>OZ038392.1:42564368-42812182 GCA_964036045.1 Eutreptiella sp. 'Long Island Sound 2002'
CCGCGGGCCTTCGGGTTCCGCCTGGCGCGGGGGGCCGTAGATGCGGCCACGGTCACGCAGGCCCTCCTAGAGCTGGCCCGGCTCAAGGGATGGCGGCTGGAGGGGCTGAGCCTAGATTATGTCAAGTGCTTTGACCTCATCCCGCAAGCGGTGGTGCTGCGGATCGCCCGCGAGTTGGGCATGGACGACGGGGTGCTGCGCGCCCTGGCGGCCATGTATCGGCAGCTGCAGCGGGCGTTCCGCCTGGCAGGGGCGCTGGGGGCGTGGTGGCAAGCCACCAACGGCATCCTGCAGGGGTGCCCGCTCAGCGTCATTTTGATCAATATCCTCACCACGGTGTGGAAGATGGAAATTGACACAATGCGACGCCACGTCGTGGTGGCGACCGCCGCACTCCCGCCGCTGCTCGAACAGCCACGGGCAGCCCCGGGGCAGCCGCTGCCTTCACCGCGCCTGCGGACGCAGGGCCCGGGGCGCGCGGACTTATGCCCCCTGGGATATGCGGACGACACCCAGGCCATCACGCTCGAGCCCCGGCCCGGCGCGCCAGGGGTCCCCGACTCGCAGGCGGTCGTGGACCGCACGGCCGTTTGGCTGGCGGACACCGGGCAGAGCGCCAACGCCGCGAAGTCTAGCTCATGGCGGATGAGCGACCAGCAGGCGCAGCCGGTCGCCCTGCACGGGGTGCCGGTCCCGCTGGCACGGGAGTTTAAGCAGCTCGGGATCGGAGTGCGCCTGGATCCAGAGAAGGGCACCGGACCGGTGCTCCAGGAGCGGTTCGCGCGCGGGACCACCATTCTGCGGCGGGTGGGGTGCCTGCCTACGTTCCGCATGCGGGAAGTAGCCATTGGGACGCTGGCCCTCGCCAAGGCGATGTACGGGGTGGAGCTAGCAGATGTCGGCTCCCGGGACGTGGCGCGGCTGGAGTTGGCCGCGGTCCGCGCTCTGTGGGGACCCACACGCACCTCGCGGGCAAAGGAGGTGCTATGGGCGGTCTTGGTGCCGGGGCACCGGGTCTCCCCCATGTGGCGCCTCCAGTACTCGAGGGTACTATGGCTAGCCCGCCAGGCACGCACGCCAGGGGCCGGGCAAGTGCTAGTCCAGGCAATATTGGAGGAAACGGACCGCCCGCCGGACACGGGACCAGTGGGCAGGGCCTTGCAGTCGGTCCGGCAGCTGCGCTGGGAGGCGGTGCACGGCTGGTGGGTGTGGCGCGTGCCAGGGCAGCGCGAACAGCTACACCTGGTCTTGGGGGACTGGGGCGAAGTATGCCACCGGGTGCGGGAGTCGCAGCGATACACCGCGTTGGCGGCGCTGGAACGGCGCAGACCAGCCACCTTTGGGGGGCTGGGGGCGGAGGTATGCAGGCCCGCCTGCTCCCAGGGCATGACGGTGGCCGGCTCGGAGACGGAGCGCTCACTGCTGCGAGCACTGCAAGCCGGGGCGACATGGACCGGGGCGCGGGTCCAGAAGCATCAAATTTCGGATTTAGCAACCTGCCCCTATTGCGGGGGCCCACCGGAGACGGAGGTCCACCTCCTGTGGGACTGCCCGCAGTGGCAAGCGCAACGGGCCGCCTGGCTCCCGCTGGTGCAGGCCGAGGCAGCGCCGCTACCGGCACTGGCCCTCCCGCAGGCGTGGCCGGTGTGCCTGCGCGCGACGGGCCTGTTGCCGGCGGCATTGGTCCAGCCAGAGGGGATGGAGCAGGCGGGGCGGCTCATGTACCGTCTCTATGGCATGTATCTGGCGGTGCTATCGGCGCGCATGGGAGCGGAAGTCGCGGCACGCCGAGACGCGGGCGCGGGCCCCTCGGTCTTTGCGATCGCGCGCAGACGCCCTCCCGATGCGCGCCGGGGCTACCCATGGGGGCAACTGGGCGCGGGCCCACATCGCCCGGCGCCACTAGCGGCGCCGCTGGCGTTGCGCACCGGCCCTCCGCCGGGATGGCCATGGGAGGCATCCTTCGCGGTGGCGCTCCTGCAGTGGGCAGGCCAGCTGCGGTGGCTACCAGGGCCGGGCCATGTGACATACGTGGAGCTGGCCCTGGACTTCGAGGCACACGCGGAACGGGCCCTCCCGGCCCCCAGCGACCACCGGCTGCGGGGGGTCACCCTGCCGCTACGCACCAGGGGCCAAGTGCTGAAGATGGCCCTGGATGCATTGCAGCCACATCTACAGGCAGGGGACCTCATGCATGGCAAGGAGGTATGGATGGCGAAGTCCCTGCTACCGCTGGGGGGCTTCAGGTGTGTGGGGCGGTCGGCGCGCCCACTGTTCGCGCGCCCGGAAGCCATGCTGTTCCAGATGCGCCAGCTGGAGGCACACTGCCGAGCGCTGTGGGCGCGGCGCCTGGCGCGGCCGGGAGCGGGGCGGCAGGACGTGTTCCTCTTGGATTACCTCCCCCCGGCAGGACCAGGACAGCAGCCCCTGCGGCCCTTTCAACGCTTGCCGCGCCGGCGGGTGCAGCACGACCGGCGCGGGGCCGGAGGCGGGGACGCGGACCGCGTAGCACCGCCGCCGCAGGTGGCCCTGTGTGCGCGACACCGGGCCCCGCCCTGTGCCGCCTGCGTGCAGCGGGGCGCCGAGCACTGCTGCCAGCGGGCGCACGAAGGGCACCACATGGACGCGGCACAAGCACGCGTGGCGGCGCGAGCACTGCGGGCGTGGCTGCAGCCCGCGCGGCCGGCCGGGGCCGGCCCCGTGGCGGCGTCCCAGGCCGCACGGGGCTCGCCCAGCGCGCGCAAACGACCCCGCCCGCAATCATCCTCGCCAGAGCGCGAGACGCGACGAGCACGCCCGGAGCACGAGCACGCGCGACGCCAGGAGGAGTTCCCGCCCCCCCCCCCAAGCGTCTCCAGGGGGGGGGCACACAGCTTAAGCGGCTCCGGTATGTTAAACCAGCAGGGAGAGCTCAGGAGGTCCTTCCCGCTCTCCCCGCCCCTCCCAGCGGGAGCCACCGGGCACGGGGGGGCACGCGGAGTCCAAGCGCCACGCGCGCCAGCCGGACGCCCGGGCGGACACGCACGGGTGGGGGGGGTTCGGCCGCGTCCCCACCCCCCCTCCCTCCCCTCCCGGGGGCTGGCGGACATTTTCGGGGACATCTCACGCCGGCTGACGGCCGCACGGGCGGGGTCATCCGCCAAAGGGGAGGGCGCCGACCCCCCCCCGGGGGCCGCGAACCCCCCCCGAGGGGGGGGGCAGGATCAGGGGGCTTCGGTCGAACCCCACCCTAGTCTTTCGGGGGGCGGCGCGCCGGGAGCGGAGGCGGCGGTGGGGGACCCCTCAGGGGGGGGACAGGAGATGTCGATTGACTGCCATCCCCCAGGGGACGGCTCCGGGGGGGCGGCGGCGGCGACATCCGCTACACGGGCGGAGCAGGAACCCCCCCCAGGGGCAGTCACAGGACAGCAGGCAGAGTCCCTTCCCCCCTCCCCCCCACAGAAGAGGGCGCAGCGGGCGGGGGGCAAAAGGGTGGGGCAGCCGCGGCGCCCCATGCAGACCTTGTGCGATGAGCACAGGGCCCCAGCGTGCAAGTCATGCAAAGGGCACAGGGGGGTGCGGCATTGCTGCAGCCGCCACCACGAAGGGCATCCCAGGGTGTTGGGGGGGGGACAACGGTGTCTGCCGGTCCAGAGGGGGGGGCTGCAGCTGCAGCAACAAGCGGGCGTCTTGCCCTCCGGAGGGTCGGCGGTCGTGCCAGCCCCCATGATCAGGGGGGAGGGGGGAGGCCCAGCAGGGCAGCGGACGGCGGCGTCGCCCCGGGGCGGCACACAGGGCCCAGGTCAGGGCCACGGGAGGGCCTCCGAGGAGGGCACATAGCCTCAGGACGGCGTCCTTCCGCCGCGCCGCGGCATACCGGGGGGCCGGGGGAGGGATAGGGCAGGCTTCAGGCAGGCTCTAACCCGCTAACCCCTAACCCTCCCGTCGCAAGAGCGGCCAGGACATTAAAAGCCATCAACCTCGTAAATAGTACAGATCACACACACACACACACACACACACACACATGCACGCACACATTTTGACATCGACACGGGCACTGTGGGGCTGCCCTCCCTTCAAGCGCTGGTTGGGGGGGGGGCGTCCTTGCTTTTGTCACACATTTTTCGAGGGGGGGCTTGGGAACTACCTTGGAGGGGGGGGGGGTTGAACTCCGGGGTCTGGGAGGGTGTTCTTTTCTTTGTTTCACAGGTGGTTTTTTATTAGATTTTTATGATATTTGACCGACGAAATGCAATTTCAAGTTGCAGGTATGCCATGCTATGCTGTGCATTGCTGTGGTATGTTGTGGTCTCGTAAGGTGTAAAGTGGTGTCATGTGGTGTGGTGTGCTGTGCCGTGCTGCGGTCTGCTGTAGTGTGTGATCTGCTGTGGTTTGCTGTACTGTGCGGCGGGGTAATGTGTTGTGGTCACATGACGTGCGCTGTGGTGTGTTGTGTTGTCATGTGGTGCGGTTAGGTGTCATGTGGTGTGGTGTGGTGTCATGTGGTGTGGTGTGGTGTGGTGGGGTATCGTGCGATAGGGTTGCCTGTCTGGTTGGTTGAATGGTATGTTGGTTGCTTGGCAGGTTGGGTTGTTTGGCAGCTTGGGTTATTTGTTGGGTTTTTGGCTGGTTGGGGCACGTTGTGTGGTGTCTGCACCCTGTGGTGTGTGGTGCCGTATGCCGCTGTATGCCCTGTGATGTCGTGTGTGTGGGTACACATGTATTTGCTTCCATTCCACGGGGCCATGAGGCAACGGATACTGGGCTCGCATACGCCCCTGTGTCAGAGGCGCATGGTCCTCACCACTCAGTTCAATGTTTCAGTAAGTGTCTTGCTGCACTGCAGCGCTGACCTGTTCAGTACCACTCCAGGTGGTTTACGTTTGTGCGTTGGCTGCCTACATATCCGGGTCGGCTCGCACCCACCACCCTCCCACGGTGCCGGTTAATCTCTAACTCTCGCTCTGCGGGTCTCTCTCTCCCTCTCTCTCTCTCTCTCGCTCGCTCTCTCTCTCTCTCTCTGGCCCTCCTCCCACTGTCGATTTTTCTGCTTGACGCTTCAACAGGTGCTTTGCTGTACTGTGGCGCTTACCCGTTCAGGACCACTCCATGTGTGCGCTGGCCGCCCACATATCCAAGTCAGCTCGCGCCCACCACCCTTCCGTGGGCCGCACTCTCGCTGCCCCTGTCGTGCTCAGGCTTTCTGACACGTAATGACGTGTCATGCCCGTGCTCTGGGGGCGCAAAGGCGTCCCAATGTTTCACCATTAAGCTTTTCAGCTCTACGCTTCAATGGCTGCCCACACACCCTGGCCAGCTCGAACCCACCACCCTCCCACAGTGCAGGTTAGTCCCCGACTCTTGCTCTGTGGGTCTCTCTCCCCCTCTCTCCCTCTCTCTCTCCCCTGCCCCCTCTCTCTCTCTCTCTCCTTCTCTCTGGCCCTCCTCCCACTGCGCCCCACTCTCTCTCTCTCTCTCTCTTTTTCTCTCTCTCTCTCTCTCTCTCTCTCTCTCTCTCTCTCTCTCTCTCTCTCGCATAAAGGGGTTTTCGGGATGTTCGGTGGGTCTCTATCCCCCCCGGGGTTCGAACCCTCCTCCACAGGACAGAAGAGGTGCGGTATACCCACTGAGCTACGACGAGTTCTTATCTGCATTATTGTTCCGACCTGTCCTACTCCCCCCTGCATGTCATCCCCTGTCAGGCATATCGCCGTTCGCATGGGGGTGTGCTCAACAGCGTGTAGAGGAACCGCACAGCGTCTCCGGATACCGCGTCCGCCTGCCTGAAGAGCGTTCTCCGGAACAGCCTATAGAGGTCAGCTCGGCCCGCCAGCCACACATGCATGCAGTCTCTATTTGTGCTCACAGAGGAGGGCACCGCTCTGTGTCCCTCAGCCGTCCGACAGTGGAGGATCGCCTCCCACTAGAACGGATGCCACTTGCCTGCACTTTTGGGTCGCCACTGGACCTGCATGTTCGTCAGAGCCTGAGTCTTCAGGGTCCAGTTGATTTGGGCCATCACCGAGTAGAGTTCTTGGTTGCTCATCAGCAATGGCTCTCCATGATTGTCCACAATCTCACAGTGCATCCTGGTGCTGTGCAGTTGGTCCAGTCGGAGCCAAATCTGCTGATTGTGGGCCTAGACCATTGTGGTCAGCTCGGCATCGACTGCCCTCGGCCCTTCGTTCGCAATGGCGTCCAGCTGGGTTAGTGCTTGCACCTTGAAACGCTGGCGTTCTTGTTGAGGCTTGACCTTCTTTGGGGCTGGCTGAATTTGTGTGTAGGGGCCATGTCGTTGCTGACGTGGTCCCTGCTCCTTCCATGGCCTTCCCGGCGGCATCACGCCCGGGAGCTCTTCCGCGACAGGACGCGGGTTTTGTGCCTGAGTTCAGCGATTGCCGTTGTCACACCTGTGTGCTGCTGCACGTCGCGACAGGACGCGGTTCTCGTGTCAAAAAGCTCCTGCGTCACAACGCAGGTTTCGGACATGCAGGCATTGTTGGGCTTGAAACCTGTGAGATTTCCAGGGGTTACAGGCTCTGCTGCTAACGACCCTGTCCAAGGTTCCTGCTTTTCCGTAGCTTTCGCTTCTTACACTGCCGCCTGGTGTCACTCACATCTGTGCTGAAGGACAGTGTTTCTGCTGCAGACAGTTCATCCAACGAACCTCCCATGTGTGTGTGTCCTGTCCTTATGTCCTCACTACCCGAACTGCTCGAGTTGTATGATCCCATTCCACGTGGTGCTGGTTCCCCGGATGGTTCCCCTGTCAGCTCATCACTATCCATGGGTACCATACCCAGTGATGACCAGAGTGCTTTGGTGTCGTCTGATCCGGATCGTGAACCTCCCCTCAACCCTACCGTGGACTCCGACCCTGATGATGATTGTTGTGTGACATGTTGGGACCACAAGGGGCTCGAGAACATGCCTTCCATCGCCAATCCATTCGCCACCTCATTCCCCTGCACGTTGACATGTGCTGGGATATGCTCCCACCTGACTTCTCTTCCCGGCTTTGCCATTTCCCGGAGCAGCATTTCCTAGACGGGCACGTGGACCTGCAGCTTGCCGGATGTGGTTGTCCATCCCTTTGACCTCCAGTGCTGAGCCCTGCCGGTCGCTCCCAGTTGCAGGTACTGTGAGTGGGTGAGGATTGCCAGTTTTGGCACCCAGAACCCCTATAGGGCTTCCAGTGCTGCCCAAAGCTCCGCTCCGTTGTTTGTTTGCCTCTGGCGTGTCGGTACATAGCCGCAGAAACGCACTTCAGGCCCTTGCTCATCTTCCGCTGCGAATACGCCAAAGCCACCTGCCCTGCGCATGTCCTTGTGGCTCAGTCGTTTTGATGACCCGTCCGTGTACACAATCCTGTAACCCTCCGCAACCAGTTCTGCAATCAGGTCTTGTACTCCTTGAAGCACTCCCGGGCCTGCCTGCCTCGGGCGCTTTGGGCACAGCCATTTTTGGGCCAAAACAGCCCTAGAACCCATTCAAAACGGCCAAACAAAGGGAAAGTGTGGGTACACGGCATGTGCGGCTTGACCTTCCTGTGTCAACGAGCCCTTTGCGGCCCTCTAACTCCACCATATGTCCCAGAAACGGCCCAAAAAGGCCCCCAGAAGCCCCAAATTTTGTGCAGATTGGCTGGCGACAGCCACAAACCAAGAACAGGCCATATCTTTGGCTACATGGCTCAAAACGCGATTCCGAGGGCACCTAGTCCACCCGCAACCCCGAACTTTTTGTGGTTTCCACCCCTCAGAATTGCCCAAATGGATGCCTAGAGCCCCGTACCCAGGCCCAGTAGGCTGCGGCAGGCTGCAAGCGCGAGCCCAAACAGGTGGGTGCCCAAATGGGTCAATAGGGTCCAATAGGGGCAGAAAAATGACTTTTCTCAAAAAGGATCCTAGACCATGTGTGATGGTAAAACAAGTGTTTTTGGACTGCTTTGAGCTTGTGGTGGCCCATTTTGGTCCTCCGAAAATCCCAAAATGCCTGGAAGATGCGCTGTTTTGGGACCAAAAATGGGTCAAAAAGGGGTCAAAAATGCATTTTTCCAAACCTCATCCTACACCATTTGGGGTGCACAAACGGGTGAAATGAGCCCATTTTGAGCCCATTTTGGGGCATTTTGGGGCATTTTGGCCCCTCACAAGTCCACAAAAGCCTTGAAAGTGGGCCTTGTGGTGAAGGGGAGGAACATTAGATATGAATGGTGAGGGACACCAATGAGTTGCACATTGAAGGCCGTTGACAGAGTGGACACAGCTTGCAAGTGATCCTCCCCCACCCGCTTGGTCCCAATATTTAGTCTTGATTAGGGTTAGGGCTAGGGTTAGGGCTAGGGTTGTGGTTGCTGTTAGGGCCTGCAGCCCTCCTGTAGCCCTCCTTTCTTGTTGTTTTAACACAAATATGATTTCTCTACAAAATTTTGAGTATTTTGAGTATAAAAACATAGTATGAAAAAAAAATTTGGCGCCTTCGGCGCCAGACAGTTTTCTCTAGAGACACTTGTTGGTGGCCGACCCGGCACCAGTATCTTTCAAAACCCGGGGGGGGGGGAGGGGGGGGGGGCGCATACAAGGACCGGGCCCAGCCGCCCCCCCGTGGCGTTGGAGGTGATTCTGTTTCCCTATGCCAACTGTGTGTGCCGACGTTGCGTTCTTGCGTGAAGCACTCCGTGTGCGTTTGCCACCACGCACTCAATCCCCCATTTACTCGTGCGTCCCCTTGTCGCGGCTGCACTCCCGTATCTCGAAGTTGCTCCAGTGACTGCTTGCAGCCTCTCCACTGCTCCTTGCGCTCTCCTCAATAAAACCCAGCCCATTCACACAGCTCCCTGAGCCAGGTTGTCAGGTACGATGTGAATACCGGTGATGCTCCTGCTTTGACTTCGCATCGATATCGCCAGTGGGCACTTCTCGCCGACCACATTGCCCAGCCTCGATTCGTGTTCAGCAACCACTCCTGTTGGTCGGATTCCATCATGTCTCGGACGGTAGACTTCCCGTTCCCAGTTTCCACTGGGCCAAAGTAGTGCTGTATCACCGCCGCCGCCGCTTTGAGCATGGGGCGCTCGACCATCGCATGCTTGACCGTCTCCTTTTGAGAGCATATCGGGCACTTGTCCGTGCCCGACCTCTTGTAGACTCTTGCATGCATGGTCAGTTTGTGCCACAGCACTCTTTGTGCAAAGTCCCGCACCCTCGGCGGTAGCTGTGCTTGTGCCCATTGCTCACATACCTCCGGCGTTTGTGGGTCGCGGACCCGCGGCTGTGAGGCGTAGAATTGAAGCAGCCATGCTCTGGTCCAGTTGTGGACGTGGACTGTGGGCGTATCAAACCCCCCTTGTGATGAGACTTCATTGAGGAGTAATCCGCCATGATTGTACACCCCTTTCCATGTTCGAGGCAGAGCATTCAACAGTCTCACATCTTCCAAGGATTGCAATTGACCCCACGTTAGTACTCCCTGCCGGATCATTTTCATGTTGTAGTAGGAGCAGTTGAACTCATTTCGGAAGTATACAGAGTGCCACAATGGCGGGGCCACCCGTTGGATATATGAGTGTGCCTTTGCCGACCATCCCAAGGACGTCAGCTCCGCCGTCCGAACCATGCCCAGTTGGATATATGGGAGGTTGTCTTTGGACGGTGTGAACCCAATTGTTGTCGCCCATGCATAGAAGGTCTCCACTGCCTTGTTGGGATACTTGTGAGGCTCTCCCAAGAGGCCGACGAACGGAGCCGCTGCCTGGTGCATGAGAAACAACCGTGGCTCCGGCAGTGCCAGTCCCCCGTGCGTCCGTGGCCTTGAGAGGATTGGTAGAGTGATTCCCCAACTGTTGGTTCCCATGGTCACGTGGTATACTAGCTTCAGGTGCCTGGTCACTGGGGCTGGGGCATAATATGCCTTGGATACCCAGGCCACAACTGGTAGGATCCATGATGTCAACATCAAGGCGCGCTCGTCCATCGATAACTGCAGCGTGGATACCACCCGTGCGCGACGAAAGCCTCTTGCATTGCTGGTGCAAAGGCCTGTTCTATTGTCAGCCCCCATCCATGGTCATCTTGGTGGTGCCGTATATTCCCCAAGCGTACACCCAGATACTTGACGAAGTTTTTGACGTCCACCCCAATGATCCAGGTCTTGTAGCGGGAAAATCACAAAGGACGCCACCAGGGAGAACTGTGCCGGGGAGAGTGGGTCTCCCTGGCGCGTGCCCGCACGCGGATGGTGGTAGACCCCTGGGATGTATCCCTTACCAACTGAGTACAGATACGGTGCACGTAAAAGATGCGGTATTAGTCGGATGTACAGGAACGGTATGCACATTAGACCCAAAGCCGCTGCCACCATCTCGTGAGACATCGTGGGGAACGCATTTTTGAAGTCCAGTGACAACGCCGCTCCTTCACGTAAGCCATCCCAGAGAGCGCGTGAGCCATAGACATGTTGGAGGATACTTCTGTGACGAAGGAAGCCCGTTTGCTGTGACGGGATGCAGTGGAGAAGTACATCCTCCAACTGGATCAGGAGAATGTTGGTGAGCCACTTCTGTCGTGTCGTTTGCAGTGCGATTGGTCGGACAGAGTTTGGCGTTTGCATTGCTTTTGTCTTCGGGATCATGGTCACCACTCCCGAAGTCCATGTCTCCGGCATTGTACCCGCGTCGAGAAAGCGTTTTAGTGATTCATACATTTGCGGTTCGAAAATTTCGGAGAACCTCTTGAAGAATTTAGCGGGAAAGCCGTCCAGTCCAGGGCAGCTGTTGCTGTTCAACCTCTTGAGACCTTCATGTCGCCCATTCCATTCCTTAACAGTTGCGAACTATCGCCGCCGTTTTGTTCAAGTTGGCCTTCAGTCCAGAAAACTGTCCAAAGCAGGACACCACTTTCCATACTTTCCCCGGCAGCTGCGGATTGGCCTGTCCGTCCAGAATATGATGACTCCCTCCCGTGGAATGGCAATAAATACATGTGTACCCAGAAACATGACATCACAGAGCACACAACAACATACGGCACCACACACCACAGGGTGCAGACACCACACTGCATGCCCAAACACCCAACAAATAACCCAAGCTGCCAAACAACCCAACCTGCCGAGCAACCAACACACCATTCAACCAACCACACCAACCACACCACATGAAAACACAACACACCACAACGCACGTCATGTGACCACAACACACTACCCCCCCACACAGTATAACACACCACAGCCAATCACACACTACAGCAGACCGCAGCACGGCACAACACCCCACAGCACAGCACACCACATGACACGAGGCCACAACACATGACACCAGACCACACCACATGACACCGCAACACACCACAACGCACCTCATGTGACCACAACACAACACACCACGCCACTACACAGCACACCACACCATAGCGATCACACACCACAACAAACTACAACACATCACACCACACCACTTTACACCTTACGAGACCACAACACACCACAACAATGCACAGCATAGCATGGCATACCTGCAACTTGAAATTGCATTTTGTCGGTCAAATATCATAAAAATCCAATAAAAAACCACCTGTGAAACAAAGAAAAGAACACCCTCCCAGACCCCGGAGTTCAACCCCCCCCCCCCCCAAGGTAGTTCTCAAGCCCCCCCTCGAAAAATGTGTGACAAAAGCAAAGACGCCCCCCCCCCCCAACCAATGCTTGAAGGGAGGGCAGCCCCACAGTGCCTGTGCCTATGTCAAAATGTGTGCGTGCATGTGGGTGCGTCTGTGTCTGCACATATGACTAGACATGTACCAAATGTGATGGTTTCTATGGGTCTATGTGTCATGGAACCCCCCCCCCCCCCTCCCACATTGGTGTCTTTCACTTGCCAAATGTGTGTGCATGTTTTTGTTCTAGCCTTTTTCTAGCCTTGCTCTAGTGTGTTGGTTGCTATGAGTGTATGTGCCATGCACCCCCCCCCAACCCACTGTGATAATTTGTTTTTTGTGTTCTACCCACGCTAGTATATCGCTCTAGTATGGATCTATTCTAGGCTAGAACGTCTAGGCTAGAAGTTCTAGCCTAGAACGAGAGTGGGTCTTCTAGTGACTTGCCCCTACGCATCCTTGTGGAAAGCACGGAACAGTGAGACGACACCCCTCAAAGAACAAAAACCCGGGGACAGTGGTACCAGCAGCGCAGTAGACCGCATGAATGCAAGATTACGCCGGCATCACTCCAGGACACACATCCCCGCACAAATGGCGACAGATCGGTGAATGGCATGAGCGGGCCATGTTTTTTGAAGGAGCACAGTACCAAGACGAGGCCGTTGTAGTGCCCAGAGAGCCACTCATCGACTAGCTGCGCCACACCCACCCATGGCAGGTGGAACTAGGGGATGGCATTACGATACCTGGCATAGCAAGACACATTTTACCACCAGTGCCAGAGGCGCTCCACCTACTGAAAGAAGGACACACGGCATACCTGGCATTACCAGATGTCACCATCAGCAAGGAAAGAGCAATGGAGAACCCGGAAACCAAAGTCTGGACAGAAAACCAACCAAAACTGGTTCCCCAATACCCGGGGAAACTCGAAAAGGCGGCCAAAGGAAGACAACAACCACTGAAGATGTGGATCGTGTTGAAAACCCTCCAGATCCCACTAGCCGACCCAGCAGCCACACTCATGCTAGCTGGTAGACGCATAATCCGCTTGTTACGCCAGAAAGCCATAGCCTTCGTCTTCGACAAGGCTGCCAAGTTGTTTCGCTGCGATGCCAACGGCAAGTGGACGGCCACAAATGTATGGACGCAGTACCACATGGCCTTCTTGGTTTCAACAGATGCGACCTGGATACCACAGGAGAACGTTGCCTGCAGCTATGTCACCAACGCCAAAGCTTCGAAACGAATTGCCGACCAGTGGGCGATGACGTTCCGATTCTTGACATCCGTAGCAATGTCCGACGCGAACAGCTTCTGCCGTGATCTCAACGAGCAGCCTGGAGATGTGGGGACAAAGACTGCCATGCGCCAGTCGGAATTCCCATGCAGGGAAATCAGAAAATTGCCGAAACCGGACGAGCACACCGAACTGTACGGGTACCAACTCCCAGAAATGTACCGAGAAAAACTGATGCAGACTCTCAGTTCGCGCGAATTAAACATGCGCTACATTGAGGTCTCGATAATGAAAGGACTCTTTGTCCTGCAGCAGGCCAAACCCAAAGACCCCAAAAGCAAAGGATCCGCGCAAAGTGCAGAAGACCATGTGTACGAAGTGTGTGCAGCACTACAAGAAGAACCACCAAAAGAAAACGCCACACTCTCTCCCAGATCCCAGAGATTTCCCCAAACTCGGTCCCACACATGCATTTTCAGAGAACCACTATGGTAAACCCCAAGCATCACTGAGCGACGTGGCCCTTAAACTGTGGGATGGGGGCAGGCTTTTCTTGACAGACCTCGCAAACGACCGCAGAGTGCGCTTTGGGCAGTGGAGTACATCTACAACACGTCGAGACCCACCCGCACAGCCACAGAACCCAGAGTAAGTGGTGATCTTCGCGCCCTCCGCGACACCCATGGACTGCGTCAGAATGTGCCTGGCCCAATTCGGACATTTCATTTTAGTTCCAAAAGCACCTGCGGGACAACCGCGGACGGTAGCTTTCAGGGTCACATACAAATTTCGCGAAAGCGCGGTCTTGGCCCATGAGATGGTGTTTGAAATTGCCACTTGAGAAGTCTGGATACATGGCCAAGACGATACAGCACTGTTGCAGAGAAAATCCGCACATCTCCCCGAGAATTCAAAGGTCTGAGGCAGCCCATTCTGATTTTCCCCTTTGTAGCCCCCCCCCCCCCCCTGCCCCCGAGAATGCAGGGGTTACACAGCAATTCCGCCCATTTGTGGTCTTCCGAGAAGGCAAGGGTGAGGTAGCCAATTCTGATTTTGTCCCCTTTATTGGGGACCGCTGAGAAGGCAGGCGTTACGTAGCATTCTGGGTGGTCCCCAACAAAGGGGCTAAAATCAACATTGGCTGGATCATACCTTCGCCTTCTCGGGCGCCCACAAGTTTGGCGGCATTGCTGCCTGACGCCTTCTCGCGGGCCCACAATCGGGCGGAAATGCTACATCATCCCTACCATCTTGGGGGTCCCCAACAAAGGGGTCAACTTCAGATTTCGCCACTTCGGCCTTGCCATCTCAAGTGCCGCCAAAGTGGCCGGATTGCTACATAACCCCTGCATTGTCGGGGCTCACCAACAAAGGGGACAAGGTTTTGAGGTTTTGAGGCTTTAGGTTTCGGGTACTAGACGCCTTTTCGCACCGGGGGGCAACCTGGTCGGGCCACGTAATATCCTCCCCACCGGGACCCAGTGGAGGGCCCTTCATGGCACACCTCCTGCCTGGTGGCGCAGTCACCCGAGTTCATGGGGCTCGGAGCCTTGCCCCTCCCCGGCTTCCCCATTTCGCCACTCCCCGGTCAGTGTTTTACTTAGCAACTACGTTGCAGGCGCTTAGCCACTATGTCGCCCCCCTAATGCATGGTCGCCCGGGGTGCCGGCGCTGCCGGGCCCGTGCTACTGGCTTGTCGCCAATGGGACCCCCATTGGCTGGCGCGGAGGCTGCCTAGCCGCGGGTTTGGTGCGTAGCGCTGTGCGCCACTACTGCCTTGGCGGGTGCAGTGCCTTGCTCGTGTGTGCGCGGCGCTCGCGGCAGGTCAGGGGGGGGCGCGGCCGGTGCCGGTTCTCCTGTCCCCCCCCCTTTTGTTTCCGCCTTCCCTCGCGCTCCTCGCGGTGCGTGTTGCGGGTTGTCCCGTCCGGGTGTCCCTTTCCTTCGTCTGCTTGTACGCCAATCCAAGCGGTCTGTGCGTTCCGCGGGCTCGGTCCAGTTGCCCATCTTGTTCGCGCCGCGTGCCCGTTGCGTGTGTGTGCGCTCGTGCACCGGCAGTGCGCACGCTCTCTCCTCCTTGTCGGTGTGGCGCGCGCAGCGCACGTGGTACCTGTGCTGGGCGCCAGTAGGGCCGTTCCATGCGGTTCGTGCCCCTCTGCGTTTCCTGCCCTGGTCCCGTCCTCCGCCTATTTAGCGCGGGGGGGGGGATGGGGGGGTGGCCCGGTTCCCGCATCTCCCTTCTAGCCCCTGGGTCGCTTGTCCCCTCGGGGGTGGGCCCGTGTGTCCGGGGCGGTCTGGCGCCCGGGGGAGCGTGAGGGGAGGGGTTGTCACGGTGATTGAAGAAGAACCAGAGGAAAGTGATTGGTGGCGTTTCGAACTGGGCAAACTCTATGGCAGCTAGGAAGCCATGGAGTCAGAGCAACACCGGCTCACCTTGGGAAACCTAGCAAAGCTGTGAGAGCAAGACACACCACACTCAACCTCCCAGGAAATGTAGGAATGACGAACACTGCCCCACACAGGGGCAACATCCGAATGGAATGTGCACGCACGACTCCTGCTCCTTGCACACGACATACACCCCAATCCAGGGCCGCGCATACACACACCGACATTTATATACTGGCTTTTGTACTATGTGATGTTGACTGCAGATATGTCTAATGCTATGGAGGGCCCCACAGTGTCACTAACCACAGGGACACCACACACACGCAGGGAACACAGAGGCATAAGAAGTAGACATGTGAGAATGCACAATGGCACATCAGCGAGGCCACCAAATCATACCTTTTTCCGTTCCTGCTGTGCCACCTGTGCCTGCACACACACCCAAGCACACAACGTCAACACATACCACAGACCACCATAATTACCGCTCCAGAGAAGACAAACAGATCCACGCAACACTACGGGCATGGGACTATCAGGCACGACTGATCCAGTTCAGCAACGATGTACACACCAACCCGGGCCCAACCACACCGCGAACAGATACATGGTGTGTCATGTCACTCAATGTGGGGGGACCACATCTCTCTGTCAAGCGGTTGCACTCACTGCTAATTGAAATATCGCGCCACAATCCGCACATAGTCGCATTACAGGAGGTAAGATTCAAACAGGATAGCATCATATAAGCTGGGTTGCAAAAATCCTACCCGACTACATACCCATCACACACACCCGGCTCAACCTTGATGCCATGTTTTTGGTTCACAATATATACGCAAAGTATGTCACTTTGTACCCAGCAGCGCACACATTCGCCACATGTGTGAAGGTATCATTGCTTGAGAAACCGGCGTTCCACTGTGTCAACATGCATGGCCCTTTCACAATAGCCACTAGGGAAGAGTTAGACAGCTGGATCTCCAATATTCCATCTGTTGGAATACTTATGGGGGCTTTTAACGACACCATCTGTGCAACGGAAAGAGGCCGGAAGAGATGGTGGCATGACAAACTGTCTAGCGGCAGCATGCATGATCCAGCCATGGCCTACCACCCCAACGCCCAGGCAGACACATTCCACACCTGGAAGACAAAAAGACTGGACGCCATCTTGGTATCCTCAGACACATGGGACTCCTTAGGTGTATCAGGATATATCAGCTGGAGATGTTGGAGCAGCGGTTGGAGGAGGTGCAGCTGGGGAAGAGTGAGCCCTCCAAAAGGATCCCCAAGTTGAGCCACAAGGAGCTATCTATTTTAATGGAGATGGATCATAAGCCGCAGTGGGTATGCCGTTTATTGGTATTTTTTAAGGCCGTCCTGGACGGCCAAAAAGTGGATCCCCTACTGATGGAGTGCACCTCAGCCTGGAAATCGTCTGACCTCCAAGAAGAGTTGGTTATGTCTCCGGAGAAGGCGCAGAGCAAAGAGGTCTGGACCTCTGGTGCTTGGCTGGAGGCCGTGACCGCCCCCATGGATGGGTCGGACGGTGGGGGAACCCCCCCGATTCCGGCCTTGGTGGCCAATTACGTGGAGGGACTATGGATCCTGCTGGTATCGGCGATGGGGACGTACGGAGAATCATACCATCAGCACACCGGAGGTGGGCGTGGGGGCGAGACCCCAAAGGAAGTGGGAGAGCCGCCAGAAAAATTTGGGGACACTACGGTCCCTGTGGAGGAAGTCCGTCGCCGTCTGGCTAGCCTGCGGAGCAGGTTCTCGTACGAGAACGGACGTAGGATTTGGATCCCGAAGAACAATAATCAGCAGAGGACCGACATGACGGATCCGCCGGCTACGGGTTGCCGCACGTGCAAGAGCCATGGGGCGCCGGGCAAGAAGCATTGGTTTTTTGCCTGCCCATACTACGAGTGACGGTGCCAAAAAGGGGGGGAAGAACAGGGGGAGAGGAGGACAGTCGGTGAGACGCCGTCGGGAGAGGTGGAGGGAGTACTGGGAGACTCGGCAGACTGGTCATCTTGGTGGGCGGCGTGGAAGCGACTCAATCGACAAGACCCGGCAGAGTACTCCGATGCGCTTGTCGCCATGTCATGGAGCGTTGGCACCAGAAGCAACTATGCCGTTCACATCCGAGCATTGGGGTTACCCGCAGCCTCGCAGCCGGATGTCGATAAGTCAAAATTGCTGGACCGATACTTACGTGCGCTCTTCGCCAAGGGCAGGTCGAGATCATACATGCGAGGGGCTATCAGCGCGGTACGAGCCCTGGAGGACTTGGGGTGGATCGCTGGGGTGGTCCAGGCCAGGCATTGGCGCATGGCAAAGTCCACCATCCGCAACACGGAGGAACAGCGACCGTATGGAGGACTGGAGGCACTGTCCGTACTTGCCCAATCCTGTCGCACCAAGGAGCAGTGGTCCGGGTTCGCCTTGGCCGTCCTCTCCTTCACCTGTCTGTGGCGGGTGGGGGAAGCGGCCGGGGTTCGACGACGAGGGATCGAGGACGAGGCTATATGGCTCAGGTGCAACAAGAACGGTGACAAGGTTGTCCAGCGAGAACTGGGCCCGTACTCCGCAAAATGGGCGAGGTGGCTCCGTGACTATGGATCCACAGGTCGTCGCAGATCGCCCATCATGTGCCCTTCCGGATCGCCATGGTTGGAGTCATTCCTGGAATTCGGATTCCGGGGAACAGAGTACGCCAATCACAGGTGGCATTGTTGGAAACGCGGGGGTGCTGCCCTGCAGAAGTACCTCGCCCTCCCTGCGGAAATCCGGCAATGGTGGGGACGATGGAAATCACGGAGGGTGGCGGAGGACTACGCACAGCCACCTGAAGAATATAAAATCTGGACCTCCATCAGACTACCATGGCCAGAGGGGCCCTCCAAGTTCGTTAAGCGCACGGCGCGAGGGCACGACTTCTGGCCTGCAGCGATTTCGGAGTTATTTCGGGACGGACAGCAAACTGTGGAGCAGCAGCCTGACGTTGGATCCAAGCGAGCGTGCATTGTACCGTCGGATGATGACGCGCCTCAGCGACCTGGAGTCCCGGTGCGCCGCACCGTCAAGGTGCGCAGGCATGGCAGTGCCAGCCCCGTGGCATCAGCAGCCCTGGGGCCCCGAGTTGGCCGAGTGGGTCCTGCAGCGAGTACCGGACGGAGCGGTTCGGGAGTGGTGCAGCAAGCTGCGGGAGGTGATCGACCTCCCGCCAAGCAGCGGAGGCGATGATGGCTGGATCCTGGGACGGCTGCTGGTGCTGGTGCTCAGGATGTGGAGGCATTCGTCAGAGTTAGGGATACCGCACCCTGGGGTACATATCGGTCAGTTTTTTGTGCAGCTCACGAGGGACGCGTGGCTGATCTGGTTGCGAGACTCCACTTCCCCGAAGTTAATTGTGGTGCCATTAACTACGACCATTTTAGAGAGGGGGGTGGGACCTGTGGGTAATGTCCGCATCCCCCCCGATATTTGGAAGGCATTGGTGCCGGGTAACTTTGGCGAGGTGAGCAGGCGGTCCTTTTCTTCTCTGGCGCCTGTAACAGGCCAGTCTGCGGTCCTGGCTAGGGCATTGGTACAGCAAGGGGTACTGCGCCCCTGTCTTGCGGACGGTTTGGGCCCAAATGGGTCCCTTTTCGCTATCCCGAAAAACAGCGAAAAGGCAAGCTGTATTTGCAACATGGTCCTTTTCAACAAGGCCCAGGGGTGCGACAGCCCCCCCTTGCGATTGCCAAGCGTTGAGCTTGTCGCTTTTTTACAGATTGTGCATTGGAATATACATTTTGATTTCGTTCCAGCCGGTTGTGCGGGGGTGGTGGGGGATAATGTCATGTTCCTTCTTCACCAGATGGCGTCCCTCAAAGCTGACCCGCCCTGTGTGGGGGAGGAGCCTGTTTTGTGTGCATGTCATATCGATCTTAGTAATTGTTTTTGGTCTTTGAAGACCCCTGTTCAGTTTACTGACGCCTTTCGAGTTTCAGTGGATGGAGTATTGTATAGTTTTGATTGTCTCCCGTTCGGGTGGACCCACAGTCCAGCCATTTGCCAGGCCGTGATGGTCAAGCTGGTGCAGAGCGCGGGGGTGCAGGGGGTCTTGGTGCTTGTCTACCTGGACGATGTGTTTATCATTGGGTATGGCAGGAAGTGGGTTAGTATGCAGGCAGGTGTTGTTGCTTCGCGCCTGAGGGAGGAAGGGGCCATTGTCAGTCCAAAAAGCACCTTGGAGGCCGCCGTTGGTTTGGCATGGATTGGAAAGTTTTTCGATTTCCAGGCTGCCACTGTGTCCACGGCGCGTGGAAATTGGCAAGCGTTGGTGGCGCGCTGGTGGCAACTGGCTGTAGGCCCATGTACACGCCGCCGTTTGCTACGCTTTTTGGGCAGGTTGCTGTGGTTTGTGCGCCCAAATTGGGGAGTGCTGCCGTTTGTGGCGCCGGTGTGGGCGCATATATTGTGGCAGCCTCAGTGGTTGGCTGACGCCCCCTTGCGTTTGTTGCACACCCTTGCGGGCTTGCTGCCATGGGGGCTGATGGCGTGGAGGCCGTTGGTTTTTTTTAAGAGACCGCGCGATTGGGCTGAGTACATTTTTTTTGACGGGGCCTGCGATGGGCAAACCTGGAGAATGGCGCTGTGGGGATACACTATGGGGGGAAGATCGGGGATCGTACATGAGGTGTTGTGCAATCAGCAGATTGCAGAGTTCGCGGCATTAGAGTATGCAGTGCATTTCGTGTCCGCATTGGGGTGGAACAGAGTAGGTTTGGTTGGAGATAACTTTTCGGTACTGCAAAGTTTTGCGGCAGGAAAAGCGAGTGTGGGGTTGCGAGTGCAGAATAGAATTTTGCGGCGGCTGGTATACGCGTGCGCGCGGTCGCGTAGGTCGTGGTATCTGTGCTGGGTCCCAGGAGAATGCAACCCAGCGGATCCTTTCAGCCGTATCCAGTCGGGGTGGAGGGGGGACTATGCCGCAGCACAAGAGGAGGCCACACGTCGGCTGAGGTTGGCTATGGGCGGCCCCACGGTGTTAGTCCAGCATGTATGGACGTTGGAGCTACCGGTGATAAAGCAGCTGCAGGGTCATGTGGGCATGAAGATCCGGAAGCCTGCCTGACACGCCGTAACGTCCTGCGTTTGGGCCTTAAGCCGTTGGCTGCGAGTAGCTAGGCGTCGTGCGTGTGTCCTCCGACGCGCCCTTGCCCGGTGCTACAAACAAACACAACGGTCAACCTTTGGCCGAGCCGGGTGAGGGTGCAGACGGGGACCAGCGGGGAGCACGGCGCCCGATAGCTCTGAGCATGCGAGTGTCTGCGTGGTAGGAGTACGGTGAGAATGGCGGTGAGGTAACCTCGCATGTGTTGCGTTTGCGGTGCCTTAGTTTTTTTTTGAACTCATGCCAAGGCCTGTGGCGCTGCCGTGCTTCCACCCCCTGCCGCCGCCGGCGCTAGCGCATATGGGCCGGCGCAGGCGCCAGCGGGATTGGGGGCGTTGGGAGGAGGACCGGCAGCGGGGCATCGCACGCGCCCACCCGGTGGCGGTGCTGCGGGGATGGGCTCGAGCGCTCACATCAGCGGTGAGCGGTGCACGGCGCTGGGGAAAGATCGTGGACGCCGCGTGCGTCTTGTACGCGGTTTGCAAGCTCTTCCCCGGCGCCCTGGACCTGACGGCGCTCCTGGTGGGGGCGTTCGAGTACTTCATCAGCGTGGGAGCCTCACGGCCCGCGGCCTCCGTCAGCTTCACGGGAACTGGGCTGGCGGTGGCCCCGGGAGCGGTCCGTGCGGCGCTGCGATGGAGGTACGGAGTAGGAGCGACCCACGCGTGGAGAGCGCCGCGGCAGCACTTCCTGGCGGGTGCGATGCGCCAGGAGGTGTATAATATAATATTGCCCCTATGGGACGCAGGGCCGCTCGGCCTGCGGGGCGTCCGGCAATGGCTCCCGGACCAGTGGTGGCATTTGCCACAGTGCAGGCTGGTGGTGTTGACTGGCTGGTGTCCGGGTCCGTTGGCAGGTAGTGCAGGACACGCGTTGGGGCTCTCGTACACGGGTTGGCTGGCGTGTAATCAGCATGGGACAGTTTATGTGGGTCAGGACCCGGATGCGGCCTTAGAACTCATCCGGCAATGGCTGCCGGTCGTGTGGGAGGCTTGGTACTTCTGCATGCCGCGGCCTGAGTTGTCGCAGGCACCGCCTGTGGTTGCGCGACCGGGCGCAGGGGTGCGGTGTTGGGAGGGTGCTGTGGGTCGGGAGAGGCTGTACCGCGCTGCAGTGACCAGACTCGCATACCGACGCTACTTATCGTTTTCTGTGTGCATGTGTTTTTGCGTGTTGGCAGATGTGAATTTAGACCAAACAATTTTCACAGGGATCCACTGGACATCCTGCTTGCCACTCAAGTGCAAATGGCGATCATACTGGCTACAATGGCTATGGGGAAATGTGAGATGGGAGGGATGTGGACACCCCTGCAGCAAAGACACAGCCCCGTGTGTGTGTGTGTGTGTGTGTGTGTGTGTGTGCTATTTGGGACAACCCATCGCACAACAGTACATGACAGACTGGTCAAGTGCCCCGCATGGAACTCAAAATTCATGGACTTGTGGCTGTCCACGTGGGAAGGATCGAGGCCCCACATCTCCATATGGCTGGGTAATATAGAGGAGACAGACCTGCATCACCTGGGACGACTACGCATCCCATCGTCACTAATTGAACATATCCCAGCAGAAGAAAAACACCACATGAGGTGGCGAGTGGCGTGGCATTAATACCACATGCGATTGGGGGTTAGGCACTTACGCCGTGAGCTGTCGATGCCACCACGTGTCGAGACAGATGACCCCCTCCCCTCACAGGTCCCGGAGATACCGTGGTTCTCTAAATCGAACGTGCGCAGTGTTACTCCGAACCCAACAAAGAAAAACCCGCAGGAGCAGTGCCAGTACAAAGTCCCAAAGAAAAAGCGCAAGACAACAACGGCAGCCGCGACCCATACACACCAGAAGAAAGCACAGGCTCTGCCGGCCAAACCACTCACATACGGCACAAAAGTGGAAGCAATAAAGGTGCTCACCAACCTACCACCAACATCAGTTGCTTTGCGTGTCCAACTGGAGAGGCACCTCGGCCACAGACCGGAAGACCTACCACTTCCAAAGGAGGTGGGGCAGGCCCTCTCACATGCACTTGGAGAACGCCGGACTATGGCAAACACGCTCCTCCAGAACAGACACTACACAGGAGGCATACATTGAAACATGTTGCGGCTCATGCAACATCGCATCCACGAGTACACAACATACAAACACCAAGTAAAAAGGCTGTACCTTACAGCGGTGCGCGGGCCCGTACCCCGCCAGATGTCACGTTGGAAAGCCAAAGGCCTACAGATGTTGCACCGGCGCCAATCGTGGCTGGATGACTACACAGGAACCACGGAAACCCTTTTCAAGGCTACAACAGTGTATACCACATAGGCGTACACAGCGAGGTGCTATAGTGAGTGGCAACACCACATCAAACATGCACTCAAATGGTGGTGGGAGCAGAAAAGGGTCGGGTATGAAAACAAGGTCAGGCAAATGAATATCCCCAGGGGCAGAAAGCGCAACAAACCGAAAGACCAGAGGGCACGATGGACGGGCAAACGCCCGCGTACATGAAGCACATCCTTCCGCTAGGGGCGCCTAGCAAGTTTTTCTCTGTTTTCTCATAGCAGAATTTTTTCACATCAACAGATTTCAATTCTCGTTGCCCCAGTGGCGTGGCAGTTTTTGATACTGCATGAGCAGATGGCAGGTTACAGGTGAGCTTCAATACATCCCGCCACCATGGGTGGTGTGCGGCCCAGGTACCGCACGGGACAACATATGTTGTACTTACTGTCATTATTGATCCGGCCCGTCTGGCCGAGCACTTACGAAGAACTTGTGAGCCTGAGCAAAAAAAAAACTTGTATATACTGACAGGTAGGGTTTTTTTTTGGTGGGTTTGCCCATGGACTGCCGAGGGGTGGGGTGGGGGGGGGGGGGATGGCGTTGGGGATTGCACCATGGACCCGGGGTTGGGTCAAAATTGTGTCCCGCCCCTCAAAAACACTACTAATTGGGCAACTGATTTTTTGGTGCATTCCAAAAAAAGGGAAAGGGTTACGGGTTGTTGGGTGAGGGTTAGGAAAGCAGCATGGATACTTGGCGCTTGGTTGGCGCTGGAGTCTTCTTCACTTTTTTTTTTGACTCCTTTTTGTTCGGAGGGACCCCCGAGAATATAGGGGTTGGTATCACTTCCGCCCAGGCATGGGCCCCCCAAGAAGGCACGCTTGAGGTGATGGTAATGGGGATCCTTGAAAACGCAGGGGTTACAAAGCACTTCCGCCCACTCATGGGCTCATGCGAAGGCAGGTGTGAGGTAGCCACTTCTGATTTTGTCCCCTTTCCTGGGACCCCCGAGAAAGCCCCCCGTAGCACTTCCGCCCTCATGTGGCCCCCAGAGAAGGCAGGGGTGAGGTAGCCACTTCTATTCTTGTGCCCTTTGATGGGGACCCTCGAGAACGCAGAGGTTATGTAGCACTTCCACCCTCATGTGGGCCGCCGAGAAGGCAAGGGTGAGATCGCAACTTTTGATTTTGTTCCCGTTGATGGGGACCCACGAGAATGCAGTGGTTATGTATCACTTCCGCCCGCACATGGGCCCCCGAGAAGGCAGGGGTGACGTAGCCACTGCTGATTTTGCCCCGGTACGGAGCACTTCCGCCCTCATGTGGGCCCCGGAGTAGGCAGGGGTGAGCTAGCCACTTCTGATTTTGTCCCCTTTGATGGGAACCCCCGAGACCGCAGCGGTTACGTAGCACTTCCGCACTCATGTTTTCCCCGGAGAAGGTAGGGGTCAGGGTGCCACTTTTTATTTTCTCCTGATGGGGACCCCCGAGAATGCAGTGGTTATGTACCACTTCCGCCCGTGCATGGGCCCCCGAGAAGGCAGGGGTGACATAGCCACTTCTGATTTTGCCCCCTTTGATGGGGACCCCAGAGGAAACGGAGGGTACGGAGCACTTCCGCCCTCATGTGGGCCCTGGAGTAGGCAGGGGTGAGCTAGCCACTTCTGATTTTGTCCCCTTTGATGGGGACCCCCGAGAAAGCAAGGATTACGTAGCACTTCCACACTAACGTCGGCCCCCAAGAAGGCATTGGTGAGGTAGCCACTTCTGATGGAGACCCCCGAGAACGAAAGGGGTTACGTAGCACTTCCGTCCTCATG
The DNA here is from genome assembly GCA_964036045.1 of Eutreptiella sp. 'Long Island Sound 2002'. NCBI lineage: Eukaryota > Euglenozoa > Euglenophyceae > Eutreptiales > Eutreptiaceae > Eutreptiella > Eutreptiella sp. 'Long Island Sound 2002'. The sequence goes on from OZ038392.1 coordinate 42,588,910, forward strand.
TGAGCCTCAGAGAAGGCAGGGGTGAGGTAGCGACTTCTGATTTTGTCCCCTTTGATGGCGACCCGCGAGACCGCAGGGGTTTCGTAGCACTTCAGCCCTCATGTGGGCCCCGGAGAAGGCAGGGGTGAAGTAGCCACTTCTGTTTATGTCCCCTTTGATGGGGACCCCCGAGAACGCAGTGGTTATGTAGCACTTCCGCCCACTCATTGGCCTTCGAGAAGGCAGGCGTGAGGCAACCACTTCTGATTTTGTTCTATTTGATGGGAACCCCCGAGAACCGAGGAGTTGCGTAGCACTTCCACCCACTCATGGGCCCCCGAGAAGGCAGGGGTGAGGTAGCCACCTCTGATTTTGTCCTCTTTGATGGCGAACCCCGAGAACACAAGGTCTACGTGGCACTTCTGCCCTCATGTGGGCCCGTGAGAAGGGAGGGGTGAGGTAGCCACTTCTGATTTTGTCCCCTTTGATGGGGACACCGGAGAAAGCAGGGGGTACAAAGCACTTCCGCCCTAATGTGGGTTCATGAGAAGGCAGGGGTGTGGTAGCCACTTCTGATTTTGTCTTTTTTGATGGGGACCCCCAAGACCGCACGGGTTATCTAGCACTTCTGCCCCCATGTGCGCCCCCGGGAACGCAGGGCTGAGGTAGCCACTTCTGATTTTGTCCCCTTTGCTGGAGACCCCCGGGTAAAGCATAGCAGTTCCACCCTCATGTGGGCCTCCGAGAACGCGCGGGTGAGGCAACCGCTTCTGATTTTGTCCCCTTTGCCGGGGACCCCGAGAATGCAAGGGTTACATAGCACTTGCACCCACTCAGGGTGTTACATAGCAGTTCCACCCTCATTTGGGCCCCGGAGAAGGCAGGGGTGAGGTAGCCCTTTCTGATGTTGTCCCGTTTGATGGGTACCCCCGAGAACGCACGTGTTGTGTAGCACTTGTGCCCACTCATGGGCCCACAAGAAGGCATGGGTGAGGTAGCCACTTTTGATTTTGTCCCCTTTGATGGGGACCCCCGAGAACGCAAGGTAGGCAGCACTTCTGCCCACTCCTGGGCTCCCGAGAAGGTAGGCGGCAGGCCGCTACTTTTTGTGCAAGTGGTGCCTTGAGGAAATGGATATTGCAATGACACTCGTAGATGGGTCTATCCCCGAGGGTTTTTTCTCGGTTGTGGAGTGCATGCGTCAAGCCGTTCCGCCCACTGCCGCAAGACACACATTAACACACAACCATAGCGTGACAGACGATGTACTTGTTGTTTGCACAACCCAAGTTCAGGAATTGGGCACCCCGTGAAACACGAAATGACTCGAAACAACCTCATTTTGGGACTGGGCGCCCCATGAAGCGTTGATCCGAAACGCAAAACGAGACGAAACACATGCCTTGCAGGATTGGGCACCCTGTGAGGCACCCTCTTCGGTGTTGGGCCATGCCGAGAGACATCGTCCATCCCCCCCCCAAGCGGGCGGTGTGGGCGGCTATAACCATCATGACATTTGTGAGGAGGTAGAGTGGAGGCCTATGTTGTTGTATGCTAACCCCTCAGGCCCCCACTTCCCTGCCACACATGATATGTGACCAGGAACATCAACTATACGTGCAAAGATCCTTCACTTTTGAAACAAAACACCCCCAAAATCCTTCTGCATGCCCCAAAAATGGACAAATACACACTTGTGCACATCCAAGGCAACCCCCCGTGGCGTGTTTTGGAAAATTTCAGTTGCGCAAAAAAGGGGTAACCCCCCCCCCCCTGAGAAGGTAGGGGTGATGTAGCCACTTCTGATTTTGTCCCCTCTTTTGGGGACCCCGAAGAAAGTAGGTGCAACGCAGCAATTCTGCCCAATTTTGGGCCCCCGTGAAGGCAAGGGTGAGGTGGCCACGTTTGATTTTGTCCCCTTTTCTGGGTAACCCCAAGAACGCAGGGTAGGCGTCGCAATTGCGCCCACTTTTGGCCTCCCCGAGAAGGTAGGGGCTACCTAACCCCTGTGTTCTCCGGCATCACCTCGAAGAGAGGTTGTTAGATCAAGCGCAGGCGCGGGCGTCGTATACCCCCCTTTTTTGGGGTCATTCGCGTAGCATACCCCAAGGCATGATATTGGATGTCCAGCCCCTTGTAAAATCATTATTTTGCCCAATAAGACCATCCTGCAATGGATTTTTTGATTCTGAGGCCTCTATCCCCTAAAACTGGATAACACTTTTTTGAGAGGGGGGTGTGTGTGGGGGGGGGGGGTCAAAAGTTTTCGCTCAAAAGGCTTCAAGCAGTGGGGAGACATTCCGCTACTACACCACCGCCGGTCGAATGGTAACGCACTCGGCCATGAAAATTTCAGGTCGGCGGTTCGAATCCTGGTCGGCAAACGCTGGCGGCAGCGCCGCTGCCACGTTAGCAATTAGCCGCATCGGGCCTTGAACTGCCGATCAAAAAGTTTGCAGCCGCCTGCATTGCCATTCGGCCACTGCCAACCCTGACACCTATTGTTCTCCCGACTGCTTGGACCCGTGTCTGCTACTAACAAAAAACCCAAAGTGTGTGTTTCTGTCTGACTGACTGCGGCCTGCCTGGCTGACTGATTGGCTGACTGTCAACCTCTCTTCGAGGTGCACTGCCGAAGGCAATAGAATTAGATGTGGCTACATCACCCCTCCCTTCTCGGGGGCCCATGAGTGGGTGGATTTGCTTCGTCACCCCTTCGTTCTCAGGCGTCCCAAGAAGATAGAGCAAACCCACCCGTGCCTTGTCCCGGGCCAAAATTGGGCGGAAGTGCTATGCTACCCCTGCATTCTCAGGGGTCCCCAAACAAGGGAACATAATCAGAAGTGGCTACATCACCCTTGCCTTCTCGGGGGCCCAAGATTGGGTGGAATCGCTTTGTCACCCCGACGTTCTCGGGGTCCCCATCAAAGCGGACAAAATTAGATGTTGCTATATCACCCATATTGCGTTGCGATGAGGCCGAAGGCGAAGATGAAGACATTGTTTGTGTTCATTGCCCTAGTGGTGATGCATCCAAGAGCTATGATATCCTCAGTTGTGAAGGTGCACATGCTACCATAGTTGGATGGCCCAATTTTGCTTGACTCCACCCTTGCACGAGGTTCCTGCCGGTTTGCTGGTTGTGCCCAGAGTGTGTCTTTGCATGGAGTGGTCCAAGTAGCCGTTTGGCCGACCCTAACCATGTGCCTTTGGTGGCTGCAACGGAGGCATCTCCTACCTCCAGTTCTACCTCCAACTCCAACTCAAGCTCCAACTTAGTCTCCAGCTCTTCCTCCGACTCTACCTCTACTTTTCATGACTCCGACTCTGACTCTCTGACCATGACTCTGACCAGGTGATGTGGTTCTCACGGAAGGCCTTGGTGGGGTGCTACACACATGTGTACTCAGAATTGACCAGGGAAAAACCGTCCATTTGAACCACGAAGGGCCCGAGGTTTGTATTGGGGGGTTCCGTCAATGGAGCCTTTTTTGGGGGGGGTCTAGCCATCTAGCCAGGGGGCTCTATCGACCCCCCCCCCCATTCAATTGAAAGCCCGTCTGCCCGTGGCACCACAACCGGTGTTGAACCGGGGCAAGGCACAATCAGAAATGCGCTTGCTGCATTTCATCAAAAACAATGTGCTTTCAACTTGCGTCTTCCCCCCACTAGCAATGGAAGTTCGATGGTAGGGCCCAATTCCTGTGTTCTTCCCCCGAGCACTCCTGCAGTACTCCCCCATCAGAGAGATGAATTTGCCGTTAATTAGACGTTCACCACCAATGCCTACCACTCCGCCAGGGTACACCTCCTCTCCACAGCCTGTGGCCCTAGGCCTTGGAACTGCACAGCCAAGTTGTTCAGACACATGCTCAGGTAGGGAGGGACGCCGTGGCCCAAGACGCTCTTCCTGCATGAGGCGCTATTCCAACTTAGCCGAACCCCCCCTCTGCAGTAGATTGACCAGGTCCTTTAGGCCAGGCTGGATCGTGTACGTGATGATCGACCACCTTCCCCCCTTGCAAGCCCCTACAATAAACGTATGAAAGCATGCTTAGTGCTATGCCTGTTTTCATGTTGCCTCTAACTGCAGGACTTCGGAACTTGCTCCATCAACACAATGTTTTTGTTGGCAGCCCTCCACAGGCTGTTGGCAGTGCTCGTATGCATTGCAGTTTTTCTATCAACTGCAGCTCAAGGTGTGACCTCAATTGACCACCTGCCGATTCTGTTGGGCCTGCCGCGCAGACCTGCACGCACCTACAGACCTCGTCATGCACCTACACACAGCCAATGTGCACCTAAACACTGCAGGCACTTGCAGGCACTCACAAGTAGATGCTTGTCCAGGGTAGGATCCCTGCCTGTGCAGTGGCTTGCGCGCACACCGCAGCTTGCAAACCATGTGCACTGCAGCATGAAGGTGCAGCTGGCCACAGAGGGGAGTGTAACCATGTTTGTGGTGGGCCCGGCACGGGTACGTTGTGTCTGTGCACCACTGACACGTGTCAGATATACGCCATGTGTGCTGTCTGACATTGCGCCCGGCATTTCCCCCCTCTCACACACGAGCCCTCTCACACACATGCATTTTGAACAGCCACATGCAGGTAATTGTGGATGCTGTTTTGAAACAGTCGTTTTGTTGTGCGGATGGTCGTCATCCATGGTATTCCCTGTGCATCTTGCCAGCACACTGAGCCGAGCATGCACATGCAACCAACATGTCCTCACAACCAACATGCACCAGCGCCCCTTGCACAACCCTTCCCCTTGTCTTTCCCTGTGGGGGCGGGGGAACCGTCATTTTGAAAATAAAAAAAAATCCACGTTTTTTTTTGGCCCCTTGAGTTGGGGATATGGACTGAAAATATGGGGTTTGGCAAATGTTTTTGAGGACAAGTTGTATTGTACACGGATGTTCCGAAGGCAAAGTATCTGCCACAAGGGCTCGCCAGGAGAAGTGACACAAGGAGCCCATTTCACAATAGACTTGAGCACACGCGGTGCATATTCCTTCGCGGTCATTATTTACATATTTTGCCTCATGTTTTGGATGTCTTGTTGTGTACCGCGCGTGCCCTGATGTTCCCCCGGGGCAGTGGCGGAACCGTCACTTTGGGCAATTTCAGGTACGGTCCCCTGGGGTTGTGGAGGAACCGTCACTTTGGGCAGTTTCATGTCCGTTCCCCCAGGGCTGTGGAGGAACCGTCACTTTGGGCAACTCAGCTACGTTCCCCAGTGGGTGTTGGGGAACCTTCGCGCGCAGACAGGGGCTACGCAAGAGGGGGCGGTTCTCCAAATGACCACGATATCCCCCGCAGTTACCCCACATATGTCGTTTGTCCTAGTGGAGGTGCAACAGCAGCTTTCCTGTGGACAAAGCTGGAGTTATACAGTCTTGACTGCATGTCGCCGCCTAAGGCATACCTCAGCGGACACATCCAGTGTGCAGTGATGCACAGTGATGCACACAAGTTGCCGTCTGCACCATGGTATTTGGCTTGCCAAACCAGGAGCAGGGTTTTTCTTAGTGCGCGTCCTAGCCTAGGGGCGGGGTGGGGGTTTGAGGCCATTTGGGGTGGGGTTCCTTGGCCCTTTATTCAAAATTTCATTTTTCCCTAAAGAAGCAATTTTCAAAATTCTGTGGTGGCTGGATGGCCCAAACCCCCCCCCCCCCTCCCTCACTGACCAGGAGGCCAATTCACTCGCACCCCATGGGATGTTGCTGGTGCAACACTATGGCGGGGAGGGGTCCGTGGTAAAACTGAGTAAAAAAACAATTTGTTACTCAGTAAGTGGGGTTTCTACTCAGTTGCGAAAAAATTTTTTACTCAGTAAAGAACTGAGTAGAAGAAAAAAAAATTTTTTTACCCACTAAAAAACTGAGTAGAAATTTTTTTTTTTTACTCGGTAAAAAACTTAGTAGAAAAAAGCCACTTTGCCCACTTGTGGGCCACTTCTGATTTTGCCCCCCGCTCTGAAGCGGTGGGGATCCCCGATACGGCAGGGGTGAGGTAGCCACTTTGCCCACTTGTGGGCCACTTCTGATTTTGCCCCCCGCTCTGAAGCGGTGGGGATCCCCGATACGGCAGGGGTGAGGTAGCCACTTTGCCCACTTGTGGGCCACTTCTGATTTTGCCCCCCGCTCTGAAGCGGTGGGGATCCCCGATACGGCAGGGGTGAGGTAGCCACTTTGCCCACTTGTGGGCCACTTCTGATTTTGCCCCCCGCTCTAAAGCGGTGGGGATCCCCGATACGGCAGGGGTGAGGTAGCCACTTTGCCCACTTGTGGGCCACTTCTGATTTTGCCCCCCGCTCTGAAGCGGTGGGGATCCCCGATACGGCAGGGGTGAGGTAGCCACTTTGCCCACTTGTGGGCCACTTCTGATTTTGCCCCCCGCTCTGAAGCGGTGGGGATCCCCGATACGGCAGGGGTGAGGTAGCCATTTTGCCCACTTGTGGGCCACTTCTGATTTTGCCCCTCGCTCTGAAGCGGTGGGGATCCCCGATACGGCAGGGGTGAGGTAGCCACCTTGCCCACTTGCGGGCCACTTCTGATTTTGCCCCCCGCTCTGAAGCGGTGGGGATCCCCGATACGGCAGGGGTGAGGTAGCCATTTTGCCCACTTGTGGGCCACTTCTGATTTTGCCCCCCGCTCGGAAGCGGTGGGGATCCCCGATACGGCAGGGGTGAGGTAGCCACTTTGCCCACTTGTGGGCCACTTCTGATTTTGCCCCCCGCTCTGAAGCGGTGGGGATCCCCGATACGGCAGGGGTGAGGTAGCCACTTTGCCCACTTGTGGGCCACTTCTGATTTTGCCCCTCGCTCTGAAGCGGTGGGGATCCCCGATACGGCAGGGGTGAGGTAGCCACTTTGCCCACTTGTGGGCCACTTCTGATTTTGCCCCCCGCCCTGAAGCGGTGGGGATCCCAGATACGGCAGGGGTGAGGTAGCCATTTTGCCCACTTGTGGGCCACTTCTGATTTTGCCCCCCGCCCTGAAGCGGTGGGGATCCCCGATACGGCAGGGGTGAGGTAGCCATTTTGCCCACTTGTGGGCCACTTCTGATTTTACCCCCCGCCCGGAAGCGGTGGGGATCCCCGATACGGCAGGGGTGAGGTAGCCATTTTGCCCACTTGTGGGCCACTTCTGATTTTGCCCCCCGCCCTGAAGCGGTGGGGATCCCCGATACCGCAGGGGTGAGGTAGCCATTTTGCCCACTTGTGGGCCACTTCTGATTTTGCCCCCCGCCCTGAAGCGGTGGGGATCCCCGATACGGCAGGGGTGAGGTAGCCACTTTGCCCACTTGTGGGCCACTTCTGATTTTGCCCCCCGCTCGGAAGCGGTGGGGATCCCCGATACGGCAGGGGTGAGGTAGCCACTTTGCCCACTTGTGGGCCACTTCTGATTTTGCCCCCCGCTCTGAAGCGGTGGGGATCCCCGATACGGCAGGGGTGAGGTAGCCACTTTGCCCACTTGTGGGCCACTTCTGATTTTGCCCCCCGCTCTGAAGCGGTGGGGATCCCCGATACGGCAGGGGTGAGGTAGCCACTTTGCCCACTTGTGGGCCACTTCTGATTTTGCCCCCCGCTCTGAAGCGGTGGGGATCCCCGATACGGCAGGGGTGAGGTAGCCATTTTGCCCACTTGTGGGCCACTTCTGATTTTGCCCCTCGCTCTGAAGCGGTGGGGATCCCCGATACGGCAGGGGTGAGGTAGCCACTTTGCCCACTTGTGGGCCACTTCTGATTTTGCCCCCCGCTCTGAAGCGGTGGGGATCCCAGATACGGCAGGGGTGAGGTAGCCTTTTCCCCCACTTGTGGGCCACTTCTGATTTTGCCCCCCGCTCTGAAGCGGTGGGGATCCCCGATACGGCAGGGGTGAGGTAGCCACTTTGCCCACTTGTGGGCCACTTCTGATTTTGCCCCCCGCTCTGAAGCGGTGGGGATCCCCGATACGGCAGGGGTGAGGTAGCCATTTTGCCCACTTGTGGGCCACTTCTGATTTTGCCCCCCGCCCTGAAGCGGTGGGGATCCCCGATACGGCAGGGGTGAGGTAGCCATTTTGCCCACTTGTGGGCCACTTCTGATTTTGCCCCCCGCTCTGAAGCGGTGGGGATCCCCGATACGGCAGGGGTGAGGTAGCCATTTTGCCCACTTGTGGGCCACTTCTGATTTTGCCCCTCGCTCTGAAGCGGTGGGGATCCCCGATACGGCAGGGGTGAGGTAGCCACTTTGCCCACTTGTGGGCCACTTCTGATTTTGCCCCCCGCTCTGAAGCGGTGGGGATCCCAGATACGGCAGGGGTGAGGTAGCCATTTTGCCCACTTGTGGGCCACTTCTGATTTTGCCCCCCGCTCTGAAGCGGTGGGGATCCCCGATACGGCAGGGGTGAGGTAGCCACTTTGCCCACTTGTGGGCCACTTCTGATTTTGCCCCCCGCTCTGAAGCGGTGGGGATCCCCGATACGGCAGGGGTGAGGTAGCCACTTTGCCCACTTGTGGGCCACTTCTGATTTTGCCCCCCGCTCGGAAGCGGTGGGGATCCCCGATACGGCAGGGGTGAGGTAGCCACTTTGCCCACTTGTGGGCCACTTCTGATTTTGCCCCCCGCTCTGAAGCGGTGGGGATCCCCGATACGGCAGGGGTGAGGTAGCCACTTTGCCCACTTGTGGGCCACTTCTGATTTTGCCCCCCGCTCTGAAGCGGTGGGGATCCCCGATACGGCAGGGGTGAGGTAGCCACTTTGCCCACTTGTGGGCCACCTCTGATTTTGCCCCCCGCTCTGAAGCGGTGGGGATCCCCGATACGGCAGGGGTGAGGTAGCCACTTTGCCCACTTGTGGGCCACTTCTGATTTTGCCCCTCGCTCTGAAGCGGTGGGGATCCCCGATACGGCAGGGGTGAGGTAGCCACTTTGCCAACTTGTGGGCCACTTCTGATTTTGCCAGAGCGGGGGGATCCCAGATACGGCAGGGGTGAGGTAGCCATTTTGCCCACTTGTGGGCCACTTCTGATTTTGCCCCCCGCTCGGAAGCGGTGGGGATCCCCGATACGGCAGGGGTGAGGTAGCCACTTTGCCCACTTGTGGGCCACTTCTGATTTTGCCCCCCGCTCTGAAGCGGTGGGGATCCCCGATACGGCAGGGGTGAGGTAGCCACTTTGCCCACTTGTGGGCCACTTCTGATTTTGCCCCCCGCCCTGAAGCGGTGGGGATCCCCGATACGGCAGGGGTGAGGTAGCCATTTTGCCCACTTGTGGGCCACTTCTGATTTTGCCCCCCGCTCTGAAGCGGTGGGGATCCCCACCGCTTCAGAGCGAGGGTCAAAATCAGAAGTGGCCCACAAGTGGGCAAAATGGCTACCTCACCCCTGCCGTATCGGGGATCCCCACCGCTTCAGAGCGGGGGGCAAAATCAGAAGTGGCCCACAAGTGGGCAAAATGGCTACCTCACCCCTGCCGTATCGGGGATCCCCACCGCTTCAGGGCGGGGGGCAAAATCAGAAGTGGCCCACAAGTGGGCAAAGTGGCTACCTCACCCCTGCCGTATCGGGGATCCCCACCGCTTCAGAGCGGGGGGCAAAATCAGAAGTGGCCCACAAGTGGGGAAAATGGCTACCTCACCACTGCCGTATCGGGGATCCCCACCGCTTCAGGGCGGGGGGCAAAATCAGAAGTGGCCCACAAGTGGGCAAAGTGGCTACCTCACCCCTGCCGTATCGGGGATCCCCACCGCTTCAGAGCGGGGGGCAAAATCAGAAGTGGCCCACAAGTGAGCAAAATGGCTACCTCACCCCTGCCGTATCGGGGATCCCCACCGCCTCAGGGCGGGGCGCAAAATCAGAAGTGGCCCACAAGTGGGCAAAGTGGCTACCTCACCCCTGCCGTATCGGGGATCCCCACCGCTTCAGAGCGGGGGGCAAAGGCAGAAGTGGCCCACAAGTGTGAAAAATGGCTACCTCACCCCTGCCGTATCTGGGATCCCAGCGCTTCAGAGCGGGGGGCAAAATCAGAAGTGGCCCACAAGTGGGCAAAATGGCTACCTCACCCCTGCCGTATCGGGGATCCCCACCGCTTCAGAGCGGGGGGCAAAATCAGGAGTGGCCCACAAGTGGGCAAAATGGCTACCTCACCCCTGCCGTATCGGGGATCCCCACCGCTTCAGAGCGGGGGGCAAAATCAGAAGTGGCCAACAAGTGGGCAAAGTGGCTACCTCACCCCTGCCGTATCTGGGATCCCCACCGCTTCAGAGCGGGGGGCAAAATCAGGAGTGGCCCACAAGTGGGCAAAATGGCTACCTCACCCCTGCCGTATCGGGGATCCCCACCGCTTCAGAGCGGGGGGCAAAATCAGAAGTGGCCCACAAGTGGGCAAAGTGGCTACCTCACCCCTGCCGTATCGGGGATCCCCACCGCTTCAGAGCGGGGGGCAAAATCAGGAGTGGCCCACAAGTGGGCAAAATGGCTACCTCACCCCTGCCGTATCGGGGATCCCCACCGCTTCAGAGCGGGGGGCAAAATCAGAAGTGGCCCACAAGTGAGCAAAATGGCTACCTCACCCCTGCCGTATCGGGGATCCCCACCGCTTCAGGGCGGGGGGCAAAATCAGAAGTGGCCCACAAGTGGGCAAAGTGGCTACCTCACCCCTGCCGTATCGGGGATCCCCACCGCTTCAGAGCGGGGGGCAAAATCAGAAGTGGCCCACAAGTGAGCAAAATGGCTACCTCACCCCTGCCGTATCGGGGATCCCCACCGCTTCAGGGCGGGGGGCAAAATCAGAAGTGGTCCACAAGTGGGCAAAATGGCTACCTCACCCCTGCGGTATCGGGGATCCCCACCGCTTCAGAGCGGGGGGCAAAATCAGAAGTGGCCCACAAGTGGGCAAAGTGATAACCTCACCCCTGCGGTATCGGGGATCCCCACCGCTTCAGAGCGGGGGGCAGAGTGGGAACTGGCCCACAAGTGGGCAAAATGGCTACCTCACCCCTGCCGTATCGGGGATCCCCACCGCTTCAGAGCGGGGGGCAAAATCAGAAGTGGCCCACAAGTGGGCAAAGTGATAACCTCACCCCTGCGGTATCGGGGATCCCCACCGCTTCAGAGCGAGGGTCAAAATCAGAAGTGGCCCACAAGTGGGCAAAATGGCTACCTCACCCCTGCCGTATCGGGGATCCCCACCGCTTCAGAGCGGGGGGCAAAATCAGAAGTGGCCCACAAGTGGGCAAAATGGCTACCTCACCCCTGCCGTATCGGGGATCCCCACCGCTTCAGGGCGGGGGGCAAAATCAGAAGTGGCCCACAAGTGGGCAAAGTGGCTACCTCACCCCTGCCGTATCGGGGATCCCCACCGCTTCAGAGCGAGGGTCAAAATCAGAAGTGGCCCACAAGTGGGCAAAATGGCTACCTCACCCCTGCCGTATCGGGATCCCCACCGCTTCAGGGCGGGGGGCAAAATCAGAAGTGGCCCACAAGTGGGCAAAGTGGCTACCTCACCCCTGCCGTATCGGGGATCCCCACCGCTTCAGAGCGGGGGGCAAAGGCAGAAGTGGCCCACCAGTGGGCAAAATGGCTACCTCACCCCTGCCGTATCTGGGATCCCAGCGCTTCAGAGCGGGGGGCAAAATCAGAAGTGGCCCACAAGTGGGCAAAATGGCTACCTCACCCCTGCCGTATCGGGGATCCCCACCGCTTCAGGGCGGGGGGCAAAATCAGAAGTGGCCCACAAGTGGGCAAAATGGCTACCTCACCCCTGCCGTATCGGGGATCCCCACCGCTTCAGGGCGGGGGGCAAAATCAGAAGTGGCCCACAAGTGGGCAAAGTGGCTACCTCACCCCTGCCGTATCGGGGATCCCCACCGCTTCAGAGCGAGGGTCAAAATCAGAAGTGGCCCACAAGTGGGCAAAATGGCTACCTCACCCCTGCCGTATCGGGGATCCCCACCGCTTCAGAGCGGGGGGCAAAATCAGAAGTGGCCCACAAGTGGGCAAAATGGCTACCTCACCCCTGCCGTATCGGGGATCCCCACCGCTTCAGGGCGGGGGGCAAAATCAGAAGTGGCCCACAAGTGGGCAAAGTGGCTACCTCACCCCTGCCGTATCGGGGATCCCCACCGCTTCAGAGCGGGGGGCAAAATCAGAAGTGGCCCACAAGTGGGGAAAATGGCTACCTCACCACTGCCGTATCGGGGATCCCCACCGCTTCAGGGCGGGGGGCAAAATCAGAAGTGGCCCACAAGTGGGCAAAGTGGCTACCTCACCCCTGCCGTATCGGGGATCCCCACCGCTTCAGAGCGGGGGGCAAAATCAGAAGTGGCCCACAAGTGAGCAAAATGGCTACCTCACCCCTGCCGTATCGGGGATCCCCACCGCCTCAGGGCGGGGCGCAAAATCAGAAGTGGCCCACAAGTGGGCAAAGTGGCTACCTCACCCCTGCCGTATCGGGGATCCCCACCGCTTCAGAGCGGGGGGCAAAGGCAGAAGTGGCCCACAAGTGTGAAAAATGGCTACCTCACCCCTGCCGTATCTGGGATCCCAGCGCTTCAGAGCGGGGGGCAAAATCAGAAGTGGCCCACAAGTGGGCAAAATGGCTACCTCACCCCTGCCGTATCGGGGATCCCCACCGCTTCAGAGCGGGGGGCAAAATCAGGAGTGGCCCACAAGTGGGCAAAATGGCTACCTCACCCCTGCCGTATCGGGGATCCCCACCGCTTCAGAGCGGGGGGCAAAATCAGAAGTGGCCAACAAGTGGGCAAAGTGGCTACCTCACCCCTGCCGTATCTGGGATCCCCACCGCTTCAGAGCGGGGGGCAAAATCAGGAGTGGCCCACAAGTGGGCAAAATGGCTACCTCACCCCTGCCGTATCGGGGATCCCCACCGCTTCAGAGCGGGGGGCAAAATCAGAAGTGGCCCACAAGTGGGCAAAGTGGCTACCTCACCCCTGCCGTATCGGGGATCCCCACCGCTTCAGAGCGGGGGGCAAAATCAGGAGTGGCCCACAAGTGGGCAAAATGGCTACCTCACCCCTGCCGTATCGGGGATCCCCACCGCTTCAGAGCGGGGGGCAAAATCAGAAGTGGCCCACAAGTGAGCAAAATGGCTACCTCACCCCTGCCGTATCGGGGATCCCCACCGCTTCAGGGCGGGGGGCAAAATCAGAAGTGGCCCACAAGTGGGCAAAGTGGCTACCTCACCCCTGCCGTATCGGGGATCCCCACCGCTTCAGAGCGGGGGGCAAAATCAGAAGTGGCCCACAAGTGAGCAAAATGGCTACCTCACCCCTGCCGTATCGGGGATCCCCACCGCTTCAGGGCGGGGGGCAAAATCAGAAGTGGTCCACAAGTGGGCAAAATGGCTACCTCACCCCTGCGGTATCGGGGATCCCCACCGCTTCAGAGCGGGGGGCAAAATCAGAAGTGGCCCACAAGTGGGCAAAGTGATAACCTCACCCCTGCGGTATCGGGGATCCCCACCGCTTCAGAGCGGGGGGCAGAGTGGGAACTGGCCCACAAGTGGGCAAAATGGCTACCTCACCCCTGCCGTATCGGGGATCCCCACCGCTTCAGAGCGGGGGGCAAAATCAGAAGTGGCCCACAAGTGGGCAAAATGGCTACCTCACCCCTGCCGTATCGGGGATCTCCAGGGCTTCAGAGCGGGGGGCAAAATCAGAAGTGGCCCACAAGTGGGCAAAATGGCTACCTCACCCCTGCCGTATCGGGGATCCCCACCGCTTCAGAGCGGGGGGCAAAATCAGAAGTGGCCCACAAGTGGGCAAAGTGGCTACCTCACCCCTGCCGTATCGGGGATCCCCACCCCTTCAGGGCGGGGGGCAAAATCAGAAGTGGCCCACAAGTGGGCAAAGTGGCTACCTCACCACTGCCGTATCGGGGATCCCCACCGCTTCAGAGCGGGGGGCAAAATCAGAAGTGGCCCACAAGTGGGCAAAATGGCTACCTCACCCCTGCCGTATCGGGGATCCCCACCGCTTCAGGGCGGGGGGCAAAATCAGAAGTGCCCACAAGTGGGCAAAGTGGCTACCTCACCCCTGCCGTATCGGGGATCCCCACCGCTTCAGAGCGGGGGGCAAAATCAGAAGTGGCCCACAAGTGGGCAAAATGGCTACCTCACCCCTGCCGTATCGGGGATCCCCACCGCTTCAGGGCGGGGGGCAAAATCAGAAGTGCCCACAAGTGGGCAAAGTGGCTACCTCACCCCTGCCGTATCGGGGATCCCCACCGCTTGAGAGCGGGGGGCAAAATCAGAAGTGGCCCGCAAGTGGGCAAGGTGGCTACCTCACCCCTGCCGTATCGGGGATCCCCACCGCTTCAGAGCGGGGGGTAAAATCAGAAGTGGCCCACAAGTGGGCAAAATGGCTACCTCACCCCTGCCGTATCGGGGATCCCCACCGCTTCAGAGCGGGGGGCAAAGTCAGAAGTGGCCCACAAGTGGGCAAAGTGGCTACCTCACCCCTGCCGTATCGGGGATCCCCACCGCTTCAGACACCGCTTCAGAGCGGGGGGCAAAATCAGAAGTGGCCCACATTTTGATGTCTTGATGACCCTGGGCGAAATTTCGCCCAACTCTGCCGGTTCTGCAAAATACATAGCTTAAAAACACCAATTAGTCATCCAGGGCGAAATTTCTTCCAGCCCCCCCCCCTGTTGTATATTTCCTTGTGCTGTGCATGATATGTTGCTCTCTCTCTGCCTATCGCTTAGGCCCACCAGTCGATAAAGTTGAACCTGGGCGAAATTTTTTCCAGCTTGCCTTGACACCCTTTACCTACAGGGTGGTACCTCTGTTGGGTTCTGTTCACTGACTCTTAGGGTTGCTTCTGCCAATGTGGCTGTGAGACATGATTGATGTGCCCTTTCTTCAAACAGCCGTGGGGGGTACTCGCGTTTGTACCCCGAAGGCTCTCTTTCGGGTGGCATTGAACAAAGGGAGGACACTCCCGCTGCTGCAGCTGGCATTGGATTTGCGTCACGGTAGGAAGACTAGACGTAATGTTGGGCATGTGCGGGCTGCCTTCAGTTCTAGTCGTGTACCAAGATGGTTGTTGCTCCTGCAGAAGCAAGTTTTCTCACTTTATAACATTGTGCGAGTGCTGACATATCCCCGTGCTGAGAGAGCCACTGGCGCTTCATATCGCGGTACAATGACCCAGTCCATCCGCCTTAAGCTGGCAATGACAGGGGAATGCACTATCAATGCCCCTACTATCTCGGCCCAGGCCAGTGTTCAAGCTTCACACCTGTGGGATTCATTTGAGAGACAGCAAATTACCCTGTGGTTGGACAATTACCGTTGCTACATCAATGGGGTCGACCCCCATAGCCCTGATAAGACTTTGAATGTGACTGCTGTCGGTGTGTTGCACACTACTGAGCTGCCCCAGTACCACGGTCTGCCCGGTTTGGATGCTGTTGCACAATGTATACCCGGGGTTGTCGACTACCTAGTTCGCTGTGTTGGGTTGCTGTTGCAAAGAAGTACCGTCCCAAATGGGCCTATTCTGTGGACCTGGGACCTGGGAGGAGGGTAGAGTTGAGCTACTCCCTTTGTGGGCAGGCTGCCCTGTTCCCAGCTTTATTAGTGCACTGCCATTTGTTTGCATCTTGATTGAGGTCCCACGTATGTGGACGTTGGCACTGCACAATATTGTGGCACAATTTGTGTTGAATGTTATTTTGGTGGCAGTCACTGGTGAGACTGCTGATGTTCGGGCCTGTGTTAGCAACCTGAAAGCTGCCTGTGCCGAGGAATTTTTCCATGCTGATGTATGTGTGTACAACCTGTCCAAACCATCAGCACTGTACAGCATGGGACAGACTGCTCTTGCATTGTGTAGTCTGCACCAGCTTTCAGCACGCCTGCCTCGATACCTTTCTTATATCCAGGGCCCTGACAATCGCCATTCCTGTCGAAATGTTCTGCTATTTGCTGTATGCTTTGGATTTGATTCAGCAGAATAGTACATGGGTAATGGTTTGCACACAGCAGCCAGATTTTTCTGCAACCCTGTCCATTCAGAGCATGTTTCCTGTCAACATTTCAGTTGCATACCTGTCTGAGGAGAAGTCTATTCGTGAGTCATTTGTTACTGATTTGAGGGCTGCTGTGTCGAACTGCGACACTGTGGCACCAATCTAGTGGGACGGAGTGTGTGAAGACCTTGCCGATGGGTTTCCGGTAGATTGTACGGGAAGGAGGTATGTACAGCAAGAAGAGGAGGCCACCCAACCAGAGGAAGAGGACGGTGAATCCCAGAAGCGCCCCCCCCCCCCCGCCCCCCCAAAAGGCAACCGGCAAGCAAGCGGACGGCACCCCCGCCAAGGCTAAAAAATCAAAGGCCGGAGCAAGCCCCTCACAGCAGAGCCCCAAGCCTGGTGCAAAGCCTCCACCCAACAAGGCGCTGGGCACGTTTGCAGCCCACTTCACACCGTCCCAGCAGACACAGAATGGACGTGGTGCCACTGGTACTGCTAACAGTGAGATGTCTGGTGACCAGGTAGGACAAGCAAATGGTGGGCAGTTTCCTAGTAAGGGTGCCAAACCAAAGGCACTTGGCCCGAGGAAGCGGCGATAGAGTGACAGTGGTGTGTGCTGTGACTGCTGTGCTGTATGTTTTCCCTGTTACACGTCAGAATGGCGTTCTGCGCTCTCTTTGCAAATAATATTGACGTCTTGAGCACTGTTTTTTTTTGTGTTTTACTAAAACTGGATGAAATTTCGCCCAGGTTCAGGTATTTCTTGGAATACACGGTTCGTTTTTACATTTTTGCAAAGCTGGACTAAATTTTTCCCAGAGGTCTCATTAATGGCAAATAGAGATCTTGATTATGATGCATGAATTTGAGTGACTGTCAATTGACAGTTTTTTGGGCACACACAGGGTGCAGCAACCCTTGCCAAGTGTGTGCTACCCTACTTCTTACACTGCATTGCTTCGCAGGTTGATGCATTTGTGTGTCACACAGAAAGGTTTGTTGTATTGCAGAAACATGCATTCTTCCTCTGCTGTTCCAGTATGCATACATGCTTATTGTGTTTTGATAACTACGATGTGGTTACGTGAGAATGGCATTTTAGGTAAATAGAGACACTCATTTTTTCCTCTCAAGAGCAAGGGGTCCCCTAGGTGCAAAGTTCATACCCTGTTTTGGGGGGGGTACAGGATGGCCCCGTGGAGCCCAGCCTGTGGGTAGGGGGGTGGGCAGCTAGCGTGGCCTAAGTTCATGTGCATCCTGCACTGCATCATGGCAGTGGGCCGGTTGGTGGTGCAGTTCATGGAAGCCTTATGCACCGATCGGATAAGGTGCTGCAGGCTGGGGTCTAGTCCGTCTTGGACGGGGCACGCACCGGGATTTGCCAGGGCTCCGGTGCCTCACCGGATGGGGAGGGGGTGTACCGCCTGCCGCAGTCTTGGGTACAAGATGCGGCCCGCCTGGACGCCACGCACCAGGTGGTCGTGTTGTACTAGAGGCGCGGGAGCTGCTGCGGCAGTTGTACCGCACTTACCAACATGGGCCCCCCCCGCATTGTCGTGGGCTAGCCAGCCGCTTACGGGAACACGTGGCCCCGAAATCGGGGTCCCACTACCTCCTATTTTTGGAGGAGGACCGCGACCATGTCTTAGCGGCCCTGCAACCCCACGGCATGGCCATGATGAGCCAGGACATTGTTGAGTCCCGGAATAGGATTCTGCAGATGGGCTGCAACGCCCGCTCGGACCGTGGGGGTGGCTGCGCTGAGTATCCCACACTCCGCAAGGCCCGCGTGGTGGCCCAAGTGTGGGAGTGGTGGTTCTTGCAGTTTGATCTAGCACTCCACACCCGGGGAGTCCCCCATAGGACATCGTACGTGGTTAGTTCTCCGATGGAACCCATTGTGCAACCCCCACCTCCCATTCCCATTCCCCGCTCGCCACCTCCCCCAGCTTTCTTTCGGCATGGACGAAAACGCCGTCGCGGCGATGATTGCCAGGAGCAACGAACAAATACTTCAAAAAATGGTATGCTTGTGCTTGTATTTGTTTGCATTGTGCCATTGTGCGTGCTTGTGATTGCAACTATCACTCATGAACAAGCACAGTACAGCACAATGCAGTGAGCAAAAATGAGCGGGCCTGGGCAGAACCGTCGTTTTTTTAAAGTTCAAAAAAGAATTTGAAAGTACAAAACTGAACGTTTTTCCCTGCCCTACTTGTAAAAATCTGTTTTAGGTCACCGACATTTACACCAACGCCTCTCACGCGGCCGGCGTCCGTGTGCACTTGGAGGGGGCGGACGGCGACAACGAGGACATTGTCAACATCGGCGGCCTCTTCCGCCTCCTCTTGAGCTGCCCAACGCGGGCCTTCAGGTCCTGCGTGGCCTGCAGGAATGCATGCAAGGCCGCGAGATTAGCGGACTGTTGGCGACTTCGGGGAGGCCGCCGCCACCGTGGGTCCCGCTGGAGAAGGTCGGCAAGACCTCCACAGAGGCACCCACAGACCCTCCAACATGGGTCCTGTACCCGAAGGGGGTGGATAAAGGGGTGGTGGTGGGGAACGTGAAGGGGGGGAAGCACAAGTGGGTGCTATTCGGCACCAGGGAGACACCATACAAGGTGGCAGCACATTTGTGCTATGCCACCGAGGCGACAGCCACGGCTCAGTGGCAAATGGCCACAGGAGGGGGGGGGGAGAAGCAACACAGCATGCCCCCCCCCCCCCACAGGCGGACGAGGCGGCCAGCCAAACCCCAACCCCCAGACCAGCAGAGGCCGCCGCGGAGCCCGCCACCAAGGTCCGCGCCCGTGGAACCCGCCACCGGGTCCGCCGAGGACCGAGCCTGGGACACGCAAGCTCTTTGGGAGTACCCATCGTCCCGCGAACTCTAAGGGACACTAGGGGCCCCTTTGGGTGTCCTTGCAGGACATCCATGTGACTATGGGGGTGCAGCGAGTGAAAGGTTGTGGTGTTTTGCATGTGTGTGTGTGCTTACGTCAGTGGGAATGTGTTCAATTCTTAGTGTTCAAACGTCAAAAAAGAGTTCAAAAAACTTTTTTGAAGCAAATCTGCTGGTTTTTGAACGACTTTTGCAATCATTGAAAGGCGTGAAAAACACCCCCCCCCCCGGCCCAAAAACACGCGGGCATCCATTAACAATCACAACAATCTGCCACGGACATTGGTCGCATAATTGGTCACATACACTAGGAAAATTTTTTAAAAATAGCGTTTAAACGTCAAAACACTCTGATTCCCTTCAACAACCTTATGTTTTAGACAGGTTCCCGGGGTTGTCCTCACAATCCGCTGTTAACAATGGTTGTGACTGTACCGAGCCAAGTAGTTTCTATTCCACTGGGTTTGTTTCCTCCGCAATCACACCCCCAATTATAGTAAGTGAAGCGACTTTTGTATACCCTTGGCAAAGTGGTTTGGAATCCCTAAGCGGCCACCGTCCATACTAGCTGATCTCGAGTGAGTACCATCCGGCACCCATTTTGCGACCTAAATATCTTAAACTTTATGGCTCCTGTGGGATCATCGTAGCACTGGACAACTCTGAACTTTTGCTACCCCAGTGATAGTGGTCGTACTGCATGCTGTGTTTTATTGTTATGACCCCCAGCTGTGCCTCTCAGATCTTGATAAATCATAACAGGGCCTTCAGCCGAAGGTCCGTTTTTGTGCTGTACAGGGCGTTCAACTGAGCTCTCTTCCAGCAAACGGCAGCTATTCTTTCTCTCGCTGTCTATGATTTTAAACAGAAGACGGATTCTCTGTCTTTTGGGGACCATATTGCCGGGGACGTCCACAAGGGGTTCAAGCACAGGGCTGATCCAAATATGTGGACACGCAAGAGAATGGTTTTGGCCAAGGAAAGCCGTGGCATGCCACATGGGGCTGAGTCTTGGATGAGGGATTTTGCTTCGTCGGTCTCTTTTACTGGGTCCAAGGAAAAATTCCACATTAGGCTTGTGGGATACATGATCTTGGAGGAGGTCACTCTGGACTTCGCGACGGGAGTTTTCAAAAAAGTGACAGTGATGTGCCTTTCAGGCCCGCCGATTGGATGGATGGATCCGACCATACTGCAGTTCTTGGAAGATTAGGGTCAAATGATAAAGTCGCTGACGGCGAGAGTCCAAAGCCTCATGGAAGCCCGGCCGAACGACCAATTGCAGGTGCTTGTCTTTTCTCCGAAAGCCATCCAACAAGCCGATACAGCCACCAATAATCCGCAATGGATCAACCGTGCTCTCTTCCTGCTGGTTGGCATGCTGAAATTTGCGACGATCCCCACCTCTGCCATTACCATTGTGCCCAAATTGTCTGACGAGGCCATGAAACGCATCATGCTCGGCCTGTCGTATAATGACAACAAGGATGGCACTTTTTGGGCGGACAAGGTGCCTTCGTGGTATGGACATGTGGGAGTCTTCGCGGGTGCAGGAAAGATTTCATGTCTGATGAATGCCCTCTGGATACTCTTCTTTTCCGCCACGATCCTTTACAAGGATCGTTACGAAGGGAAGTCCGGCCCGTCCTCAAGCTTTGGATCCCAGAAGACTTCTCATGTGCGGTCGGAGGAAGGCTTGGGTGAAGCGTGTATGCACCTCAAACACGCCATGAGGAAACAATTCAAAGTCTTGGACGGAGAGGAATTTTTGGAAATTCACAAGAACGAGTGCGTCTGCATCTCGGAGGATCCCATAGGGCCGTGCAAAACCTGTCACTCCCGTGGAGAAGTGATCCGCCATTGGGTGTGGAGGTGTCCCCATCTTGAGTGATGGCATGCGCCGGGGGGTCCTTGGCTAGTCCACTCGCTGGCATTGGAGCAGGGCGCCTCACAGTGGGCCTTGAATACCATCAAATGGAGGGATATCGCAAAAATCACTTTTTGACTGTCTACTTTTTTTCGATCTCCTAAGACAGCCATCGGTGGATCCCCTCCGGCGACGCGCCGCTACGACGGCGGAACGCTTTTTCGGTGCCGGGTGATCCGTCAGGACCCCGTGCATGGGACATTGAACCCCTCACCGAGATGGTTAACATCAACGCTGACAACACTGCCGCTCTTGCCGCCGACCCTACCACCTTCGCTGCCTACCGTGAGGATGAGGCGCTCCATGCGTGCTGGGGCATGTTGCGTACTATGGTATGCTTGACCCCCGAGTTGTTGTCCAAGTACGCCGGTGTGCCTTTCGCGAGTCCGTTTGGTTCAAGTCTAGTGCTCGGATCTTCTCGGAGGGTGCTCTAGACTATCTTAGCAGCGACCATTTGGTGCACGTCCAATCCATCCTTGCCATCGTGGCCTGCTAGGGTGTGCTGATGGGTGCCGTTGAGGGTTACTGTGTGAACAGAGGTCATGTGGCCGAGGATTTGGATTTGCTGCACCTTGGCGAAGTATTTGATCCTGTGGGATTGGCTGACGCCCCAACACATTTACCGATTTGCAGGTGAAGGAGACCAAGAACGGCCGCTTTGCTATGCTCTCGATGTTCGGCTACGTGCAGGCCAACATGGTGACTGGTGAGGGCCGTGTCAAGAACTGGTCATCCCACATTGCCGACCCATTTGTAGTTAACGGCTTGGTTGCTGTGTATGCCGCCCATCCGGTCCAAAGCCCTGTTGCCATGTTCGCCGCCTTTGGTTTTGTCTTGTCTGTGAGTTGGCCATAGGTATTTATCGTCTGGCCATGGTCTGGCCAAAGGATAGGGACCTTTGGCTGAACGATAGGTACGTATGGCCAATCAATAGGTACCCATGGCCCTCTCCCCCGGTAAGCCGGCACCGCGAGGCAAGGAGAATTACGGGTGGCAGGACCTGTGCGGCCTGCTGCCGCTCTTGCGGGTGGCGCCGGCGATGTAGCTACGCCTTGGGGTCCCCCCGGGATGGCCGTGGGAGCTGGTCTTTGCACAGGAGGTACTATTACTACTACTACGTGCCACCGACGAGGGCGGCGCATTACCCGGCTGCGTCATTCCACCCCCCACCATTTCAGAGAAAACAAACACTGGAAATCGTCACGATGCGTTTCTCAATAACGGTTTGATGCGTTCGTTCAATCATGCTTTGCTGAGACCGAGCAGCGTGCGATTGCGGCAGTCTCCCGCAGCCAGTTTGAGGAATTCATTGAGACCCGATTCAAGAAGGTTGCTAAGACAACGTCCGTAGCAGTGTCGCTTTCCATGTCCACCGATTGCGTCACACGTATGGAATCTACGGGCCATAAAGCAAAATCTCAGGATGATTCCATGTCACCGTCTCGCGTTACCGGTACTACACGCTCAGCATCGTCCACAGATGGACCAGATCCAGCAGCAGCGGCTAAGGGGAGGGTAGCCAAACGCACATCTAGTCAAGGGGCAGCAATGAACCATGCGTCGGCTTGAAGTTCCAACTCTCTGTTGCCTCCCCCGACACCAGGGGCAAATGCGTTTGCAGAGGCGATAGCGCCGTGCCTCCAGCTTGCACCAACATTGTCTAGCCAATGGGACCTTGATGCTCTTACACTGCTATTCGGAGAATGGAACAAGCACATGGATGCCCAGTTACAATAGTGGACCCGAAAGCATTGTGCCGCAGAAATGAAATCCACGGTGGACTCCCTTGTGTTATCCCCATGGTCTGCATTCAAACGCAGCGGCATCACCACCGTCCCCCAATCTTGCAAAACCCCAGTCCGCCTGTTCACCAGTATAAATGTGTAGGGATGGGGCGATCAACGCCACAGGACGTGCTCTTCCATGCACAAAGTATTGATGCTTCCCTCCCTCAGCACAGTCTTGTCACAGATAGTGTAGTGTCCACAATATTGTCCCTCCAGTGGGTCAAACACAAAATTGGGCTCGAAAAACATATACTGCAACAGACATCTGCATACGTTGGCTCCATACACCAACACGCGTATTATCCACTCGAAATTACACACACCTCAAACACCACAGTAAACACGATACACTGAGTAAACGCACTGTCACATTGCAATACACAGTCTGATGAAGACTAGCTGACTGATCGCAGAATCAGCCACAATCTGGCAGGAAGGTGGCACTCCACGACCATGATAGCCCCAATCCCCCACGCTACCAACTACAGCCCAGAGATCGGAGATTCCCTGGTACTAGGATGGGTGTTCCGTCAAGTAGCGCACACGCTATCCGCCACATGTGGATGGTCTGACCCACACTGCTGGCTCACCGCCACCCATTTGAATTTTCGAGATCCCAGTCACACAGTCCTGAACACCGATTCCCCTCACCTCATTGCTATATGTCATCAACTCCCCAACCCTATACCTCCTTCCCTCCTCTCTCACTGCCATTTGCGACATACACGGTTATGGGCCCCAGCACATGAGGTCCCAGGTTGGTTACAATCCTTCCCTGAGCACAGAACGGTAGCATGGTATGACCGCCTACACCGTGTCCACCTCTTAGCCACAGACAGTGCACTGCACGCATGCACATTTCCCCAGATACATCGCCTCCACTCTCTGTTCCAACACGAAGGGTTCAGCAAACTACCCTATTCCCCCCCACCGCATGCCGGCAACATCCTTAGAGCCCTAACCATGTAGACGGGCCGGCACTCTCGAGGACAAAAATTCCGGAGCCTCGGCAGCCCTACTCCAAACAAGAGTTCCCTACCTCCCATATGACGCGCACCCCGCCCTAAAAATGGCCCGCCGCCTCAGTAATGTGCATGACTGGCACGTAGCTGTAACCCCCCCAGGCTCAATCATCTACCTCGTGTATCACATCTATCTTCATCTTATGTACATTGGAGTTACTACCTCTCCGCTAGCCGCTCTGCTCAAGAAACACATCACAGATGCCACCAGTCACCACGACGCAACACTTCATAAAATGATGCTACAAACTGACATTGCCCATTGGGGCATCCTGCCTTTACAATACGTGGCGGACCCGTGGCTGGCCTCAGGCCGGGAACACCATTGGTTGTTTGTATTCCGTAAGTATGCATGCAACGACGTAGCACCAGGAATCAGCACCGATGGACAGGAAAGCCAACCGCGGGGTTGGCTCAAGCAAAGAGTACTGGCCGTGTTACAGGGTCTCCGGGAGGCAAAGCAGCTCAGTGATTACCCACGCATGTGGTACCTCCACCTCTAGCAGGACCTCGGGCACCTGTCTACCCAACTGTCTGTTCCTTTTTATGTATTAGGCAGCATAGCTGTCCCTAGCCTCCTCCCCCTCCAAATTGTAGCCATGCACAAGGTAACCCCAAAAAATGGTGGCGTCTGTAGCGAATCCAGCATGGGAAAAACAGGCCATCAATAAGGCTATCGGAGTGGTACGTAGCTATCCGAAGACAGTGCGCAGCATATGTGAAAAGTCGGCATGAACCTTTGACACCCTCCCCTCACGCCCCCCATGCCTCTACCACCTCATGCATGATGTTCCGGGATGCAAAGTGGACGTGGAAGGCCACGTGGCCTTCATCCCAATACATGTAGCATACCCGGATGGCACCGTAGCCCGCCCCAACGACCCCCTGCCCCTCCCCGGCAAGCGTGTACGCCAACAATTATTCGAAGATCTTGAAGCCATGGGTGAGAAAATCGGTGCCACAATGCCCCACCTGTCCCGGTACCTTCCCCGAACTCTTTGGCCTGCAACAGGGGCAACATATGAATACGTCAAAGACTTTGTCGACAGGGTGTCACCAGCCATGTACATCCGGTGTGTGGATAAGGGTACCGGCATTCTTTGGGCTTTTTGTCGTCATTGGGTCTGGGGGGGGTACTGCAAGAGTTCCTCGAACACGAAGGTTACACCGATGCGGGTATCACTGAAACCACAACGGTCGAAACCATCAAACAGGCCATTGCACACAGGGGGTGGTAACATAATAAAGCGGGGAGGCTCGCCATCCTCTATCTCGTAGGGAACGGAAAAAGCTTACGGAAGGGTCAGTGGCTCTGGCGTGGCATCACAGCCCTACCCCAACCCCTAGTCCCCAAACGCAGACTCCGCATCGTGGCACTAGCCAATACAGCACTCTTGCGCCTCCTCAGTGCCCAACTCCCCTGCGCCTTTCTGGCGACTGAAGTGAACCAGGTGTCCCAATGGTTTCACGCTCTCTCTCCTCACCGAGCATCCGGTTTCTGAGAGAAGTGGACTGCAAAGACCAGTTCAATAACATAGATCCGGTCGACATAGCGTCCCATCTCTCCGCAGCCAGTAACTGGTTGAGCCACAGGCGCATATGGCGTACAAAAAAACTGATCTGGTCCGTGCACCGAGAATGTAAGAGGTTAGATAGAGCAGGCACGGGCAACTCATTGAAATTCCGGTACCTCTCCCACGATGAAATGACCGATACCATCATGTTTGAAATTAATCACAACAACTATATACGCGCAGCAGGGGGCCTATGGAGTCGGTCACGGTGCATCCTCACGGGCGGCTATTTTTCAGCGCAAGCTGCCGAGTTGCATAGCCTGTGGAGTGTGTACAAAGGGAGACACAAATTCAGGGCACTCGGAGAATTGCAAATCTCGGGGGAGGGGTTCCCGTACTAGAAGAACAACTTAGGGATAGTGGCATTGTGCCAATTTTGGGACAACATCCTCATTGCATCCTCCTGTCCCGATGGTCCTATCCCCCGTCTTGTTGATACTGTGTGCCGTATCCTGGAGTCATCCTGGCGTCCCACAATCCTGTGCAGCTGTAAACAGTGCCAAGAAGATCCCTGCAAGTTCACGTGCCACATGTCATCATGTACAGCACTAGGGTACTTACAACTGCGTGGGACAGAGGGCGGGGGTACAATATTCGTACAGCCCAGCGCCCTCACGCAGGACTGGCTTCTGAAACTGGGGCCTCCCCTCATCACTCCCTCCCAATCCCACCCAGCATATTTGTCAGGCATCCTCCTCGGAGTGCTGAGCAACGCACGGGTATGGTGCCGCACATGGGCTAGTGAACTCCTCTCTCTCACAGTGTGGCTTCAGGTGGCTACACTCTCAGGGTACGTAGTCAAACACGTGAAAAAGGCCGGGCACTCCGCAGTAGTCAGAGGCCTGTCCACCAGCCCACATGAAGCTTCCCGTACAGTCAGGTACCTGTATGACGTCGTTCCCCGCCTCCCTATGCATCGTTGTTGCACAAGCACCTTCTGCCTTCACTGGCTATGAAAGCATGCACATTGGCGAGGGGGGCGGTATAGTAGTTGGGTGATTCCAGAGGCCCTATCCCCCAACGGCACAACAGGGATATGGTGTGACGACTGGCAGATACTCAGGGAGGCTGTATGCTCCGGACCCACCTGCACTTTCCAATGTTGTGACACCCTCCCCACCCCGCTCGAAGGTGAGCCAAGCACGGCTGTGTGTGTTTGAGCTGGCGGTTTGTGCCTGTCTCAAAGATCCATCTCCCCTGCATAGGTGCCAGTCACAACATGTGAACAGTCTTGTATTCCACGACAATAAAAACACCCCCCTCCCAGGCTACAGAGGTATGACCGCAGAGGATGAACGAGTGGCTGAAACTATGAGAACTCCCAGCCCCCGCACCATACCACTGTGCACAATAGGAGCAACGGGCGTGACATGCGTGCTGCCAACTGGGTTCCCAGGTTGAATGAACAGTGCACACACTCTCCCCTATGCTACTGGCAGAAAGGCGCCTAGCCTCAAACATGTCTTTGTATTGAATGGCCTGACGAGGTGTCCGGAGACTTGTGCTTGGCGACTTCTGCCCTGCCGTGTCTGGTATCGACCACAGGGGGTTTATTGGTTGTTGGCTCATTGTTTCCCTCACGAAGTGTGTGTGTGGGTTTGGGTTTCATCAAACATTTTGAAATTATTATGCGCCAAGAGGTACGCTGTTCGTGGGAAACCTGCCTCCTCCCCCATGCACAAACAACACCTTGTCCAAACAACACTTTGTTGGTGCTGTTCTGCAATTTTTTTGAACCATGGCTTTTGGGGTCCCATTCATTGGGTTGGGATAGACAACACATTCTTGATGATACATGATAACTTCAAATCTGCTGAGATCTTTGGATCTCTTTCTTTGGTAGCACTTCGGCTTGCTCGGATTTTGTTGGTGTGGTGCCCTTTCGTCTTGGTTGTGGTGCATACGGTCATAAAGCTAACGTGGGTTCCGGGCACTCCACCATTCCTCCACATGTGATTTCAAATTGTTCGGTCAACTTCAATTTATCTCCAAGTTTTGACCCCATTAACTATAGCAAGTGAAAGAAACGTAGCACACACGGAGGGCTCAGTGGAGGAAAATGAGCGCGCAAGGTGCGCGCCACTCATTTACGCCAAATGCCCCTAACCAACACTACACAAAGCAACCATTGTGGTTCCTCCCCGAGAAGGTAGTTGTTATAAAGCCATTTTGATTCCCACCCACTTTGAGGACCTTGAGAGTGTAGGGTTTGTGTAGCCATTTTGATTCCTCCCCACTCGAGGAACCCCAAGAAGGAAAGGGTTGTATTGCCACTTTGATTCCTCTCTGCTACAGGGACCCGAGAAGGCAGAGGCTGCTTTTGATTGTTGCACTCCGTTCGTGAATGGCATGGGTCGTGGAGGCACTTTGCTTCTTTAATTTACCTACACTATTACGTCTCCCTTTCCAACCCATCATACATGTGTGTTTTGTGTTTTCATGGAATTAAGGGTTTGAGTGGTTTGCACTGTGTCGCATCCTTGCTTTCGGGGCGGGGTACCACACCAAAGGGCATAGAGCATTTAGAGAGATAAATGGTTGCTCTTGCTGCGTTTTATAGGTCTCACGCCGCGATACTGGAGATAAGATGGGCTTGAGAAGCAAACTAGGAAGCATAATTCATGAGCTCCACTATTAGTTGCCAAAACACAGCGTATTATTGTTGGAATGTTTCGGCCAACCAGTAGTTCAAATTCTAGTTCAAGTTCAAGTCTTCTTTAGTCTTCTAGTTCAAGTTGTAGTTTGAGTTCAAACGTACCCCACCTTGAACCCAAGCGTCAAGTAGAGCTTGCACCTCAACCTAATCCTCAAGCAAAGCCTAAAGGGAAGGCCCATGCCAAATCCAAACTTGAACCCGCGGCTCCCACAACAAACAGAAAGGGAGTTCACAGAGGCAGAGGTGTGCTAGAGAACAAGAAAATGGAAGAGGATATTCTCGAGTATCTTTTGGTTATGTTTGGCAAGATGGCCTACTCTTGGCACCAACTTCAACACAATGGTGCCGGTGCCGGTGCTGGTGTTAATTGGCCGGCGACGTCTTGATATGGAATGGTTTCAGGCGCTCTTAGACACGTGGGACGTACAAGGGCCGGGTGCATGTCATTATACTATTTGCAAGAAGCAAAAGCACTGTGACAATTTGGCAACCGTCATTCAATGATGTGCATGGCTGGTACCGGGCATAGATTGGGCAATTGTTCGCTCATTTCTAGGATTGGGGGTTTGGTTGGGAACATCTAGCATGGCGGTCCAAATAAGTATCATCAATGGCTTCATACAATGGTGCATTTTACACAGTTTTGTATTCGGAGGTAGGTCCATCCCCCCCCCCCCCCCGTGGATGGTCTGGTGAGCCAGGCAAGCACATTGCAGATACGGATGCGAAGTGAAGGCAGGGGCATCACTGGTCTTTACATCCTTCTCAACGACGTGGCTACGGGGCTTGAGTGAATGGCTTTCATTCTATCAAGGTGACCGCACCTCAAGGAAACTGGAGTGCAACCAAGCAAAGGAGACATTTGGCCCACCATAGGACTCAACTTGTGGTGGCCGTCACACGTGGACTGTTTTACACAAGCGAAAGGGGATCCACGAAGCGAAGATGCAAGCGCAGAACCGGCACCGAAAAAGCCAAGGGTAGCAAAGCTTGAGGTAATGAAGCATGTGCAAGACTTGATCGGAGGATTGTCTGCATAGATGGCTCATCCAAACGGATGAAAAAGACCGCCAAAGACCAGGCAGGGGGGTTTGGGGTCCATGCACCAGATGATGGACAAGGACTAGAGGTCGGGTTCTTTGGGTATGTAGCGATCAAACACAGAAAGACCAATAATGGGGCAGAGCTATGGGCGGCCCTGGAGCTACTGCAAGGATTTTGGGGACCAAAGCTTGCAATTTTGATTGACTCACAGTCTGTGCAGCAGGGGGCGAGGGGGCGAGCCCACATTTGAAAGTGAGAGGGATAGACCACGGCATCGGGTACCCTTAAGGCAAATGTGTCAGTTTGGGAATTGCTCCTGCATGAAATGGGCAAGCCCTGCAGACAAGTGCGATGGGAACATGTCTCCGCACACGTCAATGTGCATGGGAATGAAGTGGCCAATGGGCTGGCGACGGAGGGGATGTGCTCCAACCCGGTGTGGTCACAAAAACGGCATCACGACCAGGGCTTTGACACGGGTTTCATGGTAGGACGACGAGGTGGATAGGATTCGGATGCAGCCGGATGTATGCAGGAGATATGGGAGGAATTAGGATTGCAGCCCATGGATAGTGATGAAGTAACGGCGGACGCATTGGGAGCAGTGTCAGTAGCGGACACTCAAACATCCAGCAGCAGTGATAGTCGGGAGGATGTGGGTGAATAGGGAGGCATGTGGTTGGGCATGATCTTGTCCTCAGAAGACGACTGGTCCAGCACAGATGTCAGTGACACTCAGAGGCAACGTGCAAAACGTGGTGAAAAATGTGTGAGAGGGCAGAGTGCTGTCTCTGCTCATGGGATTCTGTGAGGCCACAGCCCACCCGCAACACACAACGCCATCCTTTTAAGTGCATGCCTATGCCCAGAATGACAGATCATGAGGAGGCCTGACGATGGTGGAGAAAGGTCATATGCGGTGGCAACCCCCAAGGTGTGTTGGGCAGAGCCCGGGGGAGGACCGGTAGCAGCGGAAAAAGACTATCGAGCCAACATTACGGACTTGCGGAGTTGGCATGAAAACTAGGAGATCCGTGGATGCATGACGGAGGAATCACCCTCACGCTTTGTGACTGCATTTGCGGCAGCCGATGGCAATCCAACCATGTTCCACGGGCGGGAGATTTTCTCGATATTGGCTCGAGTGTCATGGGAGTGTCATGGGTTGTGTGGACACGTTTGCACTATGCGGGGGAGGTCCAGTGGGTTAAGAAACAATGGACTCAGCGCCACCCCTATTGGTGGGGATTTATAGTGCGGGTGCAGATGGCGGGGGGGGGGGGGGGGGGGGGCACGGGGAGATAGTGATGGGTGTCGGCCAAGGGGGAGAGACACTACATGTGGATCAATGGGACCCCGGGGGGGTGGGACAGATTAGAAGCATGATGTATGGCTCACATGCGAGGGTGGGGGGGGGTCTGCATACAATTCTGCCCTTTGCGATCGGAGCCTCGTGAGAAGCTAGCCACTAGTGGGCAATCTAGCCGAGCACAACTTTTGCCCTTCACATCGGAGCGTTGTGAACACGAGGAGCACAATCCACAATAGGATTTGGAACGACTCTTGGCTTTTTCTTGAACTTGCCTGGACCACCTCTGTTTGTGAGCAGCCTCACCGGTAGAGCCACCACTTTCCCTTTCATGGACATCAAGAAACCTCGCCAATATAACGACTTACCCTACTCCACGAGATGTGAATAGGAAGCGCCAGAAGGGAGGGAGATATCAATGGTCCACGACACTAAACCAACCAACTACCAGCCTCCGGGGTTCGAACCTACCCCCGGGAGTCTCCATGCCAGGCGCTTGTCCATTATGATAATATGACAATGTGACTATTTACCTATTGCTCTCTCCAATCAGCGCTGTAGGCGGCAAAAAACGGGGCTTTCGGTGCATCCCGACCATCCTTGGGGTTCGAACCCCCGACAAGAGGAATCTACGTCCTCTGCATTACCACTGCACTATCATCGGCGGCACCAGGTACGCTCAAGCTGTGTGGTGCCACAGCTCAATACATTTCTCAGCTTCCTCCATGGTTCTTGCTATGCCCCTAAGTGCAAGGTTTGTGTCTAGCCAGCGCCAATGGGGGGGGGGGGGGGGACTCACCCAGACGGCCCATGCAACATTTGACAGCCGTAGGGTATGGCGAACTCAAGGCAACATTCGGCACTGATCTAGTTTGTGCCGCAGTGTAGCAAGTCAAAACAATTAACTAAGATTCGTAGCTGCGACCATATGCCTGTGACACGGGAGTATATGCGAGCTAAGTATCCGTTTCCTCATGGCCCTTGGACCGTGGGGACATGTTCCCCCTCATGTTTCGTAAACTGCTGATTCAAAGAACTCAGCTGCCTTGTTGCAAAGGTCGTAGCGTCCTTCTTTGGATGCTGGAGCAACTGGAAGGCTCAACCCAACATGTGGAGCGACGGAGGCTGTACCTATGCCTCACTCCAGTACCAACATGCCACAACGGTGGCCCTCGGCGCAAGACAATACATAGGCGTCGCACCCGGGGAATACATGCACTTGACGCTAGGAGACAACACAACAGATACACAGGTAACGGAACGCATCGACCACATGCTCCTCCACAAAATGCCGCAGGAAGCAGGCGACAACGCGGCATTCCGAAGACGCATGAAGGCAGGAAAACAACTGGGTGCAGACATGATGATGGAACAGGTCATCCGAGAAATCAACTAGAAAAGCAATTGCTCGCAGAACCTGAACCCATCAACGTGGCTGCCTGGGATGAAGCCATCATCACCGATTTCGGACATACCGACGAAGACATAGAACCAACTGACCTCCACACACAACCGGACACCATGGACATGGATGGGCAGCCCGACAAAACCACAAACGACATGGATAAACCCGCGGTAACCCATCCTCGACCAACGCACCAAGCACAGAAAACAAAGGCACACAATAAAACACCACAAACGACCCCCACAAAGACGACACCCCCCCCCCCAAAAAAAAGCAACCCCGGTGTCCCCACAGTCCAACCAAGACGTGGACGGGGCGGCCGCATTCACAGTAGACACCAAACCTAGGGGAAAAGGGAAAGGATTGTCAAAAAACCAACAGGGCAAAGGGAAAAAGTGAGGTGCCTCTTTCTTTTGCCCTTCATAGCCATAGTTGCCCTCCAACTACTTGTGTACCCTAACACACTTATGGGGGGGCCTGTGTATCTGCATCCTATAATACGACGGGCACGCAGGCGGTACATCTTGCTGCACCACTCCAAGCGCAAAAGCAAGCAGGCACCAGTCTCTCACAACTACTGTACGTGGTGGCCCTGCCTGCTACTGCTCTACGCTGCGTGCTTCTTCACCACCCCGACTGCACCCACCACGACCACACAAACCCACTACTACAACACACTAACCCTAAACATATCTGTCACCAACCCCTACAACACGCGCTACAACAACAATTGGGTGCTCCAATGTGGCGACGTGCATCCCAACCCGGGACACCGGAAGATATATCAGCTCCGCCGAGACTGTCGTCTCGTACCGGGACCACGTCCCCCTCCTCGACATAGAGGAATACACCCAGCACCTAGTGGTGAACACCAACCGACAGTACAGTAACCTAGACAACGCGGCCAACGGCTAGCCTACAACGCCGGGCCAGTGTGCTTCACCTCATCCAGCAATGCCGCATAGACCTGTATGCAGGAATACAACTCGGGTTGCCCCCTATCGCAGGCGGCCACCACAGCACTCAACAATGACTACAAGTGTTACGCTCCACCTGCAACGGAGCCACGGATAGCCTTCCTCATCCGGAATGCAATGGTCCCCCACGCCCTCGAACCGTTATACTCCCCAAACGGACTAATGGGGGCCCTCAGGCTCCAACTCCCAAATGGACCACGGCGCACCATAGCCTGCGTCTACTCTAAATTCAGCCGACACGACAAACAAGAGGTAGACCTCTTCTTGCAGACTGTAAAACTATACGCCAACATCATGCGGGACTACAATGGTGACATATGGTCTCCCGACCCGACACGCCCCTGGCAGCACGACCTTGCCAGTGGTGAGTTCCTCAACCCGCTGCACGCGAATAACCAACCACCCGAGCCCCGGCAGTACTACACACGCACACCATGACATGGCCGCCCGCGTCGCCTGAGTGCCATATTGATTAGGCAACAAATACCCAACATACCCCGGACTTACTACGATACCATACAAATGCCGATATCGGACCACGCCCTGGTAATGCTCGGCATCCGATGGAGGATAGGAGCACCCGACACACCCTATAGGAAACCGCAGCCCGCCGTCTCGAAATGGTATGCCACCCACTTCCAACGGTTTACTAACACCATATCCACCCTACCCGTGAAGGCGACAGAACCCCCCCTGCATGCGGCCCGACGCATCTTGTTGGCTATCGCCCATGCGGCACGACCAAGGCATCCTAAGCGAACAAAGACACCGACCACAGCGACATGGGCGGAAACAACAGATCCCACTGCACGACTACGGGATCTAGGGGAAGCACAAGAACAACACATACGAAAACAGATAGGCAAACTCCGCAGAGCAGCGGTCCATAGATCCGGATACTTCTACACAATGGTCAAGCGATGGCGCACCGGACTCATAGCACAAGACACGCCACAACCCCCAAGAGGGGGGACGCAACACGTCTTAAACCATTTTGCCGGAGACTCTACATACGACGAGGACGCTTGCCAACGACTGATACGGAAACACATACGGCACCACACATGGAACACATCAGTCCCAACATACGACGAATACCTAAAGTGCCGACGGGCACTGAAGAACAAATCAGCCGGACCCGACGGGGTACCCCCACACTTGCTCAGGCACTTACCAGAACACATACAGAAACACTTGTACGAGGCAATACTCGAAGTGTGGAACGGACAACGTATCCCTACCGCCTGGCTGCGCTCGCGGGTAGTGCTCATATATAAAAAGAAAGGACCCACGGGACCCACGCAATTACAGGCCAATATATGTATCTACCGCCATATATAGCATACTCACACGCCTCCTCCTCATTGGTATATCAAAGGCCATGACTCCTGGACTCTTGGACATACAACACGGGGCTTTACAAGGCCGAAACACCACCACCCTAGCCACCAAGCTACTGAATGACCTACACACACAAGACGGATAGGTAGCCCTCCTAGATGTAGCCAAGGCATTCCCCTCGGTCCCCCGACCAATGCTCACCAACATCGTAAAGGAGGCAGGGGCACTAGAAAACATCAAAAGAATGCTAGGGGAACTATACCAACACACACCGGCCATACTGTCCCTGCACGGACGGGACCTACCCATACGAC
The DNA here is from genome assembly GCA_964036045.1 of Eutreptiella sp. 'Long Island Sound 2002'. Taxonomy (NCBI): domain Eukaryota; phylum Euglenozoa; class Euglenophyceae; order Eutreptiales; family Eutreptiaceae; genus Eutreptiella; species Eutreptiella sp. 'Long Island Sound 2002'. The sequence goes on from OZ038392.1 coordinate 42,623,131, forward strand.
CCACTAGGGGAATGAAAGAGGGATGCCCCCTCTCCCCCACACTATTCCTCCTATACTACGACATCCTACTGGGGGAAACCAAGGAACGATGTCCGGATGCCCCCCTCTACGTCTTCGTCGACGACATCGCAGTACGAGCACCCACGACGGACGCACTGCTGCATACCCTCGATACACTTCACGATGTGGCGCACATGATGGGGCTACGCTTTAACAAAGACAAGACCGAAGTGTATCACTGGGCCAAAAACTATTGCCGGGAACCAATCACTTGGCAGCACCAACAGATACCCGTGCGCCCACCCATACTCACATACCTAGGCCACGTTCTGGCCCACCCCACGCCAGAAGAAACAGCCTCGGACATGGTGACCACACCACTATACCATGACACAACGGCATACAGAACCTTGCTGCTAAACGGCTACGAGAAGGTAACCATAATCAACACCGTCCTCATCCCCCGATGGACGTACAGGGGGCTCTTCCTGGGGAACAGATCCCGGATGGCACTATGGGACGACATACTCTGACAGTACCTAAGGGACACACCTGGAATTGAACAACAAATGAACAAACATAACAAACCTAAGTCACGGGGGACTAGGCCTGCGCCAACTATGGTGGTCTTACATCACCCAGTGGATCACACTCAGGCAGAAAGAGCTACAAAACAACGGCCCTACACAACAACTCACAGCAACCCAATATAAATATATCAACGCCGTCCGGGCCCTGGGGGGCACGGTAGGCCAACGTATCTCCCAACCTAGACAGCACCGCCCCTTAGCCGAGGGCCTGTACAACTCAGAAAGCTCGGAGGAGGACGAGGAAATAAGCGCTGGCAAGACACGAGCGGCCACCAGCCGCCTGGACTATGGCTGGCTGAACCCACCCGACGAACCAACCCCTGAGGAAACCCTCGAGGTGTCACAAACACTACCCTACCAGCAGAAAGTTCACGGGATCACCCTTCACTACACGGGCAAACCCACCACCACACGGTGGTACAATGACGGATCGAAACAACAAGGTAGAGAGGGGGGAGGAATATACAACGGAAACTACCGCGCGGCCTTCCGCGTACACGGACCGCAGCAGGTGTACCGTGCTGAGACAATCGCCTGCGCTCTGGCCTCCGAGCTGGCAAGGGAGGGGGGAGAGGTCATCTTAGACAACCAAGGCGTGGTCAAAGCCACCCTATGAAACGGAAAGGCGTGGTCAAAGACCAAGACTACCGCGACATAGGCCATCACAACGCCTCTACGAAACGACTCACCATACGGTGGACCCCCGGGCACCGCACACTAGAGCAAGCAACCACCTATAATGACTACAAGGACATACAAGGGAACAACCACTCCGACGTCCTAGCGAATATGGGTGCCAACCTGCCCATGGATTCCCAACAACCACAACCACACTATATTGTCCTTGTCGGACAAATCATGCCCACGCCTGCAAAGGCATGGATCATGCAAGTGCGTAGACAAAAACACACCGCATACGCACACTGGGTGAGCTGGCTCCCCATGAAACACTACCGGCGAAATGCGTGGACCCCCTGGCTCTGGGGCCAGGTAAGGTGGTGGGGAATTGGCGCTCCTTGGGAGCGATTACCCGTCTTGTGCGCCCATTGTGGGCAACATCACGGGGCGTCAGTACAGTCAAGACTAGCATACTCCCCTGTCTGGGGTGAATTGTGGGAGTTGTAGCGCAGGAGCTGGACCGACTGGACCCATTACGCCTGCCAATGGCGGACCACGGCCACCAATCATGAACTCTGGTTATGCGTCAGGTTACTGATCCCTCTGTCACTCATCGACACCATTCCCCAAACGGAAAGACACAAGCTACGGGCAGAAGTCGGCCTCTTCCAGTTTCGCATGATACCGGCCGTCCAGAACCTGAGACAGAAACTAGCCGACCCCACACCACAGCAACCCCCGTCCCCCCTATGGCTGACCAAGTTTACCGCACAGCCACTACCACCACGGGAAACCGCACGGAACCTACGCGACCAAATCGGAGCGCCACTGCGTTACCTTGCCCGGAACCGAAAGCGTAAGGCAGAACTGACAACATCTGTGCCCGTAGACGCCGAACTGTGGCTCCAAGCAGCACACACTGCAAACGATGGGGAAGCAGTGACCTGGTTCACTAACATACATAGAACACACAAACAGACACACGAAGAGTGCACATCAAAACGACGGCGCCTGGACAACTTAACCTTACGGTGGGAGCACTACCTCTCGTGCTATGACAAACCGGCCTTGCAGCACGCACACCGTGCGTGTGAGACCTACCGGTTTGCCCAAGCCACAGAGACTGCACTACAACACATACGGGAGCTACGCGCCGTGTACACCACCACACTGACAGCCAAGAAGGATTACCGTCTGCTGGTGACAAACCTGCTGAAGGAACACATAGAGGCGCAGCGACTAAACAACGCTTACACAACAATGTGTCTGGAACGCCGACAATGGTACAACCAGGCAAAACACAACACCATGCGACAGTATGCAGACATGAAAATGTCACTCCTCTCATACGAGAGGTTCGAGAGACTGCACACAGACACAACAGTGCTACTCATACGCCATACGCAACAAGCACTATACACATTGCCGCAACAGGAACACATCATACAATTAGCGCAAGAAACTGCACAAAGCTAGCGACTAAAGGCAGCCCTTTACTGGGACGCATCCAGACAGGCACGACAGACGATATACTTCATACGGAAACGACCACGTGAGCACTGGGATCCCACTTTGTGGGAAGTTCCTTTGCAGCCACTACCAAAACGACAAAAAGCGCACTGGGATCCAAACGAGTGGGAAATCCCTCTAACATGACCACACCCACATCAACAGGAACACATGGTGGCCCAGCCAAGAGCTGAAGCTCGTATGCTCACCCTGGCACAGCCAAAATCTGTATTTATCACTGAACTCGGCCCATGCGGCACTTGGCACTTTCAGAACTGGCCTATTTGATAAAAAAAAACAAAAAAACTCAGCTGCCGTGCAAGATGATGGAGGGGATGAGGTTGAGGTTTGTGCCTTGTGCTGTCAACATCATCCCATCACACTTTGTGGTGAATGTAATAAGCACTATTGAGCTGAGTGTGCTGACCTACGCATTTGTGGGGACAAGGCTGTTTATTGGACACAACACATGTCACATGTGTTGGGGAAGTGGAATTCACAGCTGTGGTCTTATGTTGTGTGCCGTGCGCTTTGTCGGGAAGAGTTTGGTGCTGATCCGGGTCTGCTTGGAGGAGGCAAAAGGCGGGCTATAGTTGGGATACTTGGTGCAAACATAGCACGCCGGGCGTGCACGAGGCAAACATTCCCCTAGTGAGGAAAGCATGGCAACGGTGAAGGAGATTTGCTGCCATGGTTAAGACGCCACAGTTGGGAGCACACAATAGCAACCATTGGATCCACACGAAGTCATGCACTGACCGAGTAGGGCATTTCGTACAACAAGGGGGAGCACCTGATGCGGTGCGGAGATTTAGCCGTCTAGCCCAAACCAGCAGTTGTAGCTTGACTAGTGGCTGGGCCGAAAGAGCAATACTTTCCCTATTTGGACAAGGGTAGGAAAAAGCGACAATCCAACAAGGAGGCCCCAAACTAGGGTGGTGGTTGCTCCCAAGGGGCCATCCTTCCTATCTTCACCTTGGGAGGGGACAGATAGGGCAAGACGGAGGGATGTCAACATAGGTCTTGTATGCAAGGGTTTGCTCTCCTTAGGGGGCATTTTGTGATGGCGTAAAGCCAACCCTTTCCAGGTACCCCACCGTAAAAGTAGCGTACGGCACAAATATTACCCTCAGAGGCAGATTTCAGTGCAGTCACAGTCCCTATGTGCTTGTGTGGTGCTTTCACTTCAGTTTTCAGTGTGCATATTCTTTTGCCTCCATAATGGCCATGAGAATCTGTCAGGGTCTAGTGATCAGTTTTGACCAGATTTGGGGTTGGAGGTTTGGGGTCTTTTTGGTTTTTGTAGTGATGACCCCGATGGGGTCGTCCTGATTACTGCGTTGATTACTGCAGATTTCTACCGTGTTGATTGATGGCCCCAGGGTGGGTAAACAGTGATTACTGTTTTGGTTACCCCATTGCTTACCTACGCCTTGTCCAGTAAAAGAGATTACCACATTTGTCACCTGGGGGACCACCGCACCACCTGATTACCACCCAGCGAATAAAACCTCAGCCAGCCAACCCCCCATGGTGTGGTACCTGCTCCTTGCCAATGGGTGCCCCATCCATCAGTCCACAGCACAAGAAGCCATTGCACAGATTCCGAGCATGCTTGTACAGTGTGCTACACAGACTGTGCAGTCATGTGCCATTGTGGAAACATGGCGAAAAGCCATGCAATGGCACCCCCCAATTTGAACATTCAAACTGTGTGCGGCCACTGTGGGCAACACGTGTGCCGCGGGCGGACTGCTGGATGGGGCTGTGGATCTCAGTACATCAAAATTGACCAATCGTCGACGACTGAGGCAGTTGCGGCAGCTTTTATTGGTGCATTTGACAGGAGTGTTTTTCTACCCTCTTTAGTGCTGAGTAGAGTGCCCAAGCACCAGAGAGCACCGGGGTGGTGCGTGGTTTCAAAGGGTTCCTATCTGCTGGGGTTTACCAACTATGCACACAGCGCACTTGGTGCCCACACAGTGCCCACACAGTGAGATTATTTGGATTTATCATGGGGTTAGCAGCTTAAAGAGGCGCACTTGGTGCCCACACAGTGCAATGACATTCCTTGGATTTATCATGGGGCTAGCATCTTAAAGAGGCTTCTTTGACGCCAGCAAAGTAAGTTGCTTGTGACCAACAACCAATTCATTTTCCATTGTTGGGCAGTTTTGAAGGATCTGTTGGACTGGATTGGATTGGATAGTCGCTGTTCTAGGCCCAGAACTGAGCAGATTTGCGAGGGGACCTTCCATGCCGCTGGCCGCCACCAGTGAGTTGGGGGCCCAAAGTCTGGACTTGGGAAGGCCACATGTCAGAGCAAAAGATAGCCCGAATAGAGTGGAGCCCAACCACTGGGACGTGGATGTTAGCAAATGGAAGCAAGACGTTTTGGTTGTGTCTTCTTTTCAAGCTCCCTGCAGGCCACATGGCCCAACCCTAAATGAACACGAAATATGCCCAATTTTGACTGACTAATAGGAGCTTAACAAAGTTGGTCAGTGAGGGATGATTTGAAAATTGGGACGTCAAAACGTGGTAGAGTATGGTGTCAGGAAGACCTGGCATGTTGTCCCCACAACCATGTCCAACGCTGTGCAGCCTATCGGACTGCGCGTGGGATTTCGCCATGCATTTTGCGCATTGGTGGAAGTGAGACACTCAAGCAGCAACCAGGCAGCACAGCACCATTTCCTTGCACCGAATGCACAGGCGCTTGTTTTTGCTTCAGACAATGCGATAAACGCATGCCTTGCGCCCGATGGAAGGGCGGAGTGCGAAGCCCGGTGACCCCAGGCCTCCTCTCATTACAGGCAGAGGCATGCCCCCCCCCGCAGGAGCTGATGTGACCCAGTGGGACCCTCTGCCTGTGACGGCCGCGGTTGCTGGGCCTCTTGTGCATGGGGCCCAGCCAGTTCCATGTGCAGTTGATGGTGCGCCAGTGACGCAGGCTTCTCTACCTCCACGCCCCAGTACAGCACATGCCGTCCCCGGGGCCCAGTTGACAAGGACCTCTGTGCCTCTGCGTCCCAGCACAGCGACGCCCCCTGCAGCTCCAAGCCTCGGCCAGGCCTCCAAACCGGGTGGCACAGCAGACGGTGTGGTTGTGGTGGTGCGCATCCTGCAGCTGCACCAGTTGTGGGCTGATGGGGTGGATGTGGCCCATGTGATGACGCTGTATGAGGATTGTCTCTCTGCCCGAGCTGAGGCCCTAGGTGTGGCTGTGCATGCATGTGATTGTGGGTGCATGCCTGCGTAAGTGCGCTGTTGATGTCCAGATGTACTAGAGTGCTCCCTTTGGACTCATCAGACAAACCGAAATATGCCCCACAACCACAAAGATAGTTCTGCATGGTGCCTGCATGAAGGCAAAGAGAAGGGCAATCACCTGACAAGAGTTCCGTGCATGTAAGAAGACAAGACTTCTGTGCACAAAGGAAGATGGTGTGGCAGGGAGACCCTCGAACTTAGAAGAGGGGGGGGGGGGGGGCTCCAGAGCCTCAGACCCGCCCACAATCCTGAACTCCAAAGCCTGGATCTCCCCCCCTCATTTTACAACTCCATTTTTAAAAACGAGGCCTGGTCCTGACAGGTTTGGGCAGCAAGGAATCCCATGGACGGATCCTCTACCAGCCTTGCTTGGACCCACGGCACAAAGGCCCAGTCACAGACAGGGCTTAGCGACCAAAAAATTCAATGCGACAGACATCTGAAGAGTAACAACATAAGAGGTGCAGTGTGCACTCTGTGCACAAACCCCACTTGCTCCACAGCACACCAGCTGCACGCGGTTTGTCTACCCCCAGCCCCAAATTAGTGTAATGCACATATTGGTCAGCCGACAACCGCTGCCACCAATTCCCAGATGCTACAGTGGCCTTCCGAGACAGACCTCTGAAAGTGTTGACAGCAGACATCCACTAAGGGCACACTGTGACACTAAGTGCCAGCCCTGCTTTGGGGACCTGATGCTGGAGGGGTTGCTGGGTGCGGAGTGCAACTGAATGCTGCGATGCGGTGCACTTCTTGCAGCAAAACAAGTATTTGGGAATGCATAAAATCACCTCGAAGAGAGGGTGTTGCATCAGGCGTAGGCGCGGGCACCATATACCCCCCTTTTGGTCATTTGTGTAGCATACCCCAGTTTGTGGTATCGGATGGCCAATCCCTTGTAGAATCATCATTTTGGGAGACCAAATTATCTTCCAATGGATTTTTCGATTTTGACCCCTCTACCCCCCATCCCCACCTGGGTACCGATTTTTTTGGGGGGGGGGTCAAAACTTGGTTGGCCTGCAACCGCCACTGTGCGTCGATTCAGACCCAGGTCTCATTTCATTTTTTTCTTCTATGTGGACCCCCTCACCAATGATGGGGGTTCCAGGTGCTAGCTCCAACTTTCCAAGATTGGCCTCCCTATGGGGGCCCACTGGTAGGATGTAGCTGTTTTCAGGCAGGTATGGGTTTGAAGAAGCATGGTTTCTGGGTGACCTCTGCCAACTCCCAGGGACCCTTGGGCCATTGTTGCGTTCATATTTGGTGACAATGGCAGCACGTCTAAACCCATGGAGGGGCCATGTAGCACCAACTAGGCCCTTCTAGTGGTGCTTGTCGGCCTGTTTGCACCGTTGTGGGCAAAACTTGGTTGGCCTATGGCTGCCACTGTCTGTGGATTCATGCCCAGATCCTCCAGACCACTAACAAGCTTCAATGCCCCATGGAGTGGTGCACCACGCACATGTGCGAAGGTCAGGCCACCAAGCTGGTTTGGTTTTATACCCTCTTTGGGGTCTAGCGTGCAGCTACCCCATTAGCAAGCAGCAAGCAGCAAGCACACAGGAAATGGGCAAAAGACAGAAATCCACGGTTCCGATTTGGCTTCAGTTTTGGTGGATGATACCTACCTCCCGCCCCCCCACGTCCAGCTGGGGGGGGGCGGGTCACCAGCTTGTACCGACGAGGCCGAAATCACCTTGCAGAGGTTGTTAGATCAAAGCCACGCAGGCCCGTATAAAGGGGAAAACGCCACATACCCGCCCTTTTGGGCCTTTTTGGGGCTATTCGCGTACCCTACCCCAAGGGGTTGAATTGTTAGTTTAACCCCTTGTAAAATCATTATTTTGTCCAATAAACGCATCCCCCAATGAGTTTTCGGTCCGGACTCCCCCCCCCCCAGACCCCCTCCACTTGAAACCCGTTTTTTTGAGCCTTTGAGGGAGGTGGGGGGGGGGGGGGGTTGGGGGGGGTCAAAAATGTCGAAGAAATGACCCCCCCTTTTTTTGGGTCGAAAGTCATGAATCTTTTGGTTTTTTTCGATTTTGAGCCGAAAAAGTGTTTCCGGTTCCCGACCCCATGGGGTTTGTATGGGGCGGAGTGGGACGAGCCCTAATGCAACTTATGCACTTTTCAGCCATTTTTGCTATGTTGGCGGTTTTGGCGACCTCGGTGACCCCGTGCTACCCACTCTGAGGGGTGTGAGTGGGGATGTTGTGACTAGATATGCATACTAGGATATGAAAGGACGTGGCCGTTGCAGTCTGTAGCCTTGCCGAGGGCCGGTCAAAACCCGTGCCAAAGACGCGAAATGACTGTTTCCACCAATAATGGCTTACATGAGTGAATGGGCCGGTGCACAACCTGCTTGTGATCACCTACAATGACCATCCAAGGTATGTAAAGTATGTTTTAGGCCGTATTTATGTGTTTTTCATCTTATTTGGGTATTGGCTGCGGGGGGGAAGGGGGGGGTCTCCCAAGGGATTGGTACACCACCTGCTTGTGCAGTTTTTCACCCTGGGCAGCTCAAAAATCGAAGTTTTCGAGACTCATTTTTTTTTGATACTGTGATCACCTAAAATGACCATCCAAGGTATGTAAAGCATGTTTTAGTCCGTATTTATGTAGTTTTTACCCTGTTTTGGGTGTGTGTTGCTTAGGGTAGATTCTCTGTGAGGTGGATTTGCCGAAGGCAATAGAATTTCCACTTCCCTCGTCTTATTCATGATATCGGTACTATTACTACCAGGTTTAGGATTTCCTCAATTTCAATGGTGTCCAGTTTGATCACATAAATGCGCAACCAAAGAAAACAAATCAGTGTCATTTTCCACAGGACCCAAACGTTGAAAACAGCCTGCAACGAAGCCGGCTCCAGCCAGCTCATCTATCCTTGTCGCAGATGCGGAACATGTGCAGCAGTTCAAGACCGTAAGAAGAAGTTTTACACTGTCCCTGTTCAGCAGTAGGGGTAGCCAGAAAACTGATGACTGGATGCAGTGCATTGTGAATTTCGCTTATTTGCATCATGTGCCTCACACCACCAGCATCTATGCATGTCATCGCGTACCAAAGAGCCTTTGGCAACCAACAGCGAGCAAGTGACCAGCCATGAATTCTGTACACAAACATTGGTGCTGGGAGTGGTACAGACTGCGCACCCCCCGGGACGTAGAGCTCCCCTCAGGGCTCACTGCAAAGTTGGAAGGTCTCCCCATGTATGCCAAGGAGGGGACCCTGTCAACACAGGGTCTTGTGTACTACTCGTGGGCAGGGGATGGACTACTGAAGGCCTTGGTGGGTTTCCAAAGGACTCCACCTCACGAAACCTTTTGAGGCCCTTCTAGCAGTCACCAACACAGTAACCAGGACGTGGGCTCTACGTCCATGCCCCACCGGGCTGTGAACGCATCATCCCCCCATTATGGTGATGGTGTGGTGATGGGGGAACTGATGCATCCTCCTCCACCGCTTGACACACACCAAGCAGGATAGGTCGATAAGTATTTGGTCCGTGGGGGGTGATTGGGGGGAACTGTCAGTTGGGGACCCCCCCCCCCCAAAGGCGCGGGGGAACCGTTGTCCCTTGAGGATAAAGGGTGGTGGTGGGGGGGGGGGGGGGGGGGGGCTACAAGTATGAAGTACAATCACACAACAATTGAGCAAAAACTCAAAAGTAGCAGCAGGGAGTGGGTGTCGCAAGAGGCGGACCCAAGTTTCAAAATCTGTAAAAAATGGCCAAAAAATGCCCTGTTTTGGCCGTTTTGAGTGTTTAGCATGTCCTTTGAGGGGTCCATTTGCAATGGAACCAATCTAGATGATGAACAAACGCCTTGTCTAGTGGAGCATTGTCTAGTGGTTTTTGCGCATCGCTAGCGGGCTCAACAACCTCCTTTGGGGGTCAAAATACTGTAAAGTCAGCCTTGAAAGGCAGCTTTTTTGTATACTTTTTCAAGTTCCACCTTCTTGTGCTGTGTTTGACTGCTATGCATTGCCTTGGGCACCATAGTGGTGATGAATAATGATGAATGGGAACAGTTTCAGCCTTTTCTACCTACCAACACCCTTCCATGCCCCATTGGCACCACAGAATCGTGCAGTGTGCATGGCGCACATGGGTAGGTATGTGGGGGTCACTAGAGGGTCAAAACGTGGTCCACAATGAGTTTTTCCAAATTTGTTCCCAAACCACTCAAAGTGCTCGAACAAGTGGTTTCAGGCCGTTTTGATCTGTTTTCAATCCATATTAGCCTTTGCAAGTTCCCAAAAAACCTTTAAAAGCGCCAAAAATGGCCAAAATCAGCCTTCAAATTGACCATGATGTACGTCGCATGTTCTTTTGCTGTGTGAATCATGTATTGCCTAGGGCAGCCTCAAGATGATAAATACCGATGAACGGGAGCCTTTGCCAGCTTCTTCTGCACCACCAACACCCTTCAATGCCCCATGGCTGCACTAAACATTTTTCTGTTATATTGACATACAACACAGGAAAAGGTTGCGCAATCCCTTGGTAAAGGCGAAGGTCTGAGTTGTGACAAAAAAGTGTTCATCTCGTTTTCTTTTTTTCACGCATTCCTTGTCAAACTCCAAAAATCCCACTGTCGGTAGGATTGCACCCCTAAGTATCCCTTCGCCGCAAAGATCTGCCCATTAACCACCTGCTGCTAGTGACCATCCTTGTTGTTGGTTGCTTGCTATCCAGTGCCCAACCTTTGTCACAAATCAACTCTGTGCACTCAAAGCAGCAGTCTTGCAGGCAATCCCCACCATCTTGGGGGCACAATTCTGCTGCATAGAAAGGGGCTTGATCCAGCAGTCACATATTATGGTCCTTTATTGTACAAGCCACACCCTGTACACCACTACACACCAAATGCACCAATACACCTCACATCCTCAGCCCGCCCCCCTCCCCCCCCACCACCCTACCCCAACCCTTACCTGCTCCGCTCCCACTTTTTGGTAATCCTGTTCCTTGTGCTCAGCACTGCATGCCTGTATGTGGTACAACCAGATTGAGATCCAGAGTACAAGTTGCATTTGGGCTCGTTCGGAGTGCAGTGCCCCACAGACTATGTGTAATCACATGGTCGCTGCAGTAGTACAGTCTTTTCAAGGTCAGTCCTTGCAATCCTACATGAGGAGGAGCTATGCCATCCGCACAGCAAAGGAGATGGGCTCGGAATGCTGTCCCAACCCCCTTTGGTCTGCGCGAGGGGGGCGACCTGTGAAGCCCATTTTGCGAACACCTGGATCCCCACAATTTTCCTACAGCCCATCTCTTTGCGATAACACAGATTCTGTATATGTGTGCTGGACACTGTTCCTACATAGCTTGCAACTTTGCTGTCCAAACAACTAGCGTGCCCACCCTCTGCACAATGGGTTTGTCATTCCCAAATATGAAGGTTGGGCATTGGGCATTTGGTGCACACCCCATCCACACACATCCACATGCACACACACAGCTCCTTGCACCACCGACTTCAGGAGGCGGCAAGGCAATCCACCTGGGCGGGCTCCAGCTATTCAAGTTCTCCCAGGCTGCTTCTGCCGTGCAGTTCTGTTTGCATGTGCAGCGCGCATTGCTGCATGTTCCGTGGCCAGCAGCACTGCTGAGTCCGAAACCAACAGATTATGTCAACGTATGGCACTTGCTGAGGCGAAGGGGTTGGGGCAAGGGCGGATTATGGCACAGGCAGGGCCAGTAGTGGCTCGTGCCAGGAATGGCTGTGACCGGAGGGCCAACTCACCGCTGAGATTTAAGAGCCCTCGGGCGGTGGGCGGGGGATAGGAGAATTTTGCAGCGGGGTGGTTGCGTTTTTGTGCCTACTCCCCAGAGGGTTGGAGCAGGCACAGTTCCAAGTGGATCTGGGCCAGGCCACGGCTTAGTGGCGACCGTGACTTATACCGAAGGGGGCGGGGCGGGGTGGGTCAGAGGCCAAAAAAAACATTGTGTACCTAAAATCAACCTCCAATTTCGGGCCCCTTTGATAAATTTCATTTTTCCTTCGGAAAAATTTTCTGATGTGGGTATGTGGGTGGGTGGGTCAGATTGGAGCCTGGGCTGCCATCCCTCCGTTAGCGGTAAGCCGTGGCCTGACCCGGGCAAACCAGGGGAAGGGTTCCAGACTACCAACACCCCTCCTTGACTCCACTCGTCCCAGGCCCTACCCCCCCCTAACATGACACTGGAAAGGTCGTACTCCGCAGTAACATGCCAGCCTCTCCTTGAGTAGTTGTGTGTCTTCGGCGCAATTTAACCCTGTGTGAATGATGCAGCTGCTCTGGGTGTGCGCACTGGTTCTTGGGTTTGCAGGGGAAACAGCAGGGAAACACAAATTTAGTAGGCGAGAGCGGAGTTTTTGTTCCTCTGCTCAGAAGTGCTGTTTCAGCCGCTTGACATACCTCCATGCCGCGATGCTTCAGAAAGGTGGTGGAAGTGTGCCCGTGTGTGTGGGGGTTGCCGTTTTGACGGAGAGAGTGGTGGTGGGGGAATAAAGTTGGAGGTCTGCTCGTTGGTACTTCCAGTTTGATGCAGTTTGTTGTGTTTGTTAGGGTCACAGCTTGACATCCTTCATTTCAGGAGGCAATCACTGGCTTCTCAAGCCGCTTAGTTGACTGGCTGACATGGAGGTTGGGGTTCTTGAGGATGTCTCTTTGGGTTCGGTGCAAAAAATGCCATGAGCTGCCCACGAGTAGCTAAGTTCTGTCACCAGGGCCTAGTGCAGGGGCCTTGGGCATGCTTATGAGACACAGCGTCCAAACCATTGGTGGTCACTGCACACGACCAACCAGGGGGTGGACTCACACGAGTCCCTAGCTCTGAGGCGTGGGCATCCCGGAGTGAAGTCCTCAAACAGGGAGCGCCTCAGCAGCCCAGAATGCACAAGAGCAACAACGCATCACATTCACCACAGAACAACCCCAACAAACACCAGTGAAGGTCAGTTTGCATATTTGGAGACATGTGCAGAAGTGCCCGGTGCCCCTTGTGCCACCCAAATCACAGTGGGACCACCCGACAGCCACAACGGGAGGCAGGGAGCGACATGCGCCCCCCCCCGGCAGCGTGCAGTAGCAGCGGCGAGTGTGCCAACAGAAGAAAAAAGAGCACCAAATTGGGAGGAACGCACACAGCAAAGCAACTGGGCGCAAGGCCGCCCCACACACGGCAATGGGACGAGCCCCAATAGGACACACAGCAATGCACAGGGGAACCATGAGGTGTGAGCACTACAACCACCAAATGTGGCGCACGCCGAGCGAGCCATCAGCAAACACCCCCCCCCCCCCCTCTACGAGGTGCCCGCGAACTCCACAAGGGCGAGGGTTGTGCCCCGCGTGCCGGGAGGTGCCCGCCACAGGAGTGGCAATAGGGCCGTGACCAGCCAACCGTGCACTGGACAATCAACGTCGTACGGAGACGTGAAATCCGCGTACAGGGGGGCAGGCGGGTGGGATAATAGTGGGTGTGCAAAAGGGGCACCCAGGAGCGCCAACAAACAAGGGGAGGAGCAACATAGACACACAGAACGCGGCAGCCACACACACACACACAGAACGCGGGAGCCACACCAGGAGGGACGAGGGTGAGCACAGCAGACAAGGAGGAGGGGCGCAGCAAGGCAGGAGAGGCAACCGGGACGGGGCACCAGAATGGAGGGGATGGGAGAGCGTGCGCATGGGAGGCAGCGACGACAAAGGGGATGGTCTGGCCAGCCAGCCCCGTCGCTACCAGGTGCCAGGTGCCAGGGCAACCCCTGCTCAACCGGCATCAGGTGGGGGGTGTCCCCCTTAGCGCACATGGGCTGTTTGCGCAACAGGAGTGGGAGCCCACCAGGGGCAGACCAGCCGTGAGGGGGAAAGGGACATATGGTGGACGGTCGGGACAACGCGTGGAGGAGCAGGGCACTTGGGCCTCACACACATGGAAACACAGCGAGGCAGGTTATTGATGGCCTGTGGACAGAGGCGCGTGGACAGCAAAAACAGTCAAACGACCCCAGCAACAACCAGCACAACCTCAATATGCCAACTGCTGGGCACCACTGAGACGGCAATGGCACACCATGCCACATCCAGCACAGCCAAGGCACACCAATAACTGGGCTCCGCGAACGTGGAACAACACCAGCAAGAGCACCGGCCGCAGCAGCCAACAGAAAGCAGCAACCCGACGCAACATGCGAAGGGAAGAACGGGTGACTGTCCAGGACCCCGTAAAGAAACCACAACCAGATGGAATGTCACACAGAGGGGGGGGGGGTGAACTCCTATTCACAGTTGGAGGGTGAGATTCCCTACCACCCTACCATGCCTTGCACGGCGAGCTACCCACAGGGTGGGGCTGTAGTCTCTCATTTGTGGAGTGCAATGGAGCCAACCGATCAAGGTTCTTTTGTGTTCCCCTGCTTGTTTCCTTGACAGTGTGCACCACAGCGAATTGCCGTTACCCTGCAGCACCTGTGGCATGTGTGCACTGCAACATGAGTGCTCCCAAAGGGGTCAGCCTTTGGCAAACTGGGGGAATTGGGCTGTTGTTAAGGGGGCAGGATGAGCGTGCAACAGGAGGCATGATGAGAGAACACTCAAAATGAAGAAGACTGGAATTAGACGGACAACCAGAAGGCCGGTTTTGAGCCCAGTCTGCTGAAGTTTGCGGACCCATCAACAACGCAGTGTTCACAGTGACGATGCGTCTTCATCCTTGCATGAACAGGTTGTTTGTAGCTCCATCAACGCCTGTCATGATTGTGTTGGGTCTCCAGTCGCAGATCATGCACTTCTGTCCAAGCCCTGCTTGCGTGAATATCTGGGCTTTCACAATGTCCCTCCCACCCCACCCCACCCAAAGAGTACGGACGGGTCCCTGCTGGAACGGCCCCCGATTTGCTGCCCAGATTTCATTCCAAATTTCCCCTGCATTTTTTTTTGGAGGGGAGGGCATTGTCTCAGAGTGCAGGACTGCCCTTTGTCACTCAAGGATACTACCCGTTACTGTGGTTGATTGCAAGGAGAAAGGGATAGAGTGGCTACTTCCCATCCCCTGCCCTGCTACTTCCCATCCCCTGCCCTGCTACTTCCCATCCCCTGCCCTGCTACTCCCAATGCTACAGGAAATGCTCAGTCCCGGCGCTCCGTATTTGTGGCGTGGGCCCCAGGTGGCGATGGCTGCTCATTGTGGGGGGGCGGCTGGTGAGGCCTTGGCACTGGCAGTGGCCATGGCCGATGCAACCCCAGCTGGGGACCTGTGGATCTCCGCGGCAGTGCATGAGGCGATCATGGCAGCACAGACCGGGCGCCTGGCAGCGCAGATCCGAGACGGCAAGGTGCGCGTGGCAGGGGAGCAACAGCGCCACAAAGGGAGATTGCAAAGATGAAAAAGGAGGTGAGAGGGAAGGAGAAAGAGAGAGGGAGGGCCCATAGGATGTGTCTCATTGGGACCCACCCACGCGGCATGTGGCTCAGTAGGCCTCGCCAATGTAAAGTTCGGCTCAGCAGGTTTTGCTCACGGATTGCACGCCGAAGTGGGGCCAGCCAAAATGATGTATGCCACCTCAGGAGGGTCCCCAGTGGCCCAGCAAGACTGGCTCACGTGACGTGGGGTTCATTCGGGCCTGCTCACATGACGTGCGACGCAGTCGAATCCACCC
Organism: Eutreptiella sp. 'Long Island Sound 2002'; assembly: GCA_964036045.1. Lineage (NCBI taxonomy): Eukaryota > Euglenozoa > Euglenophyceae > Eutreptiales > Eutreptiaceae > Eutreptiella > Eutreptiella sp. 'Long Island Sound 2002'. The sequence goes on from OZ038392.1 coordinate 42,638,786, forward strand.
ACATCATGCGTAGCCCAGTGGTGCCCGGCCAATCCAGCAAGCCGCACACACCCTTAACGTGTGATCCAGTAGTTTGCAGCCCCACTCAATCGAGTCGAACTGTTCAGCAGCCTCAGACCCACGGCTGTCCATAAGAACCCAGACCAGGACCCAGACCTTTTTTTTTTTTGTGAAAGGAACGCCCTTAAGGACAGCCCCTAGGGACCGCCAACCGCCAACCGCCAACCGCCAACCGCCAGCAACCGCCAGCTGCCAACCGCTGCCAACCGCCAACCACCAACCACCACCAACCAGCAACCAGCAACCGCCAAACACCAACCGCCGCCAACTGTCGCCAACCGCCAACCGCCAACCGCCAACCTTTGAATTAGAGAAGGTCCTATGACCATGAAACAGAGAGCGTCCCCGTGAACGTTCGTTTCTGTTGGCGTTACAAAGCCTTTTCTCCCCCCCCCCCCCTTAAGGAAAGCCCTGCCCAGACCCCACCTACTCTCATCACAGGTGCTCATCTGCCAGCTGGAGCAGGAGGCCTCCGCCCCGTTCCCCTGGTACCACGTCATGTCCGCTTCCATGTCCGCCCGCGCCCATTCAGCCCGGCCCATGTCGGCCTCTTCTGTCTCCTCCCGGACGTCGTCCCCTGGACTCCGCCATTTGGAGCATGAATCGGTTGCACACGCTCTGTTCATGTCGGCCCGGGTGCACCCGGCCCGCCCCGTGTCGGGTCCTTCCCCAACGGCGTCTCGCACATCGTCCCCGGGACTGCGCATACTGGAGCATGACTCGGGGGCGCACGCATCGTCACAGCGGTACGCGGACCTTGTCCCCTCTGAACCCCCCCCCCCCTGTGCCTCAATAAGTGGGGAAACGCGGAGGATTGTCGGCACTGGGGGCATCCATGCGCAGGGCTGGACCCCTACCCCCCCCTGTTTCCAGACCCTTCAACCTGTGCCAATGGGGAGGAGCAGTCATTCAACAGGCCATTTGTCACCACTGATCGTTGGGTGCCTTCTCGGGATCATTTCTGCGTCTGCCGCATTTGCCAATGTCAATGCCAATGCCCCATTTTATTTTCATTCATGGTGGTTGGTGATACACATGGCTGTGATGCAGTTAGCGTGGTCACACACATTGGGGGGGGTTGAAAAGTTTCCATATCCCATGTGTCAGTCCTCTGCAAGACTCTTTGACGTCTCCGCCAACGGAATGGGATAACAGATTGAAAGAGGAGTTGGAGAGAATCAAACAAGTCAACGAAGTATGACATTGCACTGGCTATCTGCATGACGCTGTGGCTGTATGGGCATCCGGCTGAGAGGGCGAGCTGGGTGGTGTTCTGTCCGGGGTTGTTGTTGTTGTTGTTGCTCGGTCCATCAACAACTGCTTTTGGGTCGGTTTAGAACTCCTGTACAACTCTTGTACGACATTTCTCCACGACCGCAACTCCCGTACAACCCAATACAATTGACTGTTCACTTAGACAGTTGCCTTTCCGCAGACAGCAGCTGTTGCTATTCAGTTTCATCTTTCGGAAGGTTCCGATGCGATGGCCTCTCGCACTTTTCTCAGTTTCCTGTTCATTGGTCCTGTCTGCATGTTCTCAGAGGTAAGGCACAATCGCACCACTGCACTACATCATTGTTGAGTCCCTGACGGTGAGAATTGGTTGCACAGGCTCTGTATGGGCATCTGCATGCATCAGGGAGGCAGGTGGCTGGGTCAGAGGCCAAAAAAAAAGAGAGAGAGTGTGTGTGTGTTTGTGTGCCTTACATGGGCCTTAAATTTGTGGGCTCATATTGTAATTTTCATCTTTCCCTAGAGGAAAATTTTCCATTTCTCGCTGGGTTGGTTGGTGCTGCATAACAACCCTCCCCCTGCCCCTTTGTATTGCGGATTTATGTGGGGTGAGAGAGGCGGTTTGTCTGCAGAACAACGGATTGTGGTTGTTTGCAGGACAGGGGGCGCAGAATTCGGCACTGTTGTCCGTGCAGCATTAGGGAGTCTGGTTGTGGTTCTCTTTATGATGACACTCCCTGACCCTGCACACAATTACACCCCCTGATCCTGCACACCAATACAACCATGCTCATGAGCCCAGAACACAAAGGTTTGGTTGTATGCGAGATTAATGGGTACGTTTGTGCAGGGTTGGGTAGGTTGGTTGTATGCAGGATTAGGGTGGTTGGTGGATGCATGAACAGACTGTTTTAGTTGAGTGCAGCATCAGGGAGTTTGGTTCCGTGCAGGAGTACATGAAGGAGTGTGGTTGTAAGGAGTCCAAGTTGTGTGCGGGAATCAACAGCCTGACTGTAGATTTGGGTGTGTTGAATGCGGGAAGTGGTTCTGTGCGGGCTTATGCAGGATTTGTGCCTGATTAGCGTGTAGCTGTACGCAGAATTAGAGTGTGGCGGCGGGGGATTTGTTTTCATACGTGTTTACGGAACGTGGTTGTATGCAGGATCAGGGAGTGCAGTTGTATGCAGAATTGGGGGCTTTTGTTGTCTGCAAAGCCAGGGGCATAACAGGCACTCAGTGAGCGCAGCATGCAACCTTGACCCCTACCTCTGTAGACAACAAGACTCACTCATCCTCTGTACCACTCCCATATGCTACGTAAAATCACACAACCCAATCCTGCATACATGCACACACTCTAAGTCTGTGAGAGATATGCGTTTTCCCTAACAGGTGAGGCTGAGGACCCGCCCCCCCTTTCTAATTCATTCCCGGCATACTGCACCTAGTTGCTCAACCTCAGGCATCACATTCACTGGGTTTCCCGGTCACTTTTAGGTATTGCGTGCGGAGTTGTTGTCAGTCATGCAGCAACAGCAGGACGACCGGAGAGAGCATTTTGCAGCAGAGGAGGCTATGCTGCGTTCATGTATCGAAAGGTGTCGCTCTGGAAACTGGTCCTTGTTTTCTGGAACTGTGCATTGCGTTAGTAGCTCGTGCATGGCGATTGTGTCCAAGGGGATCTTCAAGGAGTAACCGTTGTTTTTCTGTTGCCGCAGTTGTTGCCGTTGATGGCCATTGGGCTTCGCCGTCAGGAGAGGCTGTTTTCGATGTTGATGTGTCGGATGCCGGGAGGGCGGTGGCGGTGGTGGTGTTGTTTTTCTTGTTGTTGTCGTTGTTGTCATGCATGAAACCATTTTTGTGTGTGGCATGGCATTCACATTTGTTGCTGTGGCTGTTCAACTGTGTATTGCATCATTCTTGGGGTTGAAATCCCACAATTCACAGCCTGCACCGCCATCACAAAATCTGCTGTGCTTGCAAAGCTTTGGTCAGGGGTGGGGGGCGGACCTGTTGTATGCGACCTCCCCCTCCCCTCCCCATGGTGTTGACAGATGGGGTTCTGGGGTAAATGCAAAGGGAAGTTGAATTGGTCTGCATGCAGATCTCACATGGTGGTATTTCTTGGTTCGGCTCCTAGATTCTGCCGTCGGCAATTTATTTCGGTGGTCATTTGCAGGACACTTTCTCTGTATTTCGCCTTGCTTCCCCAAGAAGCCTGCCACTCCCAACCCTAGGGTTGGTTTTCTAGCATTGGGGTTAAGGTCAGGGTTGTCAGGGCCCTGACCTCCTGAAGAATTCTACCCCCAGCCCAGAATAGACCCAGCCCGCACCAGAGACTGGCGACTGCAGCGGGGTGCCTGTCCGCCGGCCCGGGGGCAGGTCAAGCTTAGGGGCTGACTCCAAGGCGACCCGTCACTGGGTCAAGAGCACTAAGAGGGCACAACTGTGCTACCCCTGAGCGGAAATAGCTCGTGCCCTGTGGTATATGATGTTCTCACCCCGGCCTAATCCGTCCCTCCACCCTGTGCTTGTGTGCATTGGGGTTAGAAATCCATCCATCGGTCCCTTCGCCCTCTGGTGGTGTGCATAGGGGTGGGGAAGCCGTTCACCCACCCTGTGCTGGTGTCCACAAGGGTGGGGAATCCATCCCTCCGCCCTGTGCCTGTGTGCATTGGGGTGGGGAAGCCGTCCCCCCACCCTGTGCTGGTGTTCATAGGGGTGGCGAATCCATGTCCTCCGCGCCCTGGACTCCCACAACCTGAACACCCCATGTCTCCCATATCCTGGACGCCCCGTGGAATGTCCATGGTCGTTTGTGCAAGCAGTCATTACCACTTTTCGACGTATCCTCTTACATCTGGTTGTTCACATTTGTAACACAGGGATGCTAGGTGTGACCGAGAGCGGAAAGCGTTGGATCTCCGATGCCAAATGCTGACGAAGAAACTTGCTGCTCATGAGGACAGAGCGAAGACAGAGGCCGAGCGGAAGGCGCTGGGAGTGTGGCAGCGTTTGGGGGCTCAGGAAGTCATGGAATCACATTTTGCCAGGCATTTGGAGGCAGCAGAGGGGATCCTGCATGACCACTTGTTGCAGGTACGTGCCGTTGGGCGTCGATATCTCTGGTGGCATTGGCCTCCACATGTCGTTTCCAGTTGTTTCCGTAGGAGGAATCCCTCAGGACGTTGTATTGGGAGTCGGTTGTTGTTTTGCTATCTCGCTAAAGAACGCCCCTTCCCACAAGTCTCAGCAAATCTGCATGGCAAACAATTGACAGGGGTTGATTATTAACCAACGACCGTCGGATCCCAACAGCTGATGGTATTTGGCTGTCAGCTGATGCAAGTTAGAGGTTGATTGATGACGGTTTGCAGTTTGCCAACAGCAGTTAGTCGACTGTGGCTGGTGGTCAATGAACGGCGGTTGGCAGCCGGATGTTGGCACCAAGGCACTGACAATCAGGAGGCGGTGAGGAGATGGATGCTTCCAAGAGCCCATGTGTGGGTCAGTCACCAGTTTTCAGTCAGTATAATCAGGAAACAGGGAGTGTCCGTTCTTGTTTGTTATTGGGTTTCGGGCGTATCATGGGATGTTTACACAGTGAATCAAGTTCAGGGGAACGGCATTTTTCTCTTGCAGATAAATTTTCTCCATTGGTTTTTGCAATTTCCGCCCCTATTTTTAGTACCTCCCCTCACCCACATACCTGCATACACCCATACCCAAACCCACATCCACACTCACACCACCCCTCCAGCCACTGTACATAGGCGGCTGTGCAGAGGGGTGGGGAGTCCGTCCCTCCGCCCTGTGCCTCGGCTATTTGTCGTGCCTGTTGTCTTTCGTTCCTTTGCCCCCAGTGCCCTGGGAGGTTTTACAAAAAAAAATTCGCAGCTGCGGACATACGTTGTACGTTTTGGTGCAGATTTTGGCTTGTGCAGGATGTGGGAGACATGGGTGGTCCAGGGTGTGGGAGACATGGAGTGTCTGCCTTGTGCTTATGGCACAGCGGTGAGAAATTCATCCCTCCGCCCTGTGGTGGTGCGCACAGGGGTGGGTAATCTGTTGTTCCGCCCTGGGCTGGTGTGCATAGGGGTGGGGAAGCCGTCCCCCCACCCTGTGCAGGTGCACAGACGGGTGGGGAATCTGTCCCTCCGTCCTTCGGAGTGCCTCACACCGGAGCAGTGCTGTTGCTTTGCCCGGTGAGGTGCTGCCCGCCCAGCCTGTAAAATAACTGCTAACAGAATGATTGCTATGCTTCAAGCGTTGCAATGGGGCCTGAGGGTTCATTTGTGCCCCCTACTGCCCTACTGCGGATCCCAGGAGATTACTTGGAACGCCTTTCGTGTGCAAGGAACCCCATAGTAGGGCATTGAAGGCATGAAGGCAGGCACAGTTTACAAGGAATCATGTTGCAGGCGGGGGTTTCGTTGAGTGTCGCTGAGCTGAGTCTCGGGACCCCCCCCCCCCGCCCCCACCCACATTCTCATATTTCAGCGTCAGTCAGTCAAGTGGGTGGGTGGGTTCTCAAGGCAAAGGCTGTTGGAACTCTCTTCCCTGTGCTCAGACCTGATTGTTGTGCCATCTTCTTTGCTTGTTGGCAATAGCAACTGGTGATCCTCGACGTGTGCAGTGCGGTTATGGGGCATGGGTTACTGATGCCGAGAACGTGCGGCAGGAGCATTGGAATGACGGGCCGTATGTATTCTGTGAGAAGACTCAGAAAACAAGAATAACCAGATAGTTAAGAAAGGGAGGGGTCCCTGGATGGGCACCTCAACTTCTTTCGGGTGGCTTTTGGGTACACACTTCTCACCCCTCGGAAACCTCTTGGAAACGGTGCATGCATGGTGCATGCATGAAGGGCATCACCGTGTTTTTTTTTTTTGCGCTCGGATGCTGTTTATTCCGTCGCTTGCTTCCTGTGTGTGTTTTGGAAGCCTGGAGCCTTGAAGTGTCAGACGTGTTTTCAGAAGATGAGCTATGCTCCCTATGTGCTCGTGTCGGGTCTCGTTCCCGGAGTTTCTCTGGGTGACATGCTTTATGAAGGCAACATTTTCTTTTCCGAAAGCTTTTGCAAGTGCTACACCTTTTAAAGTCAGGTGCTTTGTATGTTAGGTGATCATTCCTGACAAAGTGCACACATCCAACCAGGTGACAATATTTCGGCGTGGCACTTGTGCGGCAGTTCTTGATCGCCATTCTTGGTCGCAGCGACAACACAGGAGCTCGTTCACCAGCTGTTGTCCCGAAAGTGGCTTGAGCGAGCTTCTCCACACTCTGTGAGTGCTGTGGCGCTTGATGTGGAGCGTTATGTTGTCCTTGACTTTGCGCTGCAGCTGTTGCTTGCGGTGCTGCCATCGTTGCTGCATCCACTTGTGCAAAGGCAGAAGGGTTTGGTAGCCGTTCACCTGCAGTGGATGCGCTGAGGTGTAAGTGTACAATCTTCAAAGAATTCTAACAGGCCCAACAGCACCAGATAACGGCTCAACCCCTGCCCCACCCCTGCCAAACAGTTAGCGTGTTTGCGTCCGCAAAGAGAGGGAATTTGAACGTAAAATTTTCCGGGAGCCATCAATCGCTGCCCGTCGTTTCATACACTCTGCCCCGTACTGACACCCCTGTTGCGATGCCTGTGGCTCTGCGTACAGATTTGTGCCGTAGTGGACGACCAGTTCAAGGCAGAACGAGTGCATTGGCAGATGGAAAAGGCAGAGCTGCACAAGGCTCTCGCAGACATGCAAGTTCATGCAGATCAGCTGCAGGAAGGCTACCGTAAGGCAAGCAAACGGGTGGGGAGTGCTGCTTACAACCGATCCCCGTACCTTGTGCATCAAGCCCCCCGTTTCAAGAACTCCGACCTGCTGGCGAAGGATTGGGATGAGCACTGGAAGAACCAGGTTGGGCTCGCAGCTCAGCACCCCGCGCCTTTTCTGACCCAGTCTCTCGTGTCACATGCTCCTTCTGTCGAGGCACCCCGTGCCTTTATGCTGCCTTACACCCAGCCTCCTGCCCTTCTGAACCTTCCTTCTCCATACAACTAGCCCTTTGCCGTCCTCAACACCCATTACTTGCCTGCCATATAGACGGCGCTTGCCTTCGCACTGCCGCTGACCATGCTGTTGCTGTTGCTGTTGCTGTTTTTGCTGCTGCTGCTGCTGCTGCTGCTGTTCCCGCTGCTGCTCCTGTTGTGATTGTTGTTGTTAGTATTGCTGCTGCTGCTGCTGCTGCTGCTGCTGCTGTTGCGCTTGTTCTCGCTGTCGTTGTCGCTGCTGTGCTGCTGCTGCTGTTGCTGTCATTGCCAATGCTCGTCAATGGCTGTTGGTTGCTGCCGACTGCCGTCTTCATATCTATTGCTGCCCCTGCGCAGTCATCAAGCAGGTGGCCACCCTGGTCGCAATGCCCATTGGCCAGCCATTTTCTGGCCAACTATCGATTGATAATCATTACTGGTTAGGTTACTGGTTAGGGCCCTTTGGGCAGACTGTGGTAGGGACTTTGGGCCCTCACCAACAACAACTAGGGTCTTTTCGTGCAGCATTTGACTGGCAAGCGTTCCTGGACTGAAGCCTCGCTGTTTCTGCACTATTCAGAAAGCGGAGACCACTCTGGCGGACAACAGTGACCCTGAATGGGACGCCCTATGTACTCTACTGACCCAAGTATTCACAGTCCCCAGGAGTAGTCTGCAACAGCTTCTGGGGATGGGAATTACCAGCATTCCCAAGCTGCAGGAGAACCTGACCTCTGCAAAAATCCGCCGGCTACTGGAGCACAAGTGGGGCAAACCAACAGTGGGACTTCTGGGGGCCTACTTTCAGGGCCGACAGGTATGCTCGTGTGGTTGGGGCACAGCAGTGCAGGCTAATGGTTGTTAGCGAAGAGCCCTGCAAATGGTGTTTGAAGGTCCGGCTGTGCACATGTGAAGGTTTGTAGAGGAGGGTAGATGTGATGGTGTTTCGGGAAGGGGTTGTGCGCATGTGCTAGTGTTTGGGGAAGGGGCTGTGTAGATGTGCTGGTGTTTGGGGAATGAGCTGTGCAGATGTGCTGGTGTTTGGGGAATGGGCGGTGCAGATGTGTGTCTTTGGGCAAATAAATTTCGACATGAAACCTCAGGGACTTAGATTTACTAGATTTTGTAAAACTACTGTACTTCAGCATGCGACATATTGTACTTGATATGCTTGAAGCACGGTAGAAGCACATCCGAAGCACATCCAAATTGAATTTTTGTGCATCGAAAGGTTCTAGTACAGAGGATAGGTGTATCAACTCGTGAAGAAGATGAGGTCTGAACCACTCGCTAGTCCTACGTGTTATCCCCGCCCGCCGCGCCACCGCCTTTATGGCACAACCCTCTGCTGCCCTATTTTCGGCCTCCGTTTCTGTTTCTGCAGACTTCGGCCAGCGAAGCTACCGCACATGCAGCCTTGCCAGGGCCCGCAGCCACTAGCCCGCAGGCCCCTGCCTCACATGAACAGACCCCCAGCCCCAAACACCCTGCAAAAACCCACGTGCCACGCTCCAAGTCCCGTGGGAAGAAGGGGCGTGATTTTTGGAATCTCTTTCAGGTCGCTGGCCAGCTGGACAGATCCATCGTCGACGCGGCTGCGTGCCGATACGCATAGCGCACATTTTGCAAATCTCACCCTCGCTCCTGCCCTTTGCGGTCTCCCATGAATTCTGTTGCCCTGTTGTCTAGACGATGTTACTTGCCGCGATCAACCCGAGTCCCACTTTGCACCTCTGACAGCCTCTTATCCCCTGATGTCAGCACGCAATTGATGTCATTTAATGTCCAGCCAACTGTAATCCAAGCCCCCCCACTCCCCCCGCGCCAACGTGGCCTTGTCTGCACTCAGTGGCCCCGTCTGAGTGCCGTGTTTCTGAGCACCGTTTGCAGTCAAGATGACATGTTTGTTAGACCTGTTGTAGAGGGAAAGAGGGGCTGCGTTGTGGCCGTTAAGAGTTGTGTGCGCTCATAACAGAATTCTGCAACCCGCTTCTTTGGAAGCGATCTTCAGCCGAAGTTATAATGGGGGCCAAACGCCTCAAGGACCACTTGCCTGTGGGTCCTGGCCCTGTCCAAGTGCGGGATCGCCGTCTGACCGTTGTTTGCTCTGACTTCAGCTGTGTTTTATGTATCCATGCAACCCTTTGCCTGCTGATCCTCACCGCCAATTGTTGTAATCCTGGACTGCTCCTCCTCCGAGGAGCAGCGGTGCAGTACTCATGTGCTTTTAGGGGATTGCGCTGGCTGTTTTGTGTACATACACGTCACTTGACACCACTTCTCGTGCGTATGCTCGAGGGCCCCTGTCGTCGGTGCGTTGGTGGGGCTTTATTGTGCGCCATTTTTGGTAAAACATCCCTTGCTGAGTTTGGGAGTGGAATGCTGCCGCATGGCCCATGTGGTAGCAGGTATTATAGCTCAGTGAAAGCTTTTCCTGCGGTGCCTGTGGCGCGCAGTTTGGGCACTTATCCTGGGGCATGGAAACTGTACTTGTGCTCACATATAAGAATGCATGGATTTACCCTTATTTGCCATTCTTTGATGTTGCATGGGTGTATCAGCCCTCCGAGGCTGTTTACTTTCACAAATGGTATATGTGGTGTCTGGAAAATAATACGCCCCATGAATTGCGCAAGTCAGCACATGGCCCTTTCCCTGCGGCACCCGTGGCGCTCCCCACCTGATGGCAACGTCATTGAAGACCATGTAGTGCAGGCCAGGCTCTGCAGGCTGCCTGGTGTGGCCGGGAAAGGCTGGCCATGTAGTTTCGATCATGTCGCACACCATGTCTAAAGTAGGCACCAGAGTTTCGGCCTTTCCGGGTAGGGCCATGTCGTATTGGCCATGGAGTATGGCTATGTACGGTGGCCCTCGCTTTGTGCATCACTGACCGTGTGAGGCATACACAGCGTCGCCTTTGTGGTGTGTGGTATATTGCATGGCGCTGAGCCACAATGCTCAGCGACCGGGAACACTGCACTCTGTTTGGCTGTGGGGACTATCCTTGCAGTCTGTCAAGCTGTGGTAACCCCCCCTCCCCCTCTCTTTCCCTGGAGGTCTCTTCCGAAACCACCTCACAAGAGGTTGACTAGCGATTACCCACAGGTCCTCGTCAGGAGATGCAAGCCAACATCTGACCACCAGCACGCTCCAGTGTGTGCCCGCGCATCCGGTCAGCACCCGAGCCTAGGCAGAATCGACGGCGAGTAGCGGATATATTGCACCGCCAAAGCATTGGACGTCTACAGACTGGGGGCACACCTCCATAAAAAAACAACCCCCTTTTGCACATTTGCACAGTTAGCCCCCCCCCCCCCCTTTGCACAGGCCCCCAAGGGTTGGGGGGGGCACCGTCACTTACCCCAACAATGCATGACGCCAAAGGCCGCGGTGACAGTTTTTTCTCTCGTTGCAATGTAATTGTAGTGGAAAGGTCAGATTGGTCCTGGCGCATAGCTTTCCCCTGGGGGGGGGGGGGCACCATCATTGGGTGACGGACACTGTTGTGCGTTCTGGGGGGCGCGCGGGGGCAGGGGTGCCCTCATTGTTGGTGAAGATGGGGCACAGGTATGGGTCTTCCCCTGTGCCTTGTGTAGAATGGCGCGCAGGCACTGGGCAGAACAGCCGGATGTGCGCACAGCACGTGCACAGCGCAGTGCCCCCCCCCCCCCCCCCCGAGTGGCTGATAGGCTACGGTGTTGCTCGGTGGTGGGAGGGGAAGAGGACGACAATATGCCAGAGAATGGTCTGATGGAGGCGGGCGAAAGTTATCAAGAGGTCGTGGAGAGTATGGACCCCAACCACAAAACTCCAGCGCTTTTGGACCGTGCATGTGGTGTGTTGAGTGGGTGGTGGTCTTTGGGGCTCGTTCGGGTACAATCACCAATAACGGGCACTTTAGCAGCATTGCGCGGAAACGCCCCCTATGGAAGCACCCCTACCTCAGGGGAGGGGTTGGTGGTGGGGGTGCGTGTTGGATGAGTGGGCTGACCCTGGCCGAGGTCTTCAGGATGCACACCCCTGCTGGCGGCACCGATTGCCATGTCTAAGGCCATGGTGCCGCCTCCCGTATGCACCTTATTTACTCTGCCTGCTCTTCATTAACCATGCCGACTGGGGCAATTTGTACATGTCCAAATGAGAAGTGGTGCTCCTTGGTTGGGAATACCATGCCCAAATGCCAAAGAAACTGAGGGGTGGTTCGAAGGAGCCTAAGGATTTGGTCATCTCCTTGCGCTCCAAGTATAGCCATAGAAGAGGAGGTACATGGGCAGATGTGTTGTGTGCCGGACGCTTGTTTCTACCCTCCCTTGCCTCGCTACCCTCCAGTGATTTGCATGGCACGGGGTGCGCATAGGGTAAGCATTGGGCATGCACAGGGCGTGGACACGGCACCATAAGCCTCGCACAGGGCACGCAAGGCAATACACAGCATGTTCCATGCATAAATGACTTGTAGCACCCTCCCGAGCACAAAGAATCAACAGCATACTCCTGTGCACAAATGATCTATAGCAGCCTCCTGATCCATGATCAATAGCCCTGTGCTCAAATGATACATGTGCACCAGGGCCAATAATTTCCTGGTTGGGGAATCTTACCACCAGAGCGTCATCCGGAACGTGTGGCAATTTAGGAAACATCAGGGCAAATTGGGAAAAATTTCAGAAAACTTTTGAGATTCGTGGGAAATGGGGGAACCTTGATGTGAAAATTCCAAAAATGCTGCTTATTGGTGGTAAGGTGACGGGTAGTGAGGGAATCACAAACAGGAGGAAAAATGGGGGAGCTTGTGGTTCCTGTAGCACCCTTCTTTGCACAAATGATCTATTGCAGCCCCCGGCACCCTCCACAAACATAGACACCAGCCTGGTGTCTATGCGCAAGTGATGCACAACACCCTCCTATGCACAAATAATATGAAGTATTCTCACCCACACAAACGGGACACAACACCCTGGCATGCAGAGTCTCCACAATATGTCCCCAAACATGCACACACTGCAAAATCACCTGTGTCCACGTCCAAATGCTCGTCCAGCAACTCCCACGGATCTCTATTGCTCACTTCCCTACCCTGAGATGCTTTCCACCCTTGTGTCCACCACCGTGGCAGGTCGTCCCATATCTCTTTAACACAATGCACGTTATCCGACCTGACCTCCACAAGAAACGAGGGGGCCGATGAGCTAGCGGAGGAAGGTCGATGGAAGCACTGAAGCACACAAAATGCGTTAAATGGATTGCTAAGCGGACACAAGCAACACTCAGTCAACACATGTCTACATACATTCACAAGCCTCCTACAAAAATGATGTGCCGGATACCTGCGGATACCTTTCATTTGCCCCATTTTCCCATGGGGATAGCGCACACCTAGTTTCTAATTAGGAACACTGTTACTTATGGTTAGGCGCCACAGATGTAGACCACCTGTCCCTTTCCTGTCCCTTTCCTCCACTCGTTAGTCTCCTTGTCACATAAATAGACCCTCCGCCAAAATTTTGGCCACATGATGGCAATTTGTACATGTCCAAATGAGAAGTGGTGCTCCTTGGTTGGGAATACCATGCCCAAATGCCAAAGAAACTGAGGGGTGGTTCGAAGGAGCCTAAGGATTTGGACATCTCCTTGCGCTCCAAGTATAGCCATAGAAGAGGAGGTACATGGGCTGATGTGGACCTCATTTTGAGGATTGTCATTTTGGGGAAGCGTGATGAAGCTACAGCTCTTATTTCCTGAGAAAATCGTGAGTTACTACAAGGCCACGTATTTTGTCACCCGCTGGCCATTTCACTGATGTTGACACATTTTTCCCTTTCGGGTGGCTGTTCTTTTGGTGCTTTTCTTTTGCAGCAAGGCTCCAGAGTGATGCACAAAATGATGCAAGCAACACAAGCGAAGCAATGCTTCGACATACCAAGGAAGCTGCAACCGTCAGCACAAATGCATAGGTTCATTTCTGTTCCCATAGGCTTTGATACATGCTTGCTATCCTCGTTTCCTTTTTGTATGGAATTCTTTCTGCGGCCCCTTTTGCAGGCACAAGCCTTGGACTCTGCAGTAACGGAACTGTTAGCGACACCGGGAACTATTTCATGTTGCCTAAAGCAGGGGCTCTTTAGCCACACACCAACGTGGACCTTGGACTTGGCCAATTTCTCGGCCACTGCACTCCCACAACTACAAGCGGTTGTGCACACATTGTGCCATCTGTTGCATAGAGATGCACAAATACCAGTAGAGCATGCAGCAAATGTGAAACAATGCATGTGCTCTCTTTTTGTCTGTGCACTGGTTGGTGAATGCAAGTGCGCCATAGTTCAATGCATGCAAGAATTGGTGGGTGTCACCCCCCCCCCCCCCCAAAAAAAAAGACGGGGATGTGCCCTACAACCCGAATTACCACTTTCTCAGGTTGTCTCCGAGCCTTTGTCTCAATGTGCCTCAGAGTCACAGCCACAACCATAGTCACTGCCACAGTCACAATCACACTCACACTCACACTCACAGTCACAGTGACATTCTCCATCACAGTCTTAGTCACATTCTCAGTCACAGTCATAGTCAAGTCACAATCACCGTCATAGTCATAGTCACAAGCGGAGCTTGTGCCTGCATGTGCTTCAACACTGGTGGCGGTGGCCACGGCATATTCCAAATACGGGATCACGCTAAGTGGTCTGGCGCACACGACCATTTGCATTGCCTTGCCTACAACAAGCCTTGGACTCTGCAGTAACGGAACTGTTAGCGACACCGGGAACTATTTCATGTTGCCTAAAGCAGGGGCTCTTTAGCCACACACCAACGTGGACCTTGGACTTGGCCAATTTCTCGGCCACTGCACTCCCACAACTACAAGCGGTTGTGCACACATTGTGCCATCTGTTGCATAGAGATGCACAAATACCAGTAGAGCATGCAGCAAATGTGAAACAATGCATGTGCTCTCTTTTTGTCTGTGCACTGGTTGGTGAATGCAAGTGCGCCATAGTTCAATGCATGCAAGAATTGGTGGGTGTCACCCCCCCCCCCCCAAAAAAAAAGACGGGGATGTGCCCTACAACCCGAATTACCACTTTCTCAGCTTGTCTCCGAGCCTTTGTCTCAATGTGCCTCAGAGTCACAGCCACAACCATAGTCACTGCCACAGTCACAATCACACTCACACTCACACTCACAGTCACAGTGACATTCTCCATCACAGTCTTAGTCACATTCTCAGTCACAGTCATAGTCAAGTCACAATCACCGTCATAGTCATAGTCACAAGCGGAGCTTGTGCCTGCATGTGCTTCAACACTGGTGGCGGTGGCCACGGCATATTCCAAATACGGGATCACGCTAAGTGGTCTGGCGCACACGACCATTTGCATTGCCTTGCCTACAACAAGCCTTGTATCAATATTAAGAACTTTGTAGACCCCGTGGTTACAAATGCCCACGACGCGGCCGCGTCAAAGACATATTGGAAGTACAAGTTGCACGTGTTTGAGGGTTTTACCTGCAAGCAACAACTGAGGGCTGATCTAGAAAGTCAAAAAAAGGCAATTGGTGATGGGGGGGGGGGAAGAGCAGTGCTATTGGGAACAAATTTCGTGAGGAATGTAAGAAGCGTTCTTCCTTCTTTCTATCCCACGTGTGCTCAAACATGACGGGTTGGCTTTGCAGCTGCAAGCTGGTATCAGTGGTCTCAAAGCCCGTGGTCCTTTTGGGAGGCGTAGTGCAATTTGTGCCGGGTTCCTTCAAAATGTGTTCGGTGCATGCGCGCCGCAAAGTTTGAGAAACCTGTTTTATTTCAGACTGTTCCGGAAACAAACCGGATGACTGAGAAATAGCACACGTTGATCTTTTGACACCATCGCTCCATCAATGTGAAGACTACGGCCCCGGCTCAACGTGTAAAGCGTGGTAGGGAAGTCTCACCCTTTTGTTGTGGTTAAGGAGGAGGGGCGTTACTCCCTGGCTCCCAATGCTCAGCACGGGGACAAAATCAGAAATGGCCCACCTGCGGCACACTTACGGCGGCAGAAAGTGTTCTCAAAGGGCCGAGGTTGAATTGAAGGGGAGTTAGACCACACCACTTGACTGGGCGGACGCCTGATGGGCAGGCTAGTGCGAGTGTATGAAATGGCATTCGACCAATTTTGTTGCATTTCATAATTGCTTGGCTGCTGAGGCATCCAGTGCTGATGCTCCTACAGGGTACCACTGTGACTGATTTTAGTGGTTGGTTGAACACACATGCTGCTGAGGTTTGGTTGTTGCTGCTTTTTGTAGTGGAGCATGCACATGAGGTATTTGGCCTCATGGACAAGGTTCAAGTCTGTGTGGCAGCCACTTTCTGTGCATGTGGCGAGAACTTGTGATGCATTGTGTTTTCAACGGAGTGCGGAGTGCACCAGCTCCATTGCAAATTGCAATAGGTTTTGGAAACCAAGAGCCTTTGACCATTCACACAACAACGGTTGGAGCGTAATAAAGCATTGGGTCAAAACATGTATCACAATGCCTCTTGGCATGCAAGCTGCTTGAGGTACTTACTGATGCGCGTGCCAAACTGTGGAAGTACCTAAGCAAGCACAAGCAACTGTCCAAAGACACCAGAATTTTGGACCCAATCTAGATGGCTTTGCGTGCACTTGACATTGTTCCCTTTGATTTTATCCCCTCAAGTCCAACACACATTGCTTGATAATGGGGAATGGAAGGTGTATTATGATAGTGTCATGCCTTCCACACCGCAGTTTGACATCCTTGGGTGGCGGGGGGGGGAAGGCTGTGCGCCTGCCCAACCTATACCACGTGGCGCGACACATACTAGCCATTCCGCATACTTCTTGTGATGTGGAGCTGTCATTCCCCTAAGGGTAATGATTGTCTTAATGCCCCAAGCCGAAGCTCATCTGGTTGACCAGCCGCGCTGTACAATTCTTTGTCTCCATGTGTGCATGCATTGCTAGGACAGATATCGTCTAGTCAAGCCCAGTGCCCCCCATACATAAGTACCCTCGTATTTCAGTGAGTTCTCTCAGAACCATTGCCTCATCATGCCAACAATTACACCTTGCCAACAGCTGCGCCTTTTATTGCCCATTGGCACATAGTTGAGCCAAAGAAGCCGTCACTAGTGCACGTTTTGCCTTCGGGGGGAATCAAGTACCGGATACTTAGCTTCTGTATACCCCCGGGACGCAGGTTTACGATCATGACTCTTTAGAACAATACCAAATGTTGCCTTGAGTTCACTGCCACTGCAGCTATCGAATATTTTTGGGGCTTTTTTGTGAGCCCCTCCCTCCCAGGGTGTTGTTTAGCAACATAGTACCTCGACAACGTTGGGCACTTAGATTAACCTTCACACTCATCAATGTGGTCACTCACGTAAAAACCAAAGTCCTCCCAGCGGTGCCGGGGCCGTCACTCGGGATTCAAACCCAAGACCTCCGGCGTGCCTTTGCCTTCCGGGGGGGGGTCGTCACAGAGGACAACAAGTCGTGACCCATGAATGTAGTGTGCTTGACACGCTGAATGCAAGGCTCCTACGTATCGTCATCCAAAAGTTTCCGAGCATCCGAACATTCGTGGAAAAATAGGGGAAATAGAAAAATGGAGGAAAATGGAAAAATGGGGGGAAATGGGCGGTTCAAACCCATGTCAAAATGTACAACAAAAGCAAGCATAAGAGACATTGGAAATGTGCAAATGCATTGGACAACAAACATCACTGTACTAAAGAACATAGTACCTTACCCTACCAGAAATGTGAGGGCTATGGCAGCGGAACAACACCATTGAAACAAAAAGACACATACGCCTTGTGGGTGCCTTCCTTCATAATGAGCTGCTTTGCGGAGCGCAAGTGCTTCCAAGCAGAGCCGCAAACTTGAATTGCTATGTGGTAGCGGCCTGGCATGCACAAGCGATGCAACACTCCTCATCTAGAAGGGTGTGATCCCCTCCCACACTTTGCACATTCCTCTGGATGGCATCGGTAGATCAATGTGCAAATCCTCCTCGGTACTATTTTTGTAGCCAAACATTTCAAATGACCGTTGAATTGTGGCTTTGTGGATTTGGGCCAAGATGGTCCCTGGACAGAACAGCATGTAATACCATTGCGGACCGTGGTGTTGCCATTGATTCCACCCCTCAACAAGGGACTGCCCTCAGGACCGGTGGATGCCCCCGCCTAAAAAAAAAACCTTGAATTGGCTTTGTGTCTGTTGTAGGCTTTATTGTTTCTATATTTTGAGGCAATTGATGCACTAGCAATGAGGGGGCAATCCAGGCATAGGAAGCAATTTGAGGGTCCGCTAAAAGGGGTTGCCCTCCTTACCTTCTCCCACCCTCTGGTCTCCTCCAGAACATGCCAGTCCCAATACAGGGCACTACATCATCATGCACACTCTCTGGCAGAGTTTGGTTACAGATCATTGTTGCTGCACGTGAGTTGGACCTCACACATCAAAAGGATTCATCCACCCAACCCCCAAGACCTTTCAATTGAAATGTCTGAGTGTGCTTCATCATTGTCAATGCCACTGATGCTATTGGACTGCAACCGCTCTTTTGGTTCCTCCATCTTCTACAAGTGGCAGCAATATGAGCGCCAGTTGAAGTACAGATGCGAGATGTGTGTAGGGGGGTGCCTGAAGCGCAATGCGCGCGCAGTGCAACTATTTGGGCGTATGGCCGGAGTAGAAACCCATACTTTGTGGTACTTTGAGCATCATTGTTGTTTTGTGGTAGGTTTTGATGGATTGGAGATATGACTTTTTTGGATTTTCACCCTGTTTCACCCATTTCTACCTTTTTGCACACATTTTTTGCTCATTTCCACCACATCCACTCTTTTTCTACGTTGATTTCTCCCCACCATGGGGACCCCGAGAAGGCAGGGGTGATGTAGCTAGTTGGCCCAGTTGTGGGCCTTCAACCTTGTAGTGCTATTCAGGAAACCAAGCCAATTATCGTCACCCTTCCGTTGCTATTGAGGGTAACAGGTGCGCAGTTCTCTCCTCCACGTTGGAGGCCCCTCGAGTTGGGTGGACTCCCACGCTTCGGTGTGGCCTCTTGAGTTGGGGATATGGACTCCTGCGCTTCGTTGTGGCCCCGTGAGTTGGGGATACGGAATCCCACGCCCCATATACACGAGAAAAGCACTAGAGCTCACCCTCTTGACCCCCAAAAGGATGGCGTTCAATGGTGGATTAAGCGTTGTGGCGGTTCCCAGTCCTTAAGGACGCAAATCAGTTATATGGGTATTGATGCCTACTCTGCCGAGGAGTTTTGGCTAAAGTATGGGCACACTGAGATACTTCCACGCGAACATTTGTTCCGCCTCTTTTTTTTTTCTTCCCTGAAGCACACTCCGCCTTCTCATTTAGGATCGCAAAGGGCCCAAAAGGAGCAAGGGGCATTACATGGATTATGAGATTGGCTCCATGGATGGTGCATACAAGGGGCACCTCCATGTGGCATGGCCATTTATCGGTCGAAAGACTTTGACCGAGCGACAAAAGAAGTACAATGATGTTCATGGTTTCTACAGGGCACGTATTGAGCACTTGTACGCACACATGCGGCATTGGGGCATCGTAAGGAACATGTAGAGGGGATCCAGGAGTGAGTTGCATGAGTATGTGCGTGTACTCTTGCATTTGCAGCAATTTTTGATTTGAAGACAAGTATGGTACCCTCCATATGGTCGTGGGAACACGTACCTGCACATGTATGGACCGCACCTACACAGGAGGAAAATGATGATGAGGATATTGTGGGTGATGATGGGGGTGTATGTGCCCTTTGCTGCACCAAGTCTGACCCTGAAAAGATGTCCATGTGTGGCACTTCTCTAATTCTGCAATTGTGTCATGTTGTGCACACAAGTTGCGTATTCTCAATTTGTACGTAGTTGACAATGGAACAAAAAGACGGTTGTGTGTTGTTGACGGTGGCGGCCAATGCCCTGTTTATGGCTTTTCCAGTTGTGCATGATGTGTGTTATGTGAAGGGAAGGTAGTTTGCAACTTTCTTGAGCTGGGGCAGTTTGGGTTACCTAATTCTAAGGGCGTTTCCAAGGGGTGTGCCCAGGGGATCTTCGAGGGGAACATAGTCTAAAAGTAGTGCACAGTGTGCACGTGCAGTGCAAGGATTCCCCCTAGCACTGGAGCGCACGTACAAATTGCATGTGCAGTGTATCGGTTCTGTCTGTTTTTTTATCGCAACGGTTGGCATGGTTCGCAGTCTGTTGCATGAACTGCTGAAAGCAGGGCCGTGCACCACTCTCTGAACATTGCTGTGGTGTGCGCTGGCACTTCCGGCCGATCGTTCGTGGGTGCGTTGCAGTCGAAGCGGCCCGGATGACCCCCCCCAAGGTAGAGCGCTTGAATGACCTTTGCCCCCCGCCCCCCCCCCCCCCAGGTAGAGCGCTTGAATGACCTTCGCCCCCCCCCCCCCCCCTAGCGGTGCGAGTGTATGAGGAGGTGGTGAGCGGCTGTGTCAGGGCTGTATGGTGGTGAGACGTTCTGTCGGCTTTCCTGCCGCCAGTAAAGGCTTTGCACGCAGCCATTCCCATGGAACATAGGCATAGGGGTGGGGGTGGCGAACGGAAATTGCTGCAAATGGTGCTCTGGCCGATGGCGCATGGGGAGCAACTGACAGCAGGTCTGCAGACACCCCACACCCCACAACCCACGCGTCCATTTCATTTGCCTGCCGCAGCCGCTGAGGGAACCGGCTCCATGGCCTTTTGGGCAAGCTCCGCCACTCGTGCACTGGCACGTGTGGCCTGCCGCCGCCTCTTTCAACGACGCAGCCTGTACACGCCGTACACATTCGGCCGTCACGATGGCAAAGTCGTTGTGGTGTGCGGCGCCGGCAACCCCCCGATGGAGGGACTTGGTATTGGGGCGACCACGGCCGTGACATTCGCTCGCCACGGCGCCAAAGTTGTGTCGGTGTCCAACGCCGAGCTCAACGCCCAGACCGTCAACTCGCTCATTGTTGATGAGGGTCACTGTGGCCTGGCGCATGTGGCGGACTGCAGGAACGGGGATGAGGTGCAGGCCTTGGTAGACCGCGTGGTGGCAGAGTGGGGCCGTGTCGATACTGTGGTCAATGCAGGTTGGACCGCTGACGTGCGACTTGTCATCTGTTTGCCTGACTTCACGGACCCCGTGACATATGTACCCCCTTACGGATGCACAGCCTTGTTGAAGCCCGGCGTGGGGCACGCCTGCGGCGCCTTTTGGAACATGAGAGTGAGCGTTGGATAGTCTGTTGAGGGCGTGATTCCCGGGTGACGATTGTGGCCAAGCATGGCGACCCTGTGTCATCTTCTGAAATGACCCTGAGGCAAGTGAATCCTGAGGAATTTGGACAATAGCGGTCTCTGCAACTCATGTCGACACAGCAGAAGTGGGCTGCAGTCTCCAGTACAAATGTTGTTACGACCAGACACAGCTGTTCACAGGCATGATTCAGCCCATTGTTCCCACTATAATCGGCTCACAATTACGTCATCCTGCCTTCTTTGCCCAGGGAACCGCGGTCAGAGCAACAACAGTCGGGCGTGGTCGCCGTGATTAGCCATAATTCGACGACAATTGTCACCGCGGGCATCAGTCCCTCAACGCATGCACTGCTGTCCGAATGACGTCCCCCGTACCTGGGTACCACTTTTTTCGGGGGAGGGGCAGGGATGTAGTAGAAGGCTGAAAACCATAGGAAGAGGGACCCCCCCCTCCCCCTGTACCCCCTCCCCCCCTCCCCCTGAATTCACCACCCCCACCCCGAATGCATGATGCGGCTATGGCTGTGGCAGGGCTTGGGACTGTGCTTATGGCAGTGGTAGGGTGGCAGAGTAAAGTAGAGTAGAGGCTGGTCAAACAACGGAAAAACCGCATACCAAAGTAAAAACACCAAAATAAATTACTGATTTCATTTTCGACCTCTTCAGAAAACCATAAAACAAACTTTTCAAATTTGCCCGGTAAGCCGTGAGGACAGTAGTATCACTGATGCCAATGATTCCTCGCAGTCAAGCTCTGATTCGGGCCCTGAGTCTAGCCCCCCACCTCCACTTCAAGCCATGGGTATTGGGGTCCAAAACTACATGGAAACACCTCCCATGTTCTGCAACATGATTCAGGTACAACAATGAGGCATTCCTCGAATAGTGAGAACGTCTAAACTAGAAACGAGACTATTCCCCTATAAGCATGCCCGCAGTCCCTTGCACTTGTAAGTTACATCTCAGTCCAATGCACTCACATGTCTGGCCAGTGCCGCTCCGGCGGGCTGACAACCATAAGAGGAGGGGGGGTCAGGCCAACCCCCCCCCCCCCCATCCTCTCTTCTACCACATGGCTGGGGGCTGGGGTAGGGTGGGTGGGGGTTGGGGTGACCCCCCTAATTCATGCCCCCTGTGTGGGCCCACTGGTGAGGACTTAGCCGTTTCACCTCCGTGCCATGCCTAGGTTGAAACATTGTGATTTCTAGATGATTGCTGAGTGGCCTTGGGCCAAGCTTGGGTGATCATTTGATGACAATGGAAGTGCATGTAAACCCATTGGGAGCCATAATTGGACCCACCTTTGGGATGTCCATGGGCCTGTGAGAGGGATATTTGTAGGCAAATATCAGCACACTGTTGGGCCACTTGCTTAGGGCAATTTTTCTGCGAGGTGGACTTGCCAAAGGCAATAGAATTTCTCGTTCGTTTTGTACCACAGAAGGAACCCAAGGCCTCCAAGCACAAGGCAGGTTGGGTGGTTTCAAGTGGAATCACAATCTACTCTTTTGGGGGGCACATCCGGCTTCCTGCATTTCCATAACTACATGAAGGTGTACGTGTGTGTGTGTGTGGGTGGGTGGGGGGTGGGTGGGGGGGCTACTAAGTGCAACTTGCAGTCCCCCCCCCTTTTTTTTGTCATACCAGCACCAGTGGGAAGATATTTGGTTTGCTAAAGGTGCTGGAGAAAATTTTTCATGACATACAATTTCATGGGAAAATGTGAGAAGAAGTTAAGGAATGCGAACAGACTGGATGATGGGTAGGCTCATGGCGTACATTCCAAGCCTCACACTGTTTACCCCTCTAGTTTCTAGGGCGTATTGGCTGGATGCCACTTTGCCACACGCCCCGCTTCATAGCTGGTCACACTGGCAGACAGCGGGGGTGGGGCAGGGTTTGTATTAAACCCAACATAGACCGGTCCAAGAGCACCAACTGGGTGCCCTAATGAACAAGAAGGCAATTCTCTGATCTGAGCCAGAAGACAGGGGGCTGCTGCGAACATTGCCCGGCGAACACTGGGCGATCTGATATGAACTGATGAGTGCCGAAGGCCTTGTGAAGGCAGGCATGGCCGGAGTGAAGTGGCAGGTCTACACATGACCTTTGAGGCCCCTGCTGTCCGCCACGTACAAGTCATGTGAACAAGGAAGACGGAGCTCAGGGTCAAAGTCTAGAGCCCCACAACAAGGAAGGATCCCCAGCAGGTGCCCTACTCTATCCAATCCTGCTACTAGCCTTTTGGGGTAATGAATGCTGAAAATAGGGGTGGTTGTACTCGTGAAGTAGTTCCAGAAGTTGCTGGTGTATGGCTCTGTCAAACTGTGTCAGTCTGGAGGCTTCATCCACACTGACTGCATTCGTGTTTAGTGGCGAGCTCTGAGAATTGCACAGTATTGGCCTCAAAGGGGGGGGTAGGTGCTGTTTTCATGTACATGTGGACCTCCGTGGTTTTGATCTAGCAACCTCTGCGAGGTGATTCTAGTGCCTTCGGCAAGTCTACCTCGCAGATAGTCGCATGGAGCAATGCACTTGGCCCAAGAGTGGGCTGATATTGCCTAAAAGTAGCCCTCTCACAGGCCCATGGACACCCAACAGGTGGGATTAAGTGGCGCTGCTTGGCTCCCCATGGGTTTGTATGTACTTCCATTGTCACCAGGTGATTGTCACTCAAGCTTGGCCCAGGGCACCTAGGAGTCATCGGAGGTCAGCCAGAATCATGATTTTTCAACCCATATGGTGCAAATAGGCCCAAAACAGCGCTTTCACATGCCAATAAGCACCACTAGGAGGGCCTAGTTGGTGCTGCGTGGCTCTACAGGCCAACCAAGTTTTGCCCACAGTGGTGCAACTAGACACAAAATGGCACTTTTAGGACCCAATAAGCACCACTAGGAGGGGCTAATTGGTGCTGCATGGCTCCGCATGGCTTTACATGTACTTCCATTGTCACCAAATGAATTTCCAAGCCTAGCCCAAGGGCCCCTCGGGGTCCTCAAAGGTCACAAGAAAAAGTGCATTTTTCAGCCAACCCATGTAGGTCATTTTTTGTGAAAACGGTGTTCTCACGTCTTTCTAATGGGCCATGACCAACCCTAGGCAAGGCCAGAGGCTGCAAAAAACGTCCTTTTCCATCCCAGCATGGGTATATTGTCACAACATCCCCTATCGCACCCCTCTCGGGGAGGACCACAGGGTCACCAAAGCCACCAAAAACGCCAACATTAAAAAAATAGCTTAAAAGTGCAGAAACTGCAGTAGCGCCTTTCCCACTCCACCCACATAAATCCCATGGAGCCGGGCCCTGAAAACACTTTTTTTGGGGGGGGGTCATTGTTTTGATTCCCTCATCTCTCCCTCACCCAATGCCCCCCCAGGGCAGAAAGAATAGGCAGGGCCCAGACACAAATTTGGAAGCATGGATAAGACAATGAAGCGAATAGCATTCAAGGCACAATATGTGGGGTGTGGCATCACAAAGTTGCAAGACTGAAAGAGGCTTGTACGACCGGTTGTGTCATACGGTTCCTGATGAAGGTGGAGTAGAGGGGTGCTTTTGTAAAACCAAGATTGCTGTCAGCACCGAGAAACTTCTCCCACTTCCTCTCGTGCTTTCATTGAATGCCATCTTGATAGGCAATCAACTCTATAACGGCTAACCCCTCAACGTTTGCAGCAACTCTGTGTGGCTTGTCACAGAGGGGGTCAAACTTGAGGCACAGAACTTTGTGCGTTGGGGCAACCAAGTGAGTGTCCCCAGCAAGGGGGGGGGGGTCAAAGTGGCCACGACTTGGAGTGTGCATCTGGATGCACCTGGTCAACGGCACGGGCAACAGCCTGTCTACAGGACAGCCGACCCTGGAATACTCAAGCAGGACAAGTCATCCAGGGGCTCCGTTGACACAACCAAAACACGTTTGGACCCACAGTGGGTCAGAATGAGCAGTGGCGAGAGGCCAATAGGCGCCGCCAAAGGCAAACAACCTAATACCGAGGCCTTGTGCCAAAACCCCCCCACCCTCCCTAAAACAGTCAGTTTCAAGTGGGGTGGGTCCAGGGGGGATCCTGACCAAAAACTCATGGGCGGATATGTCTTTTGGACGAAATAATGATTTTACAAATTGTTAAACCAGCCATTCAACCCCTTGGGGTAGGGTACGCGAATGTGGGGTGTAGCGGCCTGGCTCAAGGAGGGCCAGGGCCAGGGCCAGGCTCCAGTAGTGGTATGCAGTAGTCCATGAGGTTCTCCCAGGGTGCACCACCAGCCCCTGTGAGATGGCAGCACTGGGGAGGCCTCCGACAACGACACTTAATTGCCTCTTGCCCATATCTGCGCTGCGACGAGCCTTGGAGGGCTAGAGTAGAGGGCCAGTGGCTGGGTAACACCGCTCCCCTGCTAGCCCCCTGCCACAACTGCGTCCTGGAGCTTAATGGAGCAGTAGCCCTCCTTGTATGCCATTACCCTCCTGACTTGGCCCCTGAAAAGCTTCCAGCACCCTTACTCCCCATCCCCATCTGTCGCCATGCTTGCCTCACAGGCATCCACAGTGCACTACCTATGGGCTTTGACAAGATGACAGAAGAGGCATGGGAACAAGGCATTGACCTGAACCTGAAGGCGCACTTCAACATCATCCACAAATTTCTGCCGCAGTTTGTAAAGCAGCAGTCCGGCTGCTTCATTCACTACACCACCATCGCAAGGCATGGGCGTGTATCTATGCAGCAGCATTGTCTGTCCAGTGTTGCTTGTGACCCTTCAGAATGCATTGCAGCTGCATATGAAAGATCTATAAGGGAGAGGATGTTTTTCATTTTTCGGTTCCAGATGTAGAACCTGAGGTACCCTGACCAAGTGGGTGTATTCAGAATGTAATCGATCAGTGGCTGTGGGTGCGCAAAAGGCGTTGGTGAGGACGATCCCACCACCCACGACACCCCACACCCCACACCCCACATCCCACATCACACACCACACCACACCACACACCACACACCACACACCACACACCACACACCACACACCACACACCACACACCACACACCACCCACGACACCCCACACCCCACATCCCACATCACACACCACACCACACCACACACCACACACCACACACCACACACCACACACCACACACCACACACCACACACCACACACCACACACCACACACCACACCACACACACCACACACCACACACCACACACCACACACCACACACCCCACACCACACACCACACACCACACACCACACACCACACACCACACACCACACACCACACACCACACACCACACACCACACACCACACACCACACACCACACACCACACACCACACACCACACCACACACACCACACACCACACACCACACACCACACACCACACACCACACACCACACACCACACACCACACACCACACACCACACACCACACACCACACACCACACACCACACACCACACACCACACACCACACACCACAAACATACCACATACCATACACACTGCGTGCTGCACCACTTGTTGGTGCCAATTGGAGGATTGAAGGGTCTTGTTGGTGTGGAAATAGCTTGTTCATCAATTTTTGTCACCATACAGGTGGCCAAGGCAATACATGGCCGTCCAACACAACGAAGGAATGTGGCACTCATATAAGATCCTTTCAATTTGGTTTTGGCCATTTTTCGGCCCTTTTAAGGCTTTTTGGGAACTTGCATGGGCTAAACTGGGCCAAAAACAGCATGAAATAGCCGAAACCATTCGTCTGAGCACCCCAGTTGGTTTCAGAACAAATTCGGAAATTCACATCATTTTGGACCACTTTTTGACTCACAGGTGACCCGTGCTAATCAAGATTGAATATTGGGACTGAGCTGTTGGGGATGGAACATCAGGATCCAGAAAAAGTCGGGGAGTTGCGGATGGATTAGGTGCCCTCAGAATTGCGTTTTGAGCCACATAGCCCAAGATACAGCCCGTCCTTGGTTTGGGGCTGTCTTTGGCCAAATTGCACAGATTCTGTGGCTTTTTGGAGGCTTTTTGGGGCGTTTCTCGGACATGTCGTGGAGTTAGAGGGCACAAAAGGGCTCTTCGACATCAGCAAATCAAGCCGCATGCGGAGTGTACCCACCTTCCTTCGTTCAGCCGTTTTGAACAGGTTCTTCCTTCGTTCAGCCGTTATTGCAGTTGGCCCTGGGCCCCCAAAACAAGGAAGCAGCCGCCCTTGTGCACAAATGCCCAAATGGCCAAATGGCAACACCACATCATTGAATTGCAGGTGCCACAATGGGGTGTGCAACGGTTTTCAGTGTCGGCTGGGAACTGCACTCACACAGTCATTGGAGCCACGGCACACACACAGCTGTTGGGAACCATGCTATCTACACAACTGTAAAGAATTAGGGACGCAGCCGCCCTAGAACCTGTTCAAAAGTCAGTGGAAGGAGGCAATATCCAAACCAATGGTTGCATGGATACTGGGCTTCCCAAATGCCTTACCCACACGGCCCCTGGATGCTGGAGACCAGTTGCACCTGCATTCCCCACCTTCCCACCGTCACCTGCCCCCAGTTTCCCTCATGTTTCCACTTTCCTTCTTGCACCCGAAAAGCCTTGAGGATGCAGCCTGAAACATCGGACCTCTTCAACTTTTTGTGTGCTTTCCCTCCTTCACTCCCCATCTCTTCCATCTCACAGCACGGTGGGCCTGGGTTTGGGCCCACAGCGGCATGCGTACGCTGCGGGCAAGAGCGCCGCCGCCACCCTCACGAAGCGCGTTGGTGTGGAGTATGCCAAACAGGGGGTGCGCGGCAACGTCATCGGCATAGGGTACGTAACGGGGCCTCTTGTGAATCGGGCAGTGGCAAAAGCTGGCTCGGATCTTGCCCAGGTATGGGGGAGCAAGGCAGGACCAGAGTGGCGTCCCCAGAAGGGACGGCCTCAGAGCCCCCACAATTTGTTGCGTGTTTTCTGCTCGCAGCGTATACCCTTTGTACGACCCTACTCATTCTACGGCCACGAGACGGACACCGGATGATGCTCCTGTGCCCACAATCCTCACTGCACAAAAGCCCTCAAATTCGTCCACACGGGCTGCCTGCATTATGAGTAAGGGTCAGAAACCTGACCCCTGGTTCAAAGTTCACTGATGTTTGTGTGTGTGTGTGTGGATCGACATGGGTCAGCCAGAGCCCCAAATACCGCCCCCCCCCCCCCCCCAACACACTTGCAGTGGCTAGGCATCATTCTGATTCGGCATTCTGGCTCCAGGTGTTTAATGTGTAGATGGACTCAGTTGATATGGCTACCTATCAGTCACAACAAAAACCCACGCCAGAGATATTTTACTTTTGAGTTCAAAAGCAGCCAAATTTAGGCAGGGCACATTCCTGCCTTTGTTTCGAGCCTCAGGGCTCTTTTGACGCTTTGGTGCCTGATTGGAAACTGAATGCTCTGGACACAATAACTGTTTCGGCAATGGGGGCTTTGTACTCCCAGGTCATCAGCTATCTGCGCGTTGCAACCAAACACGGTGTGTCTATCGAACACCCCTGTTTGAACCGCATTTTTTTGAGGATTTTATTGTTCGCTGGACATGCAGGGGGGGCGGGGGTACACTAGTAAAAGGGGCTAAACAAGGGCAAAAATGGCTCAAAGATAGCTGAAAAAGCCAACTCTTTGAGCGTCTTAAATGATCTAGGATCATTTTTGCACAAATGCTTTTTCGACCCTCCCTTTTGCTGCTTTCGGTCCCAAAAAGGCCCTTTTCAAGGCGTTTTGGGAACTTGCATGGGGGAATGTGGGTGGAAAACAGCCTAAAACCACTTGTTTGAGCACCCCAAGTGGTCTAGGAACAACTTTGCAAAAAACATTTTTGACCACTTTTTGACCCACAGATGACGCCTACTAACCGTACCCTGCCACATGTGTACGGTGGCACAATTGCCTCTCAGGCAGCGCGGTCATTTTAGTTCATTCGGTGCATGGTCTGCATGCAGTTTTGACCACTTGGGCTGCCAGCAGGAAAGGGTGCTGCAAGTGCGCGTTGTGCCTCAGGGTCCTGGCATGTAACAAAAATTCGCACTGTGTGCGTACTGATCACCTTTGCGCAAAAGGCTAGCATCAAATACATGAAGGAGGTGCCATGCCTGGGCCCTTGCACTCGCGTGACACTTGTCAACACAACACTCGCGTGACATTTCCCCCACCTTGCTAGAGACCCCATTCATGACCCTATCAAGGCACACCAAC
Source organism: Eutreptiella sp. 'Long Island Sound 2002' (assembly GCA_964036045.1). Lineage (NCBI taxonomy): Eukaryota > Euglenozoa > Euglenophyceae > Eutreptiales > Eutreptiaceae > Eutreptiella > Eutreptiella sp. 'Long Island Sound 2002'. The sequence goes on from OZ038392.1 coordinate 42,667,651, forward strand.
AAATAATATGTTTCCCCACCGTTGGTGGACAAGCAATGTCGACAATCTCCTAAAACCACAAAGCACTGCGTAATACTGAAATACCAAGCGGCGCGTGTATTGAGGCTTGTTGGGAAACGACCCTACCATGCCCCCCTCCCCAACTGCACATCCGCCCAGAACGGTGCAGCCTGTAGGCATGCAAAACACAACCGGCAAACGTGCTCCACCTCCATGCTTCACCCCCCGCCTCCCCTCCCTGACACTGAATGCCAAGGATGCGTCTCCAAGGACACACTCAGGTGCACCCTTATCTTGTGTGTGCATCGCAGCGTTTGCCCGGACTGTCCACCATTTGGGCAGCCTTGAGACTGGATACGGAGGTGCGTTGGTCGAGGGAAGCTAGCTGTAGCTGTGGGATCCTTGACCCCCCCCCCCCCCACCCCCACGCATGTGAATCCCATCAGCCTAGATAGCGAGGGCTGCCTGGCTCTCCGGGCCGTCGATGTCCCCCGCTTTAAGACCCCCACGCTCACGGAGCCCCCCCTATCGTTGGGGTCCCCATGCTGCACACCCTGCAGCCCATGTCCAAGATTGGCCGACCTCGTGTCGACCTTCCGCACAGTGTACCACTCAGTCAGAAGTTAGGAGCTGACCCCCTTGCTAGCGGTGCGGTCCTTCGTGGCTTTGGCACTGTCCCGCTGGGACTACGTCTTTTCCGGGATGTTTGCCCCCTCACGAGGCACATTGACCTCCAGGTATATGCCCGCAAGGCATACCACACAGCGTTTGCACTGCCGCCCCGGACGAGCACGTCATTTCTGCACCTGCCTCTGCACACGGGAGGCGTGGGATGTCCCAGCCTCCCAGACTGGAATCTCTCCCTGCTGTTGCTCTCGTACCTTTGTCAGCCGCAATCCGCTGACCAGGGCCTCGGTGTCATACCTCCTGGACTCCCGTGCCCCCTTTTCCGAAGGACCGGAGTTGCGCACCAGCCTTGCCTCCCTACGCACACGCATGCACACCTACCCTTTCCCCCTCCTGCAAGAAGCCATTATTCACAAGGTCACCCACTCTGCCCAGCCACTGCCCGACATCCCATGGGTGGTCACAGATGGCGCCTTGACAGCGACAACGCTAGGTGGAGGCATCGTACTCTACCACCCACACATGGGTGTCTTGCAGACCTACCACTTAGGTTTCCTCGTGGTTTGGGCCACATCCGCGGACGCTGAGTGGCTGCCCAAGCTAGTCTCTCGGTACCTGCTGCGAAACCGGACCGCACAAGCATATTTCTTGGCTGGCGCCATGGTGTCCATGCATTGCGCTTACACCAAGCCCCCCCCCCCCCCCCCGCCCTCCACCATCACCAACCACCTGTTCCGCCAATTGGCCACCGCCGCGTTGGGTTTCTAGGATTTCTGGCTGCAAGCCCAACATGCTACAGGCCACGCGCACTCTATTGCAGCCCTTTAGCGCAAGGCGCACTTCCTCGCTGCCCGAGGCGCCGCCGGTGCCCTGCCTTTCATTGACCCCCTCCTGTCATTGCTGAGCAGAGTAGCTTTGGTGACTAGTGAAGGGTGCCTACTCCTCAACTCTTGACAGAGCGTTGCCCACTTACATGACGCCTCCCTCATCTGCACGGCAGACCATGATGCCTCCTGGAACACGTCTCTATGGTCCACCGAGGGGTTCACCTCCTTGGTTCTGCACTCCGCTCTCCCCCGCACCCCCATTACCACCGCCCTGCGATTGCGCGCTCTACTCTTCCATCCCCCACCCATCATAGTGCATTATTACACCTGCGATTTTTGTGACGCCCATGTGGACGCCCCGTGGGCACATGTCGCGCATGCATGCCCCGTTTTCCTACTACACTCGCACTGGGCGTTCGTACGCCTTCCGGAGGACACACCAAAAGAACCGCGGGCATACCTGCCTGACAGCACTTTAGTCGTGCTTCCGGCCTCTGGCACCGCTATTGCTATAGCCTTGGAGACCGACAAGCATGCCCTCGCCCCCCTGCATCCCCATCGGGCGACGGTATACTCGCCCTGTGGGCTGGTTCTTGACCATGTCAGCGCACCACACGCGACCACGTGTGCCTCATCCTCGAGACCATGGTCAACACCTCACTTGATTTGACGGGCCTGCTTCTTGTGCTCGACACCTTGGAATACCCCACCCGCCCACACCCAGCCCTCAACCCCCATGTTTCAGTGATGTCCCACCGCACCATTCTGACCCTATCTATGGCCTTTTTGGGCAGGTGGGTGACCTACCACCTCCAGGCTTTGATAACCGGTGGCCTCGTGTCCATGAGCATCCGCCCCCCCCCTCCCCCCAAAGGCCCACTGGCCCCCAGGGTCGCCTTCGTGGTTTGCCCTGACCTCAGCAGCCCGTGTGTGGGCCATCTGATCCAAGCCCTCACTGACCCCCTACTGGTCCTTACCACTGGCCCCCAAGTGCACGCTCTACAACGCCTTGTGCCTTTCTCCCTGAACACCCTGGCAATACTCGATCACGTTCCGTTGTGGGGCGACTCGGTCGTCCACACTATGCCTCGACAGGACCGAGTTCGATGAAACGTCAGCGCCCGCCTTGCCTTGCTCGCTTACGGGAGGTTTGGTCCCCTTCGGGGTGTAGGGAAGCAGCACGGCTTGAACCAATCGGCCATACACCCAGCAGCGCAACACACAACACAGCCACAGCCCCCTTGCACAAGCGCACAACACAGCACTAGCATCTCCGCACTAGGAGGCGTGTGCCCCGCCCAACAGCCGCGTGGCTGCTGGGTGCGGGTGCGTGTGATGCGCCTGCTTCCCCGGAGAGGCAATCCGTGGGCCCATAAGGCCCTCTTCGGAGCGGGAAGGACAACCCAAAGCCCAAAGCCCGCATGTGAATCCCAACCGAACCTCACGCTCTCTGGGAATCTAACAAGCAACGGCATCATCATCTGCTTGAATGGCTCTGAACTGAGGATGCTGTTTTTTGGTTTTCTTGAAGGCCGAGGGTTGGGACATGGTTGAACGCAACTGTGGGCCGTGCTGCATGGACGAGGGGTTGGGTTGGGTTGGGTTGGGTCAAGGCCTCGCCTGGTCGCCTACCCACGGTCCGCGCCGCCTTCCCTGCGGGACCCGACTGGGCGGCCGTACCCGGGTGTCCGGTCACAAGGCCTACCGGACTGTTGACCGCCCCCAGACCCCGCGGTGGCGCTCGCGGGCGGGAGATGCCGCCGTGCCTGTGTGTATGTGCCCTTGTGTGTCTGAGGGGGGGGGGGGGGAGGGCTGTGGCACACCTGCTTGCTCCATTGTTGTTCGGCGTTGGCGCACATGGCGCGGGGAAGTGTGTGCCTGGTGCTCCAGGCCCCGGCAGGGAGGCTGGAGAGCCTGACGCTGAGCCCGCCGGGGGAGATGTGGGCCTGGGCTCGCAACCTCCACGTCACAAGGACATGCTACCCAACCACTCCACGACTGCCTATTGGCACGGGAAGGCGGTGGTACGTGGCACGACTGGGGTCAGACCCGCACTCCTTGACTGCCTTAGGCACAGGTGGTGCTGCCTCGCGGGCTGGGTCCGGCTCCCACGGCCGAGGGCGTACCCTGGGCAGATGGAGGGGCACCAGGGCGCAGAGTGTGCTTCCCTGCCCTGGGTGCCACCAGTGCTGGCTGCACTGGCTGCGGCGCTACAGCCCGCGTAGACGAGGGGGCCCAGAGGGCACCACACCCGAATGGCCTCTCCGTTGAGGAAGGGGGGGGGGGGGCAGGGGTCGGCTGGTGGCTGTCTGGCCTCCAGGGGTCACCCACAACTGCACTGGAATGCACGGGGCTGTGCTGGCCTAGGCGTCTGTGATGAAGTTGGAGGGGCACGTGCACACCTGGAGGTTCCCTAGGCAGGCCGCTCAAGGGATACCCACAGCGGTCAAGCTGTGAGCCCTTCACAACCTCCACTTTTTAGGCCCTGAGGGCGCCGACTCCGTGCACCCCTCCCGTCGGGGGCGCAGGCTGGGGGGGGGGGGTAGGGTGGTGGATGGGTCTACCTGTTCACTTGTGTGGGAGAGGAGGACCACCTGCTGGGTTACCATGCGGGTCCCAGATCCCAACATACTTGTCGCTCGGCGTCCGCTCCCTGAGGGACCTCGATCACCATGTGACGGCCTGCAGTGAGGGTGTGAGGGCATGCGGGGGGGGGGGGTGCTGGGCCTGCTTTCGGTCCGGCCCCATTTCTGTTGGGGGGGGGTGGGGGCAGCAAAAGGTCTGCTCCCCTGTTTCCTGGTCCCCAAGAGGAACCAGCCCACGGCCTGCACCCTCGCTTTGTGGTGGCTGAAATTTGGGCCGACAGAGGCATGGACGAGGGGGAGGGGGGGGTTGGAAGGCACGTGCCTTTTCTATGGAATTGCGCATTTGTGCCTCGGGGTGTGCTCTGCTCCTTTGCATCCATCATTGAAAACATCCAAGAAAACAAAATGCAGAACAGTGCCAAATGAATAATTTTGTCTATCTTTTTAACAAAGGAATGCCCCCCAGAAACAAAGGGGCAGTCTTTTGGGAGACCTGCCATTTTTACAGGAGAGGCACCCCCGTGCGCGCGCCTTCTCCCGTTGCATATATGAAAAAGACCTCCTTTTTTTGGCACAAGGAACGCCTCTCCAGGCCGCTGAAACAGGAAATCCAGTTCATTTGCTGAGCGGCGGTGTTGGGGGAGCCTATTGGGCAGTGGTGGTGTGGGATCTGCCCAACGCCCCTGTGGCCCCCCTCCCCTTCCCCCTGAAGGATTCTCTGCTGAACAGACTGTGAGGGGGGGGAGGCCAGGGCAGTTTAGCACGGAGCACGGAGACAGGACAACAGCAGATCAGAGCAGAACTGACGGTTCTCTCGAAAGCATCATTGCTTCATGATGAAAATACCCCCCCCTCCTACGGGGGCTTGGGGGTGGGTGGGTCAAGGTGTGGGGTCGGGTTGGGTCGGATTTTGGCTGGTTGGGGCCTGCCTTCGGGGGTAGAGGTGGTGGTTTGTTTGGGGCTGAGGGCTGGGGCATGGTTGCACGGAACTGTTGGCTGAGCTGCATGATGGCGAGGGGGGTGTAGAGGTATATGCCTTTCTGTCGGGTTGTGAGTAGGGCACAGGCCACCAATATGGCCTTGCGGGGCATCCCTTTGTCGCTGGGATCTGCATGGGCTTGTCTTTCAACTGTCTACTCTTTGTGTGGTTGTTCCCTCCTTATCAGGGCTGTGTGTGTGGGGGGGGGGGGGGGGGCAGAGGGCTGATGCTAGGGGGGGAGGGGGGGGGGGAGGAAAAAACACATTTGCAAAGCCTCGTGTCAAATTCTGGACGTTGCAGGTCACCGCAAAGCGGGACTCTTACGTGCCCCGAGGGAAGCAGGGCACGCCGCAGGAAGTCGCGAACGTGGCCATGTTTCTTGCCAGCGATGCCGCCTCCTTTGTGAATGGGACGGAGATCTATGCCGATGGGGGCAGCAGCGGGTGCACCTACGGACCCTAGTCCATGGCCCCATGGCTGAGCTGCAAGGAGCGGCTGGAGGCTGGCGACGGTGGGGCAAAGCGTTGTAATGGAGGTGCTGGTCGGGTGCTGGGGCATTGACTGTCATGAAGGCTTTGCCAACGCCTTGCAGCGGTCGCCGAACGTTTCGTGGCGGTCGCGCGGCGGTCACGCGTCTTGGGGGGGAGGGAGGTTTGTCCTGAGGTGTCGGGATTCTTTGTTTTGAATGTAGGACCACCGACCAGGCTATTGCTTTAAGGAGACCCCCCCCCCCCATGGGGCGGGCGTGGCAGGGTGGGTCAGAGGCCAAAAAAGAGGTTGTGCACCTAAAATCCGCCTCAAATTGTCAGCCCTTTTGATAAATGCCATTTTTTGCCTGAGGAAAACCACCTCGCAGAGGTTGTTAGATCAAAGCCAGGCAGGCGTATATAGGGGAAAGCGCAACATACCCCCCATTTTGGGCCTTTTTGGGCCTATTCGCATACCCTACCCCAAGGGGTTGAATCGTTAGTTTAACCCCTTGTAAAATCATTATTTTGTCCAATGAACGCATCCCCTAATGAGTTTTTGGTCCGGACCTCCCCAGACCCCCCCCACTTGAAACCCCCTTTTTTGGGTTGAAAGTCATGAATCTTTTGGTTTTTTTTTCGATTTTGAGCCGAAAAAGTGTTTCTGTGTCCCGACTCCATGGAGTTTGTATGGGGCAGAGTGGGACGAGCGCTAATGCAGCTCATGCACTTTTCAGCCATTTTTGCTATGTTGGCGGTTTTGGCGACCTCGGTGAGCAGTGCTACCCACTCTGAGGGGTGTGAGTGGGGATGTTGTGACAGTATATGCCTACTAGAATACGAAAGGACGTTTTTTGCAGTCTGTAGCCTTGCTGAGGGCCGGTCAAAACCTGTGCCAAAGACGCGAAATGACTGTTTCCACCAATACTGGCTTACATGAGTGAATGGGCCGGCCCACAACCTGCTGATGCAGTTTTCACCCCGGGCAGCTCAAAAATCAAAGTCTTTGAAACTTATTTTTTTGATACCGTGATCACCTAAAATGACCTTCCAAGGTATGTAAAGCATGTTTTAGGCCGTATTTACGTGTTTTTCACCCCATTTGGGTATTGTGTGCGGGGGGGGGGGGGTCCCAAGGGATTGGTACACAACCTGCTTGTGCAGTTTTTCACCCTGGGCAGCTCAAAAATCGAAGTTTCCAGAACTTATTTTTTTGATACTGTGATCACCTAAAATGACCATCCAAGGTATGTAAAGCATGTTTTAGCCCATATTTATGTAGTTTTTACCCTGTTTTGGGTGTGTGTTGCTTGGGGTAGATTCTCTGCTAGGTGGATTTGCCGAAGGCAATGCAATTTTGTTTTCTGATGTGGCTGGGTGGGTGGGTCGGCCGGGGCTGGCCAGGGCCCCAAACAACCCCCCGGGGTCCTTAAGCAATAGCTTTCTACCGACGGTTAATCGCCAACTGCTGCCAGTGGATTGTCAGCCGACGATTCATGATTGTTGGCAGTCGTCTCAGGGTATTCTATGACAACAGAGCAGCCTTTGTACCCCGGTGCTTTGCACTGCAATGCCTTTGGGCCCCCGGAAAGGTAGGGCTACAAAGTTTGGCAAAGTAATGGTCGAGCAGACCTACTCCAGCCCTCTCTCAACATGCAGAAATTGACCTGGAACAACAGCAAGCAGTTGCAGAAAATGTCTTTACCCTAGCCCCTTCTTGTGACCTTCTGCTTCGAGCGCCCTTCCGTACACAGCCCCTTCTACAGCAAAGACAGCCCGGCCTCCAAACGAAAGAAAAAGAAGACACATCAGAAGGGGGGAGCACCACAGGGTGGGTGGAGGAATGGGGAAAGCCCTCGGTTTTCGCGAACCCCCCGCCCGCCCCCCCCCCCCCCCCCCGACGAAGTCCCTTAACCTGGAAATAACAACCGCCAAGCCTATTCGAGTGTGTCTGCGGTGGTTCCCACAGGCACACTTCCTCACAAGCACACACAAGTCCGGAGGCACGCCTCCAAAATCTTCTTGTGCCCCGACCAACTCTTGCCAATGGAGGTTTTAGGGCCGAGTGCGATACCAAGTGACTCCTTTAGGATTTGGGACGGTGGGTTCACAATTTGCAGAAGAACTGCTTGCTTGGCCCAGAGAACAATATTTGACAGCTGTTGTGAAACACTGTGAGCGATTAAGTTACGCGCTGCGTGGTGCGGCATTGTGGCTTCGGATTTGTGTGCCCAACAGTCGTCTTCCCCATCTCATCTATCGTGACCCATCACCAGCGCAAAGCTCTGCAGAGATGCAGGGCAGACTGGCTCAGCGCTTAGCCGGGCTGCAGGCCCCTGCTGCTGCTGCTGCTGCCTGGCATTCAGGTTCAGCAGCAGATCAGCGCTGGCTTTGCATGGCCAGTGTCATGGCTCATCGATGATACCCTTGTTTTTCTTCTGATGCACGGAGACGTACCCCCAAAACGCTGTCATTTCGAAATGGGGACGAAAAAAAAAGTGCAGACTCAACGACGATGGGGCGTTCTCATGAGCAGCAGTGTCCATGAGGACGTGGCAGGCCCTGTGCCCCATGGGGGTCTCGTGTCTGCGGGTCGTGTATGCGCCGTTTTGTAGACATCTACCCCCTCAAAAAGCAGGCTGTCCCCTTCCACCAGCCCTGTGGAGTACGCAGATGCCCGCAACAGAGGCCGGGGATATATCTAAGCCCAGTCAATGTCGGTGCTGAGGAGAATGACAGGCGAAAAGCCATCATCGACAGCCTGGTTGTATGAGAAGGGGGAAGCCCCCCCCCCCCCCCCCCCTCCCTCCTTCGGAGCAAAGTGAGTCAGTGATAGGAAGTACCAACAGAGTAAGGGCATTTGGGTGGTGAGAGGCCAGTGGGTCCCGCAACTCACCAAGGTGAAGGATTTGGGGAAGCAAGGCCAATAGGCGCCGCTAGCTTCAGACAGCAATCCTCTAAGGGGTCATGCCACACACTCCTGCTTCGGTGGTGACGGTCAGTTCCGCTCCAGCCACTTCGCAACCTTTACTTATTGCTTATTCGGCTCTGCTGCTGTTGTGGCTCTGAACATCCACAGGCATTGATTACCAACAGGCAGCTGATAGCCATGGGGGAAGGTCTGCACGGCATGCGTACAGCACGCGCGCAATAGCCCTTGCAATGGGTATTCCGCTGCAGGTTCAGCATAGAAGGGTTTTTTGTGGTAATGATTCAACCAGAAACCGTGACTGCAAAATCGCTTCACCCCCGGCACCGTGAAGTCGTCACCACGCCCGTCGCCTGTGTACCCATGCGCACGCTATGAAGCCCCCCCCCCCGTATTTTCTTGTATGCTGGCATGCACCATGGCCTGCCCAACACGTATCGATGGACAGCTCAGAGGCCCCGTGGATGACTGGTGTTTAGTATTTGGTGAACCGTTTTGGTGAGCAACGCAAAACAGTGACCATCCGTGGGCTCTGGTAATGCAGCGCTAACGCCCATAGCGACGCAACAGGGAGAGGCGCACCCCTTCAGACGATGACAGCAAAACAGACTTGCACCATCCTGAGGCAGGGCAGGGTACCCCTTTGTCAGCCCGTCTTTGCTGCTTGTTTTTTGCCAGGCCGCTGAAAACAAGCGCCCAGCCGCTGTCGGTTCCCCACCAACTGCCCTCGGTTCCCCTCCAATCGCGGCCATCGTCGAACCGCCACCGGCTACCGTCCCAATATGATTGAGTGTACGGACATCCAATTTGCTGTTGTTTCTTTCTTGTCCTGTCCTTTTGAATGAGGGGGCGTGCTGAGGTAAGGGCATGATTGCGGATGTGCATGTGCCCCATCTCATTGTATTGAGTGCCAACAGCCCTGAGCCGCATGAAATGCCTCAGTGAGGCCCGATTCATTCACCAGTGGTGACTGAATGCATGTGGCTTGCCCATAGTGTAGCATTGCACTTCTGCACAGGCAATTGAGGGTTGCATTTTCGTACTTCAATTGCCAACTGTTGAAAGGTCATACCAGGGATCACCAGCTGTGGCCCTGGGCTCCTCCCGCCGTGCTTGTGACCATGGGCCTGGGAGGTGTGGGTTATGGAAGAGGACATTGTACAATACTATGTGAAGGATGTGTGCCTGGCTGCCTGCCACCGCGCGCTATGGGCTAGTGCGTCATGGAAGGGTGTATATTGAGACTCAATGCTGCGTTGACAGTTGCACGCATACGCGCTTGTGCCCCTTCGTGTGTGCGTGCCTTGCTGCGATGAGGATGGGCCTCTGAGTGGATTGGGTAACGGCTCCAATAAACAGGCTCATCTGCTTTCGGTGTGAGTGGCCCTGCCTGTGGCGCATCTTCACACACCTGGGGCTGCAGACCACTGCACTGGCGGCCACGCTTCTAGCGACCCTGCAAGAGGGTTCCTCCGCAAGAGGTCCCGGCCCGTAACGGGGTCATCATCGGACCTTCGATTCGGCCCGACCGGTCCTCAAGTGCACGAGGAGTGTGCCCGGGCCCAAACGTTGTGCGTGCACCATCGATACCCTGATCGTAAAGGAATGATAATCCCCCCCCCCCCCCCGCATCTTTACACCCACACCCACACACAACATTGGCCCCGTATGAAGGTCCACCCCACTGACCCATGCTGGTGCCCCTCTTTAAAACCTTTGCCTCCCATCTTCACACACAGGTCATCTGTGCATACCTGGTGAAAAGGAGAAAAACCTTCCCCCACCTTTACATGCACACACACATCAACAGGCGTGGCGAAAGGCGGCTCCAATGCCTCCTTTGCTCCTTTACCCTGTAGTTTGGGGGGAGGGTGCCACAACACCCCTACACGCTCACGTGCCTTCAGGAGCCAGCAGCGTAGGCAGTGCAGATGGGGCAGGCAGCATCACCACACACATCCACAGTGGCTGCATGCACAGCACATGTCTAACCCGCAGACGCCTCCAGCGGCCATGCAGCAGCCCAACGCTGCGCTTTGGGGCACCACAAAGCCGATTTTCAACCACGTCAACCACAAATTCAAGTCATGGACTACCTTGCCCCCAGTGTAAGGTGAAGCAAAGCGGTGCTAGGCACTGCTGCCAAAGGGGACATCACAAAGTCTCCACTTTGCATGTGAAGAAACATGCCCTGCAGCCCCCTGCAAGTGTAGAGCGCCCACACAAACGTCCATGCCTTCAACCCAAGCGTGCGTGCACATTGCAGGCACTGCACAGGTCCCCACATGCACCACTGACTCCACAAAACCCCGAAAGACGGAGGCTCAAAACCCCACATGCCCTCACCGCCGGCTCCTGTATTACAGGGGATGATGGATGAGACAACACATGATGTCGACTTCACCAGTCGAGGCTGCCCGGATAGCAGCCACCTGTGTATATTGTAAGTTGTGTGATTTCTTTTTGTAATGAACGTGAGTAGAAAAAAATTGTATTGGCAAGTGCTGCAATACTGAGTACTCGCGTTTACGGCAAAAAAAAAACTGCACAATTGTGCAATTTTTTTTGTATTTGTATTTACCCCCCCAAAAATTACACGAACTACGATTGTTTAGTACTCGCGTTTGTAGAATTGCTTGCACTTGCAACGAAAGAAAACTGAGTGGCCACTAGCCACTTCTGATTTCGTCCCCGCTTCGGGGACCCCAAGACGGCAGGATACATGTAGCCACTGTGCCCACATGTGGGCCCCCAAGACGGCAGTGTTTATGTAGCCATTTGGGTTTCGTCCCTGCTTTGGGGAACCCTGAGACAGGGGTTAAGTCGCCACTTCTGATTTCCTCCCCGCACTGGGCGTTGGGGATTGAGGTGGCAGGGATTATGTAGCCACTTTGCCCTAAGGTGGGCCCTCGAGACAGGTTAAGGAGCCACTTCTTTGTCCCTGCACTGGGTGCCGGGGACCCCCGAGATGGCAGGGGTCGTGTAGCCATTTTGCCCACATGTGGACCCCGAGACAGCAGGAGTCATGCAGCCTTTTCTCATTTCCTCGCCGCACTAGGCGCTAGGGACCCCCAAGATGGCAGGGGTTATGTAGCCACTTGGGCCCCCGAGACGGCATGGGTTAAGTCGACTCTCAAGTCACACTAGTCACACTAACATTTTCTTCACTTATGTATTATGAATTCCTTGTTTCTCTGTGTAAGTGCTGTTTTTTTTTTTACAGTGGAAGCGCCGGAAAAATGGTCGCCAGTGCCGTAAAACAGGTGGTCTGACATGTTGGATTGATCGTGTATGCAAGGTCCTCTATTCTATTTTCTTACAAATTTGGGGTTTTCGCTGCAAAGTTGCTGAGAAATATGTCACCCCTTGTGGCCTTTTGCTACTGGTTTTTTCTGCTGTAAAAATCACTATTGTTCACAGGCTTTCCACGTTTCGCAGTGGAGGGCTACAGGTTTCAAAGAAAGTTTTCATCGCCTCAAACAGCCCTTTTTTGTGTAAACGTGTGTGAACAGATAACAGTAGTTGTTTCAATGGTTTCAATATTTTTCAGCCCTTTTTTTTTATGTACCCAGCGCTATGTAAATTTGCTTTTTCTGCAGGAAGGGTGTCCCTCGTCAAAGGTGCGTGGTGTGTGGTGCAAGACTTTGCGGTTTTCATCAGTTTACGGTGCCCCCCCTTGTCTGGGCCTTTGCGGGGCATCCTTGTGCCTAGTGCACCTCAAGTGATTGGTGATTTTGGGTCTGGTTCCAGTACAGTAACCCAGACAAAAGGGCTGTACCTGCGCTGTGCAGAAATGCCCCCACATGGAGTTTTTTGATTGCAAAAGGTCGTTCTTTCGAGTTGTAGACACCGACAGCCTTCTACATGATTACCCCCCCCCCCCCTTTGTAATAGCTACGCCCTGGTTCAAGCTACAGCGGGCGTAGGGACCGTATTAATTTAGTACCTAATTTGATGCGGTACAAATGTAGTGCAGCCACATAAGACATGGGTTTGGTGACAAAATTGCCAGTTACATAGGGTCATGGACACATTTGTTGTGAGTGTTTGCCCATTTGAGCCCACATAGCTCTGATTTTGGGGATATCTGTGCATTCTATTCCCCTTTCTTGCACCAGCTCCCCATGTATGTGGTACGTGCAAGCTACGGCTTTGTCTAAGCTACAGTAGGTGCAGGGACCGTATTAATTTGGCACTTTTCCGTAGCTATTACAAGGGGGGGGGGGGTACCCTCTCACCGCCATCAATCACCCCCCAGGCACCGACAGCTACCTCCCAATCACTGTTGGCTACCCTCCAATAGGTCCACCTCGCCCAGCCTCTGCCCCATGAGTGAAAGCGCAAAAGCGGGGACCCAGCAGTGCATGAGGAAAAAACGAGCTCCCAAAGGACAACCCTGATGCGTGACCAAAGGCGTTTGGCAGACATCACAAATGCTGGGGGCAGTCCCTCCCCGTCCGCCTTCTTAAGGACTGCCCTGTCTACAACGAATGTATGATTCAGAAGGGACATGTGCTTCACCATTGCCCGCCTTTTCAGACTTGTGACCCATGGCATGGGCTGCATAGTTACTTCTCCCACCGACAGCGGCGTCACTCCTGGGGAGTACACGGGCGTCCTCGGCTCCCATGTTGTTGACCCACTCACCCAGCGACGTCCGTCGCAGCAATCCCCTACCCCCTCAGGGGATCCGCCCACACTCACGATCCTGCACTTCAATGATGTATACCACATCCAGCCGCACAAGAAGGAGCCCGTAGGCGGAGCTGCCCGATTCGTAACCATGATCAAGGACTATCAGAAGCAGTGGGACAGTCTGATCATGTTCTCTGGTGACATCTTCAATCCCTCGTTGCTGAGCACCCTCACGAAGTATCTGCCCTGCTTCTGCAGTAGTGAGCTTTATCCCACTCTAACTTTCCTGTCCCCCTACCCAACACGTAACGTCAGCCCTATGCCAAAGGAGGTTCTCACGAAGGCGAGGGGACAGGCGCAGGGAATCGGAACTGCCGGGTCCCATATCACCCGTCAGGATATGAGCGGAGCAGCCGTAATTCATCCCTGTCCCTCACCAATGCCCCCCCGCCCCCCCCCCAGCCCCCATACATTCACCCAGAACCACAGCATGGAGGCACGCCTCCACACAACACCACCCAGTGCATCAAACCGGAAGTCCCAGCTCGCAAACCCACCCCAATGAATCCCCAACTCCCCCAATCCTGACTGGTGTATATTGATTTGCGGGCTGGGGTTGTTGGAGGTTGTTGTGTTGTACCACTGCTTGTGTTCCCTGCCCCCTGTACAAACCCTGGCAGGACATTTGGAATCTGTTTTCTCTGCATGCAATGGAATCGCACAACCATGTTTCTTTCTGGGCATATGCGGTGTTCCTTTGCTGAACGAGGGAGCATGCTGTGGCGAAGATCATCAGGTACTCAGAGCGTAGGGATACGTATTGACACTGTGAAGGCAAGACAGTGCTGCACAGCCGTGCATCTGTCCATGGCCGCTGGTGATTCCCAAAGACCGAGGGGTGCGATGTCTTCAGCCTGACTTCTGCAGAAGAGGAGTGAGTGTGCATGTGTGTGTTGGTGCAGCTCTCTTGTCTTTTAGGGGCAAGCACATGGTACCCGTGCTGAATGCCATTAACCCTCACGTGGGGTGCTATGGCAACCATGACTTCGATTTTGGTGTTGAGCAGATGGAGAAGCTGAGCGCACAGTGCCTCATGCCATGGGTCATGACTAACCTTGTGGACAGCCGCACTGGGCTCCCTGTGGCTGGAGCCAAAAAGTCTGAGGTGATCACGAAGAACGGCGTTGTGCTTGGCATTCTAGGGCTTGCAGAGGAAGTATGCACTGCACCCCCCCCCCCCCTCCTTTGAAACGTGTGCCCCTTGTTCCTGCAGGATCATATGATACATACACAGAACACTTGCTTTATGCCTGGCCCTGTATGGCAGTGGGCGGTAGGAGGAGCAACCCTACATGTCGGTGGCAAGGACGCGGTGGCTTCAGTGGTTAATCCCTCCACTCTGGGCCCTCACAACAAAAAAAATTTGGGTGCCTAGAGTCGCCCACGCCCCTTGTGTAGAAGTTGGCACCTTGAAGTGGCTAGATGGGCTTAAATGGGTCAAAATGGGCTCAAGTGGACGCACCTTTAGCGTAAGCCGAGGCCCAACCGCCCCCCCGCCCCCGGGTTGGGCACGCAACGCCCCATGTGGGGCCAAAGGCACCAAATCTGCAAGAATATGCACATTTTGCACCAAATGCCGCCCCATGTACCTGTAAACCCCACCCGTTTACCAGTAGACCATAGGGATAGTTTGTGGACACTGTCTGCCCCGAGTAGACGCGGTCTACTAATTGTAGACACTGTCAGCATGTTGTAGACGGGTAGTGCCAATATTTTGGCCCCCTTCCCCAAAAACAGTCTGCTAGCATCGTTTACCCATGCCCACAAGCTTGTCTACCCCCCATGTCCATCCCCCCAGGGACGACGGTTCCCCCCCACCCTGGGGGGGACTGTCACCAAATGACGGGCCCCCCCGCCCCTGGGGGGGGACAGACACCACACAACAGTAACCTGAATTCTAGTATATATGTAGTAGTGTGATGTCCTATTGATTTCTTGTTGTTCATGGGCCCTGTGGGGGGAGGGATGGATAGGGGTGGTTGGGGGCTGGACACAAAGGGGGGGGGGGGGGCTGGAGGCAGAGCTTGCATAAGCCATATCACTACACCCTAGTCCCCATAAATCCGTCGCAAGCAGGCAATGACAAGCAACAAGCAAGCACATCACCAATCCATTTTGTTAATTACTAGGCCATAGCTGGGCTTCGCCAGCCGCAAGTCTAGTGGTTTGCATCCCCACAAGTGGCCTTCTCAAATCCTAAGTTTGAGCCCCCAAGCCACCGGTGGCGGTCCAGGGCGCAAGCACCAAGTCAGGAGGTACCCTCCCAAATCTGGGCTAAAAAGAGCCATTTTTGGCCCGGAACTTGTTCAAACAGCAAAATGAAGGGAAATTGTTAGCACACTCCATGACTGGCGTGACTTATGGGTGTCAAAGAGCCTTTTCGTGCCCTCTGAGTCCACGATATATCCGAGCAATGCCCAGAAAAATGGCCCAAAACGGCTCAAAATCTATGCATTTGGGCTGCCAACCACCCCAAACCAAGAATGGGCCTTGTCTTGGGCTACTTGGCTCAAATGCGATTCCGAGGGCACCTAGTCCACCCAAAACCCCCAACTTCTTGTGGCTTTCACCCCCCTCGAAATCACCTACCGGTGCCCATTTGGCTCCCGCAAACAAACAGCTTGAGCCGCAAACGGGCCGGGCCCACAATGGGTCCATGGGGTCCACTGGGGTTCAAAAAATAATGTCATTTTCAAAATTGCTCCTGGACCATGAGGGATGCCAAAACAGGTGTAGTTAGCACGTTTTAAGCCCTTGCAGCCCTTTTGGGCCCTCCGAAAATCCCTAAATGCCTTGAAAATAGGCTATTTTGGGACCAAAAGTGGGTCCAAAATGGGTCAAAATGGGTTTTTCCAAAATTGATCCTGGACCACTTGGGATGCACAAAGTGTGTGAAATGAGCCCATTTTGAGCTCGTTTTGACCCTGTTCCGCCCATCAAAAGTCCTATAAATCCTTGAAAGTGGGCCACTTTGAGAGGCAAAATTGGTTGAAAATGGGTCAAAAACATGTTTTTCCAAAAGCGATCGTGCACCATTTTGGGTGCACAAACGGGTAAATTGAGCCCACCCACCCACCAACAGGAGGACTGCAACATGGCAGAGAAGAACAAAGGTGTGCCACTGTGCCCTAACCCTGTGCCATGAACCCCCCCACAGGTCCTCCCGGCATGCGCTAAATACACACAGGCACAGCAGTATCTCCCTCCTACCAGCGCCTTGGTGGGGTTTGGGGACCAGCAGGAGTCTGGCCAGACAACTGGAGGTTGAGACCCAGTCGCGCTGGAGAGGTAAGGTAAGGTACTTGGGCGTGCTCCAAGCTCCAGCGTAAAGTTACCCTCCTTATCCCTCGCAGCATCCCTTCCAGCTCGTGGGTCCACAGACACCCTGGCTCCTTGGACATTGCGTTCCTGGTGATAGCTCCAGGAGGATTCCAACCAAGCACCTCTAATTCAAGTGTCACGTGCATGACAACTGAACTACGTGACCTTGTTAGTCGCGCGGGAGAGGTAAGGACGCACAGGCCATGGCCTGTGTGTCCAGTCCTCCGAGCCCCAACATCAGGGCAGGGGAGCTCTAAACTAAGGCTGCAGGGGGAGTCTGTGGGTCGGGTTCCCTGCAGCTTCCTCCAGCCCACGACTGAACCCCAAAGGGGTGCATGGGGCGTGTGATCTGAGCCGCTCCTTGACTGACCCAGAGGGTCACAGGTGGTGCTGCACAGAATACCAGACCGGGTGGGGGCGTCCCAGTGGATGGGAGGACCTGGGGCGTGCTCAGCACTTCCCCGCTCCAGGAGCACTCGGGGGAGGCAGGGACTTGCTTTACTTTTCATTCCGGCAAGCGGGGGGGGGGGGGGCTCCCCCCTGGACCCCCTACCCCCCTCCCCCCTCAGCTCAAGTGCACCTGAAAACCTGGGTTTTGGGAACTTTTTTCAGTCATGGGAAAAATTTCGGCGCTTTTGGCGCATGCCATATACTGTGTACGTGTTGCTCCACGTGTGCTCCATATACCTTGTCTTGCAGACCACCATGCCCCAGCGCTCGTTGTCAGTGTATTTCAGCTCCCCGGTCCAATCGTCGCCACGCGCAAAACGCGAAGACGTAATTGACGCGCTGCTCTATTTTAGGTTTAAAGATAAGATCACCGGTTGGAAAAGACCAAAAGCCTACAACGAGGCACAAAAGGCATGTGCCACACTTTTTTGGAGCGTACCAATGGCCACACTGTGGCTCAAGGCAGTGACTCAAGTTCGTCATCATCATCAGGTTCTAGTTCCAGTGCCACTACTAATGGACGCTCCAGTTCAGGCGAGTCTAATTCTGACTGATCACTGTCATTTGACATAAGATGGTGAATGTCATGCTTTGTTGTCGTTGTTGTGCATTGATGAGATGTGGGAACCCTGAATTGACATGCAATGATGAATTTCCATTGTTTACAGCCGACAACATGACATTTCCATGTGCTGAGTTGTTCATTCTGCAATAAATTTTCTGGTTCCCTGTGGGTTGGGTATGTTCCAGCAGGGGGGGGGGGGCTTCCCCCCTGGACCCCTACCCCCCTCCCCTGGACCCCCTCCCCCCCCCGCTCAAGCAAGTCCCTGCGGGGGAGGGGAGCTCCCGGTGAGCCCGCTGCGCCTTGATCACCTCAGATGAGACGGGACCCTGAGTGTTACACCCCTTGCCGACCCCTCCTGGGCCCTCGGGGGAGGGGGTGCTCTGACGGGGGAGGGGGACCCAGAGTTATCATATGCAGATCTAGAACACATCTGTAGATCATAGAGTGCTTAGCTGTGCCCCAACTTTTGGTTGCTGCTGTTCATAGGATTGGCTGCAGACCATCAACGATCTGCCGTCATGGGTCAGGTACACAGATGTGGCGGCAGCGGCCCGTGCTGAATGCATACAGCTGCGCACCATGGGGGTTCAGGTCATCATTGCCTTGTCGCACATGCGTGAGTGCAGCGACATTGCGTTCGTTGCGGAGGCGCCCGATGTAGACGTCGTCCTCAGCGGCCACGACCACTTTTGGAAATTGACGTGGGCGCATGAGACACCGATCTTGACGAGCGGCACAGATTTCCGGCAGATGTCCCTTGTGAAGTTGTGGTGTGGCGATGGGAAGCCGAGTGTGAAGGTGCCCTTGCCAACCTTGCGGGTGCTGTAGCAGCCTTGCTAGACGACACACCAGCCCCCCCCCCCCCCACATACCCCACAAAAATACCCCCCCCCCCCATGACTATCTAGGCATCGATGAAGGGCGCTGGTGGAGTAAACCCTGGAAGCACATGGCTACCTGGGCCTACCACTGCAGGGCCCCAGTGAACCAAACTTCAAATAATGAAGGTACGTACCTACCTAGGCCCTATGGCAGGATCCTGGTAGAGCACACAACTACAGTGCACAGCCACGGCCCCACTGTAGGGCCTTTGTGGGACAGCTGTACCCTTCCAACAACCGGAGAGAGCCCCCACCCCACTTCGCCCTGGCTGTCCTCTTCAGGGGACGGCCTCTTCAGGGGCGCCAAAGGGAAAGGGATCGGTTGGGAGCCTGCCGGCGAACCAAATCCGTCATGATTGGTTTACGCCCCAACAAGGTACCTAATGACACAGCTCCGCCACCAATGAGGAGCGTAAGCCCGGGGGCCAATGGGGAAGGCCCAAGCGATCTCTGCACGGGGGCGAGCGGAATCGGCCCAGCCGAGCACCATCCCCTGGGAACCGACACGTGTTGATCAAGTGGGTTGACAACCTGACCGAGTTGCAATGATTGCCTTCATTGCACGGAACCAGGCAACATCATTAATGCCCAAGGACGCGTTAGGCATAGTAGTGTTTTCTTCCACCTGCACTGCACACATAGGACGGGGTTATGCGGGATGGGGTGAGTTGAGGTGAGGTGAGGTGAGGTGAGGTGAGGTGAGGTGAGGTGAGGTGAGGTGAGGTGAGGTGAGGTGAGGTGAGGTGAGGTGAGGTGAGGTGAGGTGAGGTGAGGTGACGTTCACCAGGTGCCCCCCAGACGCTCGCATAGAATTACCCTATTTCCCTCACAGCGTCCTTTCCGACTTGCGGGGCAACAGAGACCCCATTGCATAGGACAGACGTGTGTTGCTGTTTATGGGTTTCGAACCAGATTCCTCCTTTTCGGGCGTCAGGTGCATGACGGCTGAGCTACGCGACGTCTCTGAGTTATGCGAGGCGTGGGTGCGATAAGGAGGTGCGTGGGTGCGGGCATGGTGATGGCGGTATGCGGGGCCAAGATTGGGGGGTTGCAGTGGTGAGGTTGGGGGGTGGGATTGTGCCCCCTCACACACATGGTGCGACAACCTGTGTGCTGACATATGGCTGATCCAGTCCGCCTGGAAAGGAGCTGTGGCCTCGTCAGCCTGCATTGGTAGATCGGTCCGCCCTTGACAGAAGTCATGTGGCTGTAACCTCATCTACACACTGCACAAATGAAACCAAAAAAAGCAGAGTGCTGGGACATGCTGCGCACCAGTGATGGGTAACATTTGGTGATCCGGAGCCCCCTGGCCCTGTGTTGCATTTCCCACATCTGATGTGGTGGTGCGCACCCTCCAAACTCCATTGTCTTGGGAAAGACTTTGTGTGGCGCCAGCGTGGGAGGGACGCCAAGGGGCAGAGGCAGCACTTGAGGACTCCCCCTCTCACTTGCTGAATTGCTTCGCCCCAGTGGCACCAATGCCTGAACAAGTGCACAGTGCCCACAGTGCCACGGCGCGGTAGGCTGCAATGTTAGCAAGCCACTTCATTTAAGACCTGGAAAAATTTGCCGTGCCAAAGGCACCTCTTCTTATGGGCTGTCTTGGTTGCCACTGGGGAACGAACTTTCAACAAAGGAGGGGGTGTAGGGTGGAGGCTGGGTGATAAAGGTAACCAAGTATGCCGGTTGGCACTCTCGGATGTGACATTCCACTTTCACCGCAACACTACAGCCCCCCGACACACACTCCAGCACACCAACCAGGTCACCTGGAACCGACTTTTATGCCGAGCCATCCCCATCCCCCCCCCCCCCCAGACCCACACATAGCCTTGAGGTATGCCTCCACAAAACGCAAGTGCATCAAACTGCATGCATGAGCCAGCAAACCCACTCCGATTATTGTGGTTCGCCCATCCCCTTCCCCCCACCCCCCTCCCGGCACCGCCCCCACTTTAGCACCCTCTACATTTTCATCTCAAAATGGTCTGCGTGGCCGTGGGACCCGCCTCCGGTGCAGGCCACGACTGAACCCAACCCTCCCCAACCCGCCCCACAGGAATGACACACCGCTCCCGAAACGTGTCCAAACATGTGCAAAACGGCTTTCACACAAATGTGCCGATGGAAATGCGTCCCGATGGGTAATCATAGCCAATGCCCCCCCCCCCGACCCACAAACAACCACAACACAGAACCCCCCCCCCCCTTACTCTCCCAGACTTATGCCTGCAGCTGCACCCGTTGCCAGGTGGAGCAGATCATTATTACAAGCGACGTCAATGAGGACCCTGCGATGAAGGAGGTAGTGGACTCATACGAGGCAGCGCTGGGGGCCAAGCTCTGCAAAGAGATCTGCGTCAGTTTGCACGAATTGGATGTCAGAACAGAGGCTGTGCGTACGGCAGAGTCGGCCGTGGGCAACTTCATCACCGATGTGATGAAGAAGTCGCTTGGAGGTTGATGTGAATGCGCTTGTGTGAGGAAGCGGGGGTGCAGATGGCATGCACCGAGCCCCACTACCCCCAGCATTTCGTGGCCAAATAGGGTGACAAACACGTGAAGGGGGTGCATAGCGTGCTTTGCATTCGATGTTTGATCATCGTGAGTGGTCACAATGTCAACATAATCATTTTCGATTTTGAAGCTGTTGAGCCTGAAATGTGCTGGCGAGTCCCTTGAGCCCCCGTGCCTTGGGCCAGCCATGGCCTATTTGAAAGACATCGAATTGCTGTTTGCACTCAAACATCACGTCAAAACTGCCATTTTTGTAAAGATGGTTTTTAGTGGCTTTAGGGACCCTGTGATACCCTCGTGCAGGGTTAGAACTCGAGATGTTGTGACAGAGTGCTCATGGTAGGATGCAAAAGGCTGCGTTTTGTCCATCCTGCCCACTTCGGAGCTCGGAAATCCCTGAAAATAAGAGCGTGCACAAGCCAGTGCACAAACAGCTCAAGCAGTTTTCAGCCTTGACAGCCAAAAAATTCCAAAACGGATTCTTTTGTCATTGTGACCACCCACAATGATCAACGACCACCTGTGAAGCATGTTTTGCACCCTCTTTATGTATTTTTGAGCAACTGGAACGCCCTTTACATTGTCACCACCTGCACCCCAAATATGAACAAATGTCGTTGGTGTTGTGGACAGCACAAAGTGCAATAGAATTTTGGGATTCGGAGGAAGGCCGGGGGTCAGTGACCAAATCGGTGCCCACAAGCGGCATATTTGAGATACCCATGAAGTTCTGACCACTTGGTTTCAATGTGGAGAGACAAAGGGGTCCACAGCGTGGCGCCAGACTGCCACAGTCTGCACTTCGGAGGATATCATGGGGTCTGCGCACCGTGCATGCCACAGGTGCTCCTGGTGCTCACATGTGCTCGGGGGTATAAGCTGTGGTGTTGTCTAAACAAGGAGGAAGCAAGTAGGTGTGGGGTTCATGTTCATTTGTTACCTTTTTTTTTGTTGGGCAACAGGGAGGCCTGTGGTGGTGCGTAATCTATTCCTGAAGAGCTGCATGCCCCAATTTTGTTGTTGCTGCTGGTGATCCAGCGTTGCGGGAATTGCCGGTCTTGAAAGCACATGATCCAGGCACGGACACTTTCTACCAAATCATGCGGATTTCGTGCAGTAGACAGAGCTGCCACGCACGGCACATTTTTTTTGTGTCTGACGTTGGCCATTTCGCTCTTCATCTCGGGCAGGGGAGTGCGCTGTCCTGAACTCCGGGACGTTGCGGGCAGACGTGGTGTACATCCCTGGCACGCTCCTCCTCAAAGACTTGCTGGACATACTGCCGATTGAGGATACTGTTGTGCTCATCGCCCTCAAAGGGTGCCACCTCCGTGAGGCCCTCCGCGTTGGCATCTCCAAGTATCCGGCCCATGAGGGTCGATTCCCCCAGGTGTGCTGTGCAGTCGGGCACTCATCGCTGCACCGCATGATGTGCGCTGAGAGGTCGGAGCCCGTAGTTTCCCGAAGGACCTGGCAGTGGGCCCCCGGAGCACTGGGCACACACAACCCACAGATCGGAGCAGCGGAGCTGGCGCAGCCCAACTGTTTGTCCTGAGGTGCCCAACCCCGATTACGCGCACAGGCACGTTGGCGCTTGCCCTGGCCGGGGTCAGGGTGCTGGTGGCAGTCTTGCAGGCGTTGAGACTGGACATCACCATGTGCTGGTACCAGTCATGTCCGGCAGGCACAGGCCATGACTGCCCACAAGCGCTGTGTCCCCAGCCGGGTGCACAGCACAACAACCTTTGTGTCCCACAGCGGGTAGCCTAGACTGGCCTTGTCCTCCCACAGCCTTGTGTGGCAGGCGCACCGCCGCCAACCCGAGGCCCAAGCCCTCTGATGGGAGGCACAAACGCTCCACAGGGACCTCCGCCATAGTGCAACCAAGCAAGCCACCACGTGACCAGCATGGAGTATGCTCACGCATGCAGAGTGAGGGGGGGAGGGAGGTTGGCATGTCGCTTGGGGGCGGGCGGGGGGGGTGGGGTTGCCATGGTGTGTCACTGGGGTGTACAAAGGGAGCAGAACAAGGACCAAAGGCATAGTACGCCCTTCAACTAAGCATGCAAAAAGAAATTCGGCGCCGTTGGTACCATGGCCCCTGCACCACTATCTCTCAAAACTCGGGGAGGGGGGGGTCGCATACAAGGACCGGGCCCGGCCGCCCCCCCATGATTCTGACACGCACAACACGGATGGCGGATGACCGAAGCCGATTGGGTGAGTGGCGGTGCTCCTGCTCTGACAGTGGTCAGTCTAAACATCCCGATGTGAGGCACACCCAGACGCTAGCCTACAGTTATCCAGTCTGAGGACCCCCGCCCCGCACCATCTGGGAGCTTCGCGTGGGGGGGGGGGGGGGCGAACCAAGTGGCTTGGTGTGCCGCTCTTGTGTCACTCACTTTCTGCACCTACCAAGGCAGTTCCTTGCTCTGGAACTGTCACCTCCTCCAGTTCCAATCCATTCCTCCCACCGCAGGTGAGGAAGGAACATATGCTATGTCATGTCTAGAGTGGCTGTATGCGAGTGGGGGTATGCACCCGCGAACACCAAGCCTCTACCGAATTCTTGGTCCCCCCACTCCCTCTTTCGCAGCTCTCCCTGAGCGAAGTTCCTCGCTCCAACTGGGACTGACCTTGGCAAGGGCCATGCAGGAGGGAGGAAGGGACAGAAGGGGAGGAGTGTGCTTGCCTGGGGCCTGCTGGTGGGGGCTGAGGATGCCTCTCCCTCCGAAGGGGTATGCAGTCGCACAGCTGGCCGAGTGATGTGCAAATTTATCAGGAATGCGATGGTGCTCCTCCTCCGCGCCCGCGAGCCATCACATCTGCCTGCAAATCCATGGTCTCTGTCCTGCGGTGCGCCCTGCGGTGTGCAATTTGGGTAATTGTCCCGGAACAGGGGAAATTGTACATTTTGTGAACCGTATTTTTGAATGGGGAGTGGTTATCGCAACATTTTGTCCGTTTGAGTGTTGTGCCTCACCACTGTGCCCGTTTGACCTACTTCCTGCACCAAAAATTGCAGAAAATTCATGCGGTGCCAATCGCCCCACAGCTAATTATCCTTACCGTGCGGCGCCTGCGGTGCGCAGGAAGCATTCCCTCCCTTTCCTCACTGCCCCTGTGGTCCAGGTCTCAGGCATTCAGTTCCAATTTGATGGAGATGCAGCGCCAGACACGAGGCTGCAGGAGGTGACGGTCAACGGCTCCCCCCTGGACCCAGAGCAAGTGTACAAAGTGGCGACCACGATGTACTTGGCCAAGGGGGGAGATGGGTACAGTCCCTTCACCAAACTGGACCACTACATCGTGTCGGAGGAGAACGGGCGTATCCTGCCCAGCATCGTGCGGCAGCACATACAGAGCCTGGCCCCAGCAGCCCTGCGGAAGGAGGCCAAGGGGGCGGTGACTGCGCTGGAGTCCAATGATTCCATCGGCCCAGGTGTGTGTTGCGGGGGTGCACCGCCGACTCTGGGCTATACAATGCACAGCGACCGCAGCGGAAGTTGCAGAGTGCACAATGTGCGGCGTTCCAGGACCCAGTGCAGTGTACAGAGTGCACACTGTCCGTGTGTGCACAGCACACAGTGACACTGCTGGGGCACAGTTGGCGTTGTGCACAATTGTCCCATGCGATGGTGCAGGAATTCTGTGGTGCGGACGAGAGAAGTTGAAGGAGCCCTCCCCGCCGGCCGAGGGGTGTTGCCAAGTTCCCACATTGGCACCCTCCAAAATGCACTGTTACATTGACTCAGTGTGCAGCCTGTCAGCGCTGGTAGGGGAGTGGTCGCCACGAAGGCTGCAGTGGAAAGGACATCCCACTTTCGCTCACAACCCCCCCCCCCCCCCACAGTCCCTACCCGACATATTCACTCCAGCGCCGCACACCGTCTGGAGGCCTGCACAAGACACAGCCAATCACGTCAAACCGGGAGTCCCAACCGGCAAACTTACTCTACGTTTGCGGTTCACCGCCGCTCCCTGTGCCTGGGCTGGGCCGCTTTTGCTGTTGCTATTTCGCTGTTGCTTCGTGGCCCGGGGGGGGGGGGGGCAGAGGTCAAAAAACAAAATGTGTACCTGAAGTCGGTTTTCAATTTCCGGCCCCTTCATAGATTTTGTTGTGTCCCTGAGAAAACCTTTTCTGATGTGGGGTCGGGTGGGTGGGTCGGCAGGGGCTGGTCAGGGCCCTAAATGACCCCTTCCCCTGGGGTCACAAAAGCAATAGCCCAGTGGGCCGACCATCCCACATCTGTGTACTGTGCCCCCTCTTCTTTGGGTCTGCCTCCGTCCGGCCCCAGCGCCCTCCATTCAGAAACTGCCCCCCCAACCGCTTTTCCAACCGGCGGCAACCACTTCTGCACCTGCTCTTGAGGCCCCCTTTCGGCCTGCTTCCTGCCTGCCCGCAGTGCTAATCCTCCACTCAAAGCAGTGGTCGCCCTTGCCGTCTGCCTCTATGGGCACGCCCTTTCCCCTGCCACCGGCATTCTCTAGGCAGCCGCCACACCTCAATCTCCAGCATCAAGCGGGCCGTGCTGCCCACGATCGCCCCCACTGTCGAGGGCCGCATTACAAATGTGCGCCTGCCACGACCCACTGCCCCCACTCCCCCTCAGAACAGCGGCAGCTCCTCCTACGAATCACCGCCCCGCACGAGCTCGCACACCTCCGACACCGTCGTCTCGTTCTGGGAGCCGCCGCAGGGCGGGTCGGCCTCGGCCTCGCTCGGGTGCAGCGCGATGGTCGCGCGGATGCGCACGCGGCGCTTCTCGCACATCAACCCGATCCCGCAGTCGTACACCATGGGCAATGTCCTACTGCCCGCGTACGACGACGGCGCTGAGGAGGTACCGGGGCCACCCTCGGGGGCAGGGGGGTGGTGGGCGACGGGAGGCGGGCCATGTCCACCCCAGATCACGCCGGGTCTGATGAGGCCCAAGGGCATCAGCTCTGGTCTCACACCGTCCGTACACTCAGGTCAGGTCAGGTATTGCCAGCTACCACCGTCCGTCAGCCCGCTATCAAGCGTCCGAAGGCAGGACGTATGGCCGAAACACACGCACTCAGAGGCTCAGAGAGGGCACCAGCCGGCAGAGAAGCGACCTGCCCGGACACGGCTTGAGCTGGGGAACTTGGTATGGCAGTGGTACCTCTGCCTCATCCGGATGGCACCTTCCCCCGGGAGCAGCGCCCTGGATTGGCTGGTCCCGGTAGTGGGGGGCCGCTCCGGCCCATCCGACTCGAGTCCGTATACTCAGTGCGACCCGTCATTTTCTGGGAATCATGCAACCGCACCATCAGATCGCAGTAGTGTCTTTGTCCAAAAGGGTTCACGTTCGCTGTGAACCCCCCAGAAACAGTGCACAACTTCTCTGTTGTTTGAGGTATGTGCGACATGCGCACGGCCGGGCACACAGTAGGTCCCCCAACACACGACAAACTAAAGGCCAAATGCTTCAGCCCCCTGGCGCTGGGGAGGGGGGGGGAGTGGAGGCCTGTGCCTGAAGAATGTTTCCCAAAGAGGGGGGCATGAGCACCGGGCTGACCAGCACCAGCACTGGCATCGGCATCAGCGTGAGCACTGACAACAGCCCCTGCGCCAGCATGGGGATCAGCACTAGCACCAGCACCGGCACCGGCATTAGCACTGGCCAAAGCACCGGCATTAGCACCGGCATCGGCACCGGCACCGACCAGCACCGGCACCTGCACCCCCATCAGCATCAGCATCAGCACTGGCACCGCAACCGGCATCAGCATGAGACTGGCCTCAGCACCGGCGTCAGCACCCGCACTGGCATTAGCAGGCAGCACCAGCACCGACATCAGACCCGCACCAGCATCAGCACCGGCATCGGCATCGGCCGCGGCGTCAGCACCGGTATCAGCCATGTTGATGCCCAATCCGTTTCGATTCTGCTCCGCAGGTCCATCTCGCCAAGCCGCCCTCAGCATCACCCTCTACAGCGCACTCAGTCACAAGTCTGACATCACAGCTGCAGTTGCCGGTGCCCGACCATCCTCTGCGCCTTCGCCGATCCAATCCATCCATGATCATTACAGATGCTGGTGGTGGCAGCAATCAGGGCGCCGGAGAGGATTTGGTGGAGTTGACTTTGGCTGTGTGTCATGCAGCCGTTTGTGGAGACGTTGCCACGCTCGAGATGATCTGTTCATCACACCCCACCTTAGTGAACGCCATGGGGACGCTGCATCAGGTCTCGTACCAGTGTTGCAGGCACAGCAGGACCGTCTTCACGGAAGGGCCCCTTTTTTTTATCTCAAGACGGTTGACCGGCAGCTAAGCGACCCGCCATTGGTGGTTGCGGCGGTAGTTTGCTGATCTCTGTCGGTTCAGTGCCAACCGCCATCAGTGAAGTGCCGACTGCTTTTTTGTCATCTCCTGCCACGCATCAACCACCCATGGCCTGGCCAAAAGTGGAGTAATGCATGCGTATGCAGCAGCAGATGATCCATTGCGTCCCGCCATGATTTTTTTCTGGTGGAATCAATACAATCCACACACATTTTGTGCAAAGGTTTTATGCATTGACATGCGGTTATTCGTGAGTCGTTACCAGTGGATCCGGACCAAAGCACTCCTACCCCATCTCCAGACCACGCATGGGGTGCAGCAATTTTGTTTTGGTCACAAACCACAAGGCCTCCATGGGTGGGGAATTCTGCGTTCAAATTGAAAGGGCTGGGGCTGGGGGCTTAAATTGAACCCATGGGGCATTTCCGGTTTCCGGCATTCCCACCACAGCCTGCTGCACAATTAGTCATACACAGAAGATTGAGAGGCTGGGGTCAACACTGAAGGACCCCACTAAGGTACCGGCAGGTGGTCCTGCAGCTCTTTGCCCCACTCTGTCCTATCACGCCGGTGCAAGCCCCATGGCCACCCCACCCCACCCCACCCCACCCCACCCCACCCCACCCCACCCCACACCCCCTGCAGGGGACGGTCCTTTCCCAAAAGGAGCAGGACCACGGGTGTGGGGGGGGGGGTCCTGCCGTGCCAGCAGCTGCAGCTGCTGGGTTGCTTTTTTGGGGATGCCCCCCCCCAAAAAAAAGGCTTGGGTCACGGGCCAGGGGGACAGAGTGTCCCGCTGTGCTGGTGGTCGCACGGTTCCAGCGCCTGCAGGGGATGGTAGCCCCCAAAAGGTGCGGGGTCACGGGCAGCGTCCAAATGGGGATGTGTGGTGTGCTGTCGTAGTGTGGTGTGGTGTGGTGTGGTGTGGTGTGGTGTGGTGTGCCGAAGGCGCTATTACCAAAAGGCAAAGGCCGGGATGTCTACCCACGGGTACAGGTAAACGGGCTGGGCTGTGTGTGTTGTGTGCGCGCTGTGTGTAAGTGTGTTGTTGCATAGCCGGACCAGTGCACTTGCGCACTTGGCCGACACTGCCCTGCCGACGCCTGCGCGCAGTCGCACAGGGTCTCATGGGTCCACTGCACCCTGCGTGCCGCGCTGCACCATCTGTGCTGTTTGTGTGGTGCTGCACTGCTTGGTGCTGTGCACTACACTTGCACTGCTTGGTGCTGTGCACTATACTGCACTGTGTGCGCCCTGCTGTACTGTTGTTTTGGGCAGAGGGCAGTGGGCATTGTAACGCACTGCCACGCCGCCTGAGGGCCGTGGGCATCGGAAATCTCGCTTCGCACTGCCTCATTGCCTGGGGGCAGTGGGCAGTGGTACTCCTGCCGTACACTGCCTCCCTGCCTGGGGCAGTGGGCAGTGGACCCCCTGCGACGCACTGCCCCACGGCCTGGGGGCCGTGGGCAGCGCAACTCCTGCAATACACCGCCCCAGTGCCCGGGGGCAGGGGGCAGTGGATCTCCTGCAATGCACTGCCGGACTGCCTGGGGGCAGTGGGCAGTGGACCTCCCGCAATACACTTCCTCACTGCCTGGGGGCAGTGGGCAGTGGACCTCCTGCAATGCACTGCCTCACTGCCTGGGGGCAGTGGGCAGTGGACCTCCTGCAATATAGAGCCCCACTGCCTGGGGGCAGTGGGCAGTGGGCCTCCTGCAATACACTGCCCCAATGCCTGGGGGCAGTGGGCAGTGGACCTCCTACAACGCACTGCCCCACTGCCTGGGGGCAGTGGGCAGTGGACCTCCTGCAGTACACTGCCCCATTGCCTGGGGCCAGTGGGCAGTGGACCCCCCTCAATGCACTGCCACACTGCCTGGGGGCAGTGGGCAGTGGACCCCCCTCAATGCACTGCCTCACTGCCTGGGGGCAGTGGGCAGTGGACCTCCTTCAATGCACTGCCTCACTGCCTGGGGGCAGTGGGCAGTGGACCTCCTGCAATGCACTGCCTCACTGCCTGGGGGCAGTGGGCAGTTGACCTCCTACAACGCACTGCCCCACTGCCTGGGGGCAGCGGGCAGTGGACCTCCTGCAATGCACTGCCTCACTACCTGGGGGCAGTGGGCAGTGGACCTCCTGCAATACACTGCCTCACTGCCTGGGGGCAGCGGGCAGTGGACCTCCTGCAATACACTGCCGCACTGCCTTGGGGCAGTGGGCAGTGGACCTCTTTCAATGCACTGCCCCACTGCCTGGGGGCAGTGGGCAGTGGACCTCTTGCAACACACTGCCGCACTGCCTGGGGGCAGTGGGCAGTGGACCTCCTTCAATGCACTGCCTCACTGCCTGGGGGCAGTGGGCAGTGGACCTCCTGCAATGCGCTGCCTCACTGCCTGGGGGCAGAGGGCAGTGGACCTCTTGCAATACACTGCCGCACTGCCTGGGGGCAGTGGGCAGTGGACCTCCTTGAATGCACTGCCCCACAGCCTAGGGGCAGTGGGCAGTGGACCTCCTGCAATGCACTGCCGCACTGCTTGGGGGCAGTGGGCACTGGACCTCCTTCAATGCACTGCCTCACTGCGTGCGGGCAGTGGACAGCGGACCTCCTGCAGTACACTGCCCCAGCGCCTGGGGGCAGCGGGCACTGGACCTCCTGCAATGCACTGCCTCACTGCCTGGGGGCAGTGGGCAGTGGACCTTCCGCAATACACTGCCCCACTGCCTGGGGGCAGTGGGCAGTGGACCTTCTTCAATGCACTGCCTCACTGCCTGGGGGCAGTGGGCAGTGGACCTCCTGCAATGCACTGCCCCACTGCCCGGCGGGGTCAGTGGGCAGTGAAGCTCCTGCAATACACTTCCGCACCGCCTGGGGGCAGTGGGCAGTGGACCTTCTTCAATGCACTGCCTCACTGCCTGGGGGCAGTGGGCAGTGGACCTCCTGCAATGCACTGTCTCACTGCCCGGGGGCAGTGGGCAGTGGCCCTCCTGCAATACACTGCCCCGCTGCCTGGGGGCAGTGGGCAGTGGACCTTCTGCAATAGACTGCCCCGCTGCCTCGGGGCAGGGGGAGTGGACCTCCTTCAATGCACTGCCTCACTGCCTAGGGGCAGTGGGCAGTGGACCTTCCGCAATACACTGCCCCACTGCCTGGGGGCACTGGGCAGTGGACCTTCCGCAATACACTGCCTCACTGCCTGGGGGCAGTGGGCAGTGGACCTTCCGCAATACACTGCCCCACTGCCTGGGGGCAGTGGGCAGTGGACCTTCTTCAATGCACTGCCTCACTGCCTGGGGGCAGTGGGCAGTGGACTTTCTGCAATAGACTGCCCCGCTGCCTCGGGGCAGCGGGCAGTGGACCTCCTGCAATACACTGCCCCGCTGCCTAGGGGCAGTTACACTTCCCCAGTGCCTGGGGGCAGTGGGCAGTGAAGCTCCTGCAATACACTGCCGCACCGCCTGGGGGCAGTGGGCAGTGGACCTTCTTCAATGCACCGCCTCACTGCCTGGGGCAGTGGGCAGTGGACCTCCTACAATACACTGCCCCACTGCCTGGGGGCAGTGGGCAGTGGACCTTCTGCAATAGACTGCCCCGCTGCCTCGGGGCAACGGGCAGTGGACCTCTTCCAATACACTGCCTCACTGCCCGGGGGCAGCGGGCAGTGGACCTCCTTCAATGCACCGCCCCACTGCCTAGGGGCAGTGGGCAGTGGACCTTCCGCAATATACTGCCCCACTATCTGGGGGCAGTGGGCAGTGAAGCTCCTGCAATACACTGCCGCACCGCTTGGGGGCAGTGGGCAGTGGACCTTCTTCAATGCACCGCCTCACTGCCTCGGGGCAGTGGGCCGTGGACCTCCTGCAACACACGGCCTCACTGCCTGGGGGCAGTGGGTAGTGGACCTCCCGCAACACACTGCCTCACTGCCTGGGGGCAGTGGGCAGTGGACCTCCTGCTATACACTGCCCCACTGCCTGGGGGCAGTGGGCAGTGGACCTCCTTCAGTACACTGCCTCACTGCCTGGGGGCAGTGGGCAGTGGACCTCCTTCAATGCAATGCCTCACTGCCTGGGGGCAGTGGGCATTGGACCTCCTGCAGTACACTGCCCCACGGCATGGGGGCAGCGGGCGTTGCAACTCCTGCAATACACTGCCTCACTGCCTAGGGGCAGCGGGCAGTGGAACTTCTGCAATGCACCGCCTCACTGCCTGGGGGCAGCGGGCAGTGGAACTCCTGCAACACACTGCCACAGCGCTTGGGGGCAGTGGGCAGTGGGACTTCTGCAATACACTGCCCCAGTGCCCGGGGGCATTGGGCAGTGGACCTTCTTCAATGCACCGCCTCACTGCCTGGGGCAGTGGGCAGTGGACCTCCTACAACACACGGCCTCACTTCCTGGGGGCAGTGGGTAGTGGACCTCCCGCAATACACTGCCTCACTGCCTGGGGGCAGTGGGCAGTGGACCTTCCGCAATACACTGCCCCACTGCCTGGGGGCAGTGGGCAGTGGACCTTCTTCAATGCACTGCCTCACTGCCTGGGGGCAGTGGGCAGTGGACCTTCTGCAATAGACTGCCCCGCTGCCTCGGGGCAGCGGGCAGTGGACCTCCTGCAATACACTGCCCCGCTGCCTAGGGGCAGTTACACTTCCCCAGTGCCTGGGGGCAGTGGGCAGTGAAGCTCCTGCAATACACTGCCGCACCGCCTGGGGGCAGTGGGCAGTGGACCTTCTTCAATGCACCGCCTCAATGCCTGGGGCAGTGGGCAGTGGACCTCCTGCAATACACTGCCCCACTGCCTGGGGGCAGTGGGCAGTGGACCTTCTGCAATAGACTGCCCCGCTGCCTCGGGGCAACGGGCAGTGGACCTCTTGCAATACACTGCCTCACTGCCCGGGGGCAGCGGGCAGTGGACCTCCTTCAATGCACCGCCCCACTGCCTAGGGGCAGTGGGCAGTGGACCTTCCGCAATATACTGCCCCACTATCTGGGGGCAGTGGGCAGTGAAGCTCCTGCAATACACTGCCGCACCGCTTGGGGGCAGTGGGCAGTGGACCTTCTTCAATGCACCGCCTCACTGCCTCGGGGCAGTGGGCCGTGGACCTCCTGCAACACACGGCCTCACTGCCTGGGGGCAGTGGGTAGTGGACCTCCCGCAACACACTGCCTCACTGCCTGGGGGCAGTGGGCAGTGGACCTCCTGCTATACACTGCCCCACTGCCTGGGGGCAGTGGGCAGTGGACCTCCTTCAGTACACTGCCTCACTGCCTGGGGGCAGTGGGCAGTGGACCTCCTTCAATGCAATGCCTCACTGCCTGGGGGCAGTGGGCATTGGACCTCCTGCAGTACACTGCCCCACGGCATGGGGGCAGCGGGCGTTGCAACTCCTGCAATACACTGCCTCACTGCCTAGGGGCAGCGGGCAGTGGAACTTCTGCAATGCACCGCCTCACTGCCTGGGGGCAGCGGGCAGTGGAACTCCTGCAACACACTGCCACAGCGCTTGGGGGCAGTGGGCAGTGGGACTTCTGCAATACACTGCCCCAGTGCCCGGGGGCATTGGGCAGTGGACCTTCTTCAATGCACCGCCTCACTGCCTGGGGCAGTGGGCAGTGGACCTCCTACAACACACGGCCTCACTTCCTGGGGGCAGTGGGTAGTGGACCTCCCGCAACACACTGCCTCACTGCCTGGGGGCAGTGGGCAGTGGACCTCCTGCTATACACTGCCCCACTGCCTGGGGGCAGTGGGCAGTGGACCTCCTGCAATGCACTGCCGCACTGCCTGGGGGCAGTGGGCAGTGGGCAGTGGACCTCGTGCAATACACTGCCCCACTGCCTGGGGGTAGTGGGCAGTGGGCCTCCCGCAATACACTGCCCCACTGCCTGGGGGCAGTGGGTAGTGGCCCTCCTGCAATGCACTGCCTCACTGCCTGGGGGCAGTGGGCAGTGGACCTCCTGCAATACACTGCCCCACTGCCTGGGTGCAGTGGGCAGTGGACCTCCTGCAATACACTACACCACTGCCCGGGGGCAGTGGGAAGTGGACCTCCTGCAATACACTGCCTCACTGCCTGGGGGCAGTGGGCACTGGACCTCCTACAGTACACTGCCTCACGGCCTGGGGGCAGTGGGCAGTGGAATTCCCGCAGTACACTGCCCCACTGCCTGGGGGCAGTGGGCAGTGGACCTCCTGCAGTACACTGCCTCGCTGCCTGGGGGCAGTGGGCAGTGGAACTTGTGCAATGTACTCCCTCACTGCCTGGGGGCAGTGGGCGGTGGACCTCCTGCAGTACACTGCCCCACTGCCTGGGGGCAGTGGGCAGTGGAACTCCTGCAATACACTGCCTCACTGCCTGGGGGCAGTGGGCAGTGGACCTTCTGCAATACACTGCCGCACTGCCTGGGGGCAGTGGGCAGTGGAACTCCTGCAACACACTGCCACACCGCCTGGGGGCAGTGGGCAGTGGGACTTTTGCAATACACTGCCCCGGTGCCCGGGGGCAGTGGGCAGTGGACCTCCTGCAATGCACTGCCTCACTGCTTGGGGGCACTGGGCAGTGGACCTCCTGCAACACACTGCCTCACTGCCTGAGGGCAGTGGGCAGTGGACCTCCTTCAGTACACTGCCTCACTGCCTGGGGGCAGTGGGCAGTGGAATTCCCGCAGTACACTGCCCCACTGCCTGGGGGCAGTGGGCAGTGGATCTCCTGCAATATACTGCCTCACTGCCTGGGGGCAGCCGGCAGTGGACCTCCTGCAGTACACTGCCCCACTGCCTGAGGGCAGTGGGCAGTGGACCTCCTACAACGCACTGCCCCACTGCCTGGGGGCAGTGGGCAGTGGACCTCCTGCAGTACACTGCCTCACTGCCTGGGGGCAGTGAACAGTGGACCTCCTGCAGCACACTGCCCCACTGCCTGGGGGCAGTGGGCACTGGACCTCCTGCAATACACTGCCCCACTGCCTGGGGGCAGTGGGCAGAGGAACTCCTGCAACACACTGCCTCACTGCCTGGGGGCAGCGGGCGGTGCAACTCCTGCAATGCACTGCCTCACTGCTTGGGGGGCAGTGGGCAGTGGAACTCCTGCAATGCACTGCCTCACTGCCGTGGGGCAGTGGGCAGTGGACCTCCTGCAGTACACTGCCCCACTCACTGCCCGGGGGCAGTGGGTAGTGGACCTTCTGCAATACACTGCCCCACTGCCTGGGGGCACTCGGCAATGGACCTCCTGCAACACACTGCCTCACTGCCTGGGGGCAGTGGGCAGTGGACCTCCTGCAATACACTGCCTCACTGCCTGGGGGCAGTGGGCAGTGGAAGTCCTGTGATACACTGCCTCACTGCTTGGGGGCAGTGGGCAGTCGAACTCCTGCAGTACACTGCCCCACCGCCTGGGGGCAGTGGGCAGTGGACCTCCTGCAATACACTGCCCCACTGCCTGGGGGCAGTGGGCAGTGGACCCCCTGCAATACACTGCCCCACTGCCTCGGGGCAGTGGGCAGTGGACCTCCTGCAATACACTGCCTCACTGCCTGGGGGCAGTGGGCAGTCGAACTCCTGCACTACACTGCCCCACTGCCTGGGTGCAGTGGGCAGTGGACCTCCTGCAATACACTACACCACTGCCTGGGGGCAGTGGGCAGTGGACCTCCTGCAGTACACTGCCTCACTGCCTGGGGGCAGTGGGCAGTGGAACTCCTGCAATGCACTGCCTCACTGCCCGGGGGCAGTGGGCAGTGGACCTCCTGCAGTATACTGCCCCACTGCCTGGGCAGTGGGCAGTGGAACTCCTGCAATACACTGCCCCACTGCCTGGGGGCAGTGGGCGGTGGACCTCCTGCAATACACTACACCACTGCCTGGGGGCAGTGGGCAGTGGACCTCCTGCAGTACACTGCCTCACTGCCTGGGGGCAGTGGGCAGTGTAACTCCTGCAGTACACTGCCCCACTGCCTGGGGGCAGTGGGCAGTGGACCTTCTTCAATGCACTGCCTCACTGCTTGGGGGCAGCGGGCAGTGGACCTCCTGCAGTACACTGCCCCACTGCCTGGGCAGTGGACCCCCGCAGTATACTGCCTCACTGCCTGGGGGAAGTGGGCAGTGGACCTTCTGCAATGCACTGCCTCACTGCCTGGGGGCAGTGGGCAGTGGACCTCCTTTAACACACTGCCTCACTGCCTGGGGGCAGTGGGCAGTGGAATTCCTGCATCACACCGCCTCACTGCCTCGGGGCAGTGGGCGGTGGACCTTCTGCAATACACTGCCCCATTGCCTGGGGGACAATGGGCAGTGGACCTCCTGCAACACACTGCCTCACTGCCTGGGGGCAGTGGGCAGTGCAACTCCTGCAATACACTGCCTCACCGCCTGAGGGCAGTGGGCAGTGGACCCCTTGCAATACAGTGCCCCACTGCCTGGGGGCAGTGGGCAGTGGACCTCCTGCAGTACACTGCCTCACTGCCTCGGGGCAGTGGGCAGTGGAACTCCTGCAGTACACCGCCTCACTGCCTGGGGGCAGTGGGCAGTGGTGTGGTGTGGTGTGGTGTGGTGTGGTGTGGTGTGGTGTGGTGTGGTGTGGTGTGGTGTGGTGTGGTGTGGCGTGGTGTGGTGTGGTGTGGTGTGGTGTGGTGTGGTGTGGTGTGGTGTGGTGTGGTGTGGTGTGGTGTGGTGTGGTGTGGTGTGGTGTGGTGTGGTGTGGTGTGGTGTGGTGTGGTGTGGTGTGGTGTGGTGTGGTGTGGTGTGGTGTGGTGTGGTGTGGTGTGGTGTGGTGTGGTGTGCCGAAGGCGCTATTACCAAAAGGCAAAGGCCGGGATGTCTACCCACGGGTACAGGTAAACGGGCTGGGCTGTCTGTGTTGTGTGCGCGCTCTGTGTAAGTGTGTTGTTGCATAGCCGGACCAGTGCACTTGCGCACTTGGCCGACACTGCCCTGCCGACGCCTGCGCGCAGTCACACAGGGTCTCATGGGTCCACTGCACCCTGCGTGCCGCGCTGCACCATCTGTGCTGTTTGTGTGGTGCTGCACTGCTTGGTGCTGTGCACTACACTTGCACTGCTTGGTGCTGTGCACTATACTGCACTGTGTGCGCCCTGCTGTACTGTTGTTTTGGGCAGAGGGCAGTGGGCATTGTAACGCACTGCCACGCCGCCTGAGGGCCGTGGGCATCGGAAATCTCGCTTCGCACTGCCTCATTGCCTGGGGGCAGTGGGCAGTGGTACTCCTGCCGTACACTGCCTCCCTGCCTGGGGCAGTGGGCAGTGGACCCCCTGCGACGCACTGCCCCACGGCCTGGGGGCCGTGGGCAGCGCAACTCCTGCAATACACCGCCCCAGTGCCCGGGGGCAGGGGGCAGTGGATCTCCTGCAATGCACTGCCGGACTGCCTGGGGGCAGTGGGCAGTGGACCTCTTGCAATACACTTCCTCACTGCCTGGGGGCAGTGGGCAGTGGACCTCCTGCAATGCACTGCCTCACTGCCTGGGGGCAGTGGGCAGTGGACCTCCTGCAATACACTGCCCCAATGCCTGGGGGCAGTGGGCAGTGGACCTCCTTCAGTACACTGCCTCACTGCTTGGGGGCAGTGGGCAGTGGACCTCCTGCAATACACTGCCCACTGCCTGGGGGCAGTGGGCAGTGGACCTCCTGCAGTACACTGCCCCATTGCTTGGGGGCAGTGGGCAGTGGACCTCCTGCAATACACTGCCTCACTGCCTGGGGGCAGTGGGCAGTGGACCCCCCTCAATGCACTGCCACACTACCTGGGGGCAGTGGGCAGTGGACCCCCCTCAATGCACTGCCTCACTGCCCGGGGGCAGTGGGCAGTGGACCTCCTTCAATGCACTGCCTCACTGCCTGGGGGCAGTGGGCAGTGGACCTCCTGCAATGCACTGCCTCACTCTCTGGGGGCAGTGGGCAGTGGACCCCCCTCAATGCACTGCCACACTACCTGGGGGCAGTGGGCAGTGGACCCCCCTCAATGCACTGCCACACTACCTGGGGGCAGTGGGCAGTGGACCCCCCTCAATGCACTGCCTCACTGCCCGGGGGCAGTGGGCAGTGGACCTCCTTCAATGCACTGCCTCACTGCCTGGGGGCAGTGGGCAGTGGACCTCCTGCAGTACACTGCCCCATTGCCTGGGGGCAGTGGGCAGTGGACCTCCTGCAATACACTGCCTCACTGACTCGGGGCAGTGGGCAGTGGACCCCCCTCA
Source organism: Eutreptiella sp. 'Long Island Sound 2002' (assembly GCA_964036045.1). NCBI lineage: Eukaryota > Euglenozoa > Euglenophyceae > Eutreptiales > Eutreptiaceae > Eutreptiella > Eutreptiella sp. 'Long Island Sound 2002'. Next base: position 42,705,021 of record OZ038392.1, read on the forward strand.
ATGCACTGCCACACTGCCTGGGGGCAGTGGGCAGTGGGCAGTGGACCCCCCTCAATGCACTGCCTCACTGCCCGGGGGCAGTGGGCATTCGACCTCCTACAACACACTGCCCCACTGCCTGGGGGCAGCGGGCAGTGGACCTCCTTTAATGCACTGCCCACTGCCTGGGGGCAGTGGGCAGTGGTCCTCCTGCAATGCACTGCCCCACTGCCTGGGGGCAGCGGGCAGTTGACCTCGTGCAATGCACTGCCTCACTGCCTGGGGGCAGCGGGCAGTGGACCTCCTTTAATGCACTGCCCCACTGCCTAGGGGCAGTGGGCAGTGGACCTCCTGCAATACACTGCCGCACTGCCTGGGGGCAGTGGGGAGTGGACCTCCTTCAATGCACTGCCTCACTGCCTGGGGGCAGTGGGCAGTGGACCTCTTGCAGTACACTGCCGCATTGCCTGGGGGCAGTGGGCAGTGGACCTCCTTCAATGCACTGCCTCACTGCCTGGGGCCAGTGGGCAGTGGACCTCCTGCAATGCACTGCCTCACTGCCTGGGGGCACAGGGCAGTGGACCTCTTGCAATACACTGCCGCACTGCCTGGGGGCAGTGGGCAGTGGACCTCCTTTAATGCACTGCCCCACTGCCTAGGGGCAGCGGGCAGTGGACCTCCTGCAATGCACTGCCGCACTGCCGGGGGGCAGTGGGCACTGGACCTCCTCCAATGCACTGCCTCACTGCCTGGGGGCAGTGGGTAGCGGACCTCCTGCAATACACTGCCTCACTGCCTGGGGGCAGCGGGCAGTGGACCTCTTTCAATGCACTGCCCCACTGCCTAGGGGCAGTGGGCAGTGGACCTTCCGCAATACACTGCCCCACTGCCTGGGGGCAGTGGGCAGTGAAGCTCCTGCCATACACTGCCGCACCGCCTGGGGGCAGTGGGCAGTGGACCTTCTTCAATGCACCGCCTCACTGCCTGGGGCAGTGGGCAGTGGACCTCCTGCAACACACGGCCTCACTGCCTGGGGGCAGTGGGTAGTGGACCTCCCGCAAAACACTGCCTCACTGCCTGGGGGCAGTGGGCAGTGGACCTCCTGCTATACACTGCCCCACTGCCTGGGGGCAGTGGGCAGTGGACCTCCTGCAATGCACTGCCGCACTGCCTGGGGTCAGTGGGCAGTGGGCAGTGGACCTCCTGCAATACACTACCCCACTGCCTGGGGGTAGTGGGTAGTGGGCCTCCCGCAATACACTGCCCCACTGCCTGGGGGCAGTGGGCAGCGGACCTCCTGCAATGCACTGCCCCACTGCCTGGGTGCAGTGGGCAGTTGACCTCCTGCAATACACTACACCACTGCCCGGGGGCAGTGGGTAGTGGACCTCCTGCAATACACTGCCTCACTGCCTGGGGGCAGTGGGTTCTGGACCTCGTACAGTACACTGCCCCACTGCCTGGGGGCAGTGGGCAGTGGACCTCCTTCAGTACACTGCCTCACTGCCTGGGGGCAGTGGGCAGTGGAACTTCTGCAATGCACCGCCTCACTGCCTGGGGGCAGTGGGCGGTGGACCTCCTGCAGTACACTCCCCCAGTGCCTGGGGGCACTGGGCAGTGGACCTCCTGCAACACACGGCCTCACTGCCTGGGGGCAGTGGGTAGTGGACCTCCCGCAACACACTGCCTCACTGCCTGGGGGCAGTGGGCAGTGGACCTCTTGCAATACACTACCCCACTGCCTGGGGGTAGTGGGCAGTGGGCCTCCCGCAATACACTGCCCCACTGCCTGGGGGCAGTGGGCAGCGGACCTCCTGCAATGCACTGCCTCACTGCCCTGGGGGCAGTGGGCAGTGGACCTCCTGCAATACACTGCCCGACTACCTGGCCGCAGTGGACAGTGGACCTCCTGCAATACACTACACCACTGCCCGGGGGCAGCGGGCAGTGGACCTCCTGCAATACACTGCCTCACTGCCTGGGGGCAGTGTGCAGTGAAATTCCCGCAGTACACTGCCCCACTGCCTGGGGGCAGTGGGCAGTGGACGTCCTGCAGTACATTGCCTCACTGCCTGGGGGCAGTGGGCAGTGGACCTCCTGCAATGCACTGCCGCACTGCCTGGGGGCAGTGGGCAGTGGGCAGTGGAACTTCTGCAATGCACCGCCTCACTGCCTGGGGGCAGTGGGCAGTGGAACTCCTGCAACACACTGCCACAGCGCCTGGGGGCAGTGGGCAGTGGGACTTCTGCAATACACTGCCCCAGTGCCCGGGGGCAGTGGGCAGTGGACCTTCTTCAATGCACCGCCTCACTGCCTGGGGCAGTGGGCAGTGGACCTCCTGCAACACACGGCCTCAGTGCCTGGGGGCAGTGGGTAGTGGACCTCCCGCAAAACACTGCCTCACTGCCTGGGGGCAGTGGGCAGTGGACCTCCTGCTATACACTGCCCCACTGCCTGGGGGCAGTGGGCAGTGGACCTCCTGCAATGCACTGCCGCACTGCCTGGGGGCAGTTGGCAGTGGGCAGTGGACCTCCTGCAATACACTGCCCCACTGCCTGGGGGTAGTGTGCAGTGGGCCTCCCGCAATACACTGCCCCACTGCCTCGGGGCAGTGAGGCAGTGGACCTCCTGCAATGCACTGCCTCACTGCCTGGGGGCAGTGGGCAGTGGACCTCCTGCAATACACTGCCCCACTGCCTGGGTGCAGTGGGCAGTGGACCTCGTGCAATACACTACAACACTGCCCGGGGTCAGTGGGCAGTGGACCTCCTGCAATACACTGCCTCATTGCCTGGGGGCAGTGGGCACTGGACCTCCTACAGTACACTTCCTCACTACCTGGGGGCAGTGCGCAGTGGAATTGCCGCAGTACACTGCCCCACTGCCTGGGGGCAGTGGGCAGTGGACCTCCTGCAGTACACTGCCTCACTGCCTGGGGGCAGTGGGCAGTGGACCTTCACCGCCTCACTGCCTGGGGGCAGTGGGCGGTGGACCTCCTGCAGCATACTGCCCCACTGCCTGGGGGCAGTGGGCAGTGGACCTCCTGCAATACACTGCCTCACTGCCTGGGGGCAGTGGGCAGTGGACCTTCTGCAATACACTGCCGCACTGCGTGGGGGCAGTGGGCAGTGGAACTCCTGCAACACACTGCCACACCGCCTGGGGGCAGTGGGCAGTGGGACTTCTGCAATACACTGCCCCGGTGCCCGGGGGCAGTGGGCAGTGGACCTCCTTCAGTACACTGCCTCACTGCCTGGGGGCAGCGGGCAGTGGAATTCCCGCAGTACACTGTAGTGTACTGCGGGAGATCCACTGCCCGCTGCCCCCAGGCAGTGAGGCAGTATATTGCAGGAGATCCACTGCCCACTGCCCCCAGGCAGTGGATCTCCCGCAGTACACTGCCTCACTGCCTGGGGGCAGTGGGCAGTGGACCTCCTACAACGCACTCCCCCACTGCCTGGGGGCAGTGGGCAGTGGACCTCCTGCGGTACACTGCCTCACTGCCTGGGGGCAGTGAACAGTGGACCTCCTGCAGCACACTGCCCCACTGCCCGGGGGCAGTGGGCAGTGGACCTCCTGCAATACACTGCCCCACTGCCTGGGGGCAGTGGGCCGTGGAACTCCTGCAAAACACTGCCTCACTGCCTGGGGGCAGTGGGCAGTGGAACTCCTGCAATGCACTGCCTCACTGCTTGGGGGGCAGTGGGTAGTGGACCTCCTGCAATGCACTGCCTCACTGCCGTGGGGCAGTGGGCAGTGGACCTCCTGCAGTACATTGCCCCACTGCCTGGGGGCAGTGGGCAGTGGACCTCCTGCAATGCACTGCCTCACTGCCTGGGGGCAGTGGGCAGTGGACCTTCTGCAATACACTGCCCCACTGCCTGGGGGCAGTGGGCAGTGGACCTCCTGCAACACACTGCCTCACTGCCTGGGGGCAGTGGGCAGTGGACCTCCTGCAATACACTGCCTCACTGCCTGGGGGCAGTGGGCAGTGGAAGTCCTGTGATACATTGCCCCACTGCCCCGGGGGCAGTGGGCAGTGGACCTCCTGCAGTACACTGCCCCACCGCCTGGGGGCAGTGGGCAGTGAACCCCCTGCAATACACTGCCCCACTGCCTGGGGGCAGTGGGCAGTGGACCTCCTGCAATACACTGCCTTACTGCTTGGGGGCAGTGGGCAGTCGAACTCCTGCAGCACACTGCCCTACTGCCTGGGTGCAGTGGGCAGTGGACCTCCTGCAATACACTACACCACTGCCTGGGGGCAGTGGGCAGTGGACCTCCTGCAGTACACTTCCTCACTGCCTGGGGGCAGTGGGCAGTGTAACTCCTGCAGTACACTGCCCCACTGCCTGGGGGCAGTGGGCAGTGGAACTCCTGCAATGCACTGCCTCACTGCCTGGGGGCAGTGGGCAGTGGACCTCCTGCAGTACACTGCCCCACTGCCTGGGGGCACTGAACAGTGGACCTCCTGCAGCACACTGCCCCACTGCCCGGGGGCAGTGGGCAGTGGACCTCCTGCAATACACTGCCCCACTGCCTGGGGGCAGTGGGCAGTGGAACTCCTGCAATGCACTGCCTCACTGCTTGGGGGGCAGTGGGCAGTGGAACTCCTGCAATGCACTGCCTCACTGCCGTGGGGCAGTGGGCAGTGGACCTCCTGCAGTACACTGCCCCACTGCCTGGGGGCAGTGGGCAGTGGACCTCCTGCAATGCACTGCCTCACTGCCTGGGGGCAGTGGGCAGTGGACCTTCTGCAATACACTGCCCCACTGCCTGGGGGCAGTGGGCAGTGGACCTCCTGCAACACACTGCCTCACTGCCTGGGGGCAGTGGGCAGTGGACCTCCTGCAATACACTGCCTCACTGCCTGGGGGCAGTGGGTAGGGGAAGTCCTGTGATACGCTGCCTCACTGCTTGGGGGCAGTGGGCAGTCGAACTCCTGTAGTACATTGCCCCACCGCCTGGGGGCAGTGGGCAGTGGACCTCCTGCAATACACTGCCCCACTGCCTGGGGGCAGCGGGCAGTGGACCCCTTGCAATACACTGCCCCACTGCCTGGGGGCAGTGGGCAGTGGAACTCCTGCAATTCACTGCCTCACTGCTTGGGGGCAGTGGGCAGTCGAACTCCTGCAGTACACTGCCCTACTGCCTGGGTGCAGTGGGCAGTGGACCTCTTGCAATACACTACACCACTGCCTGGGGGCAGTGGGCAGTGGACCTCCTGCAGTACACTGCCTCACTGCCTGGGGGCAGTGGGCAGTGTAACTCGTGCAGTACACTGCCCCACTGCCTGGGGGCAGTGGGCAGTGGAACTCCTGCAATGCACTGCCTCACTGCCTGGGGGCAGTGGGCAGTGGACCTCCTGCAGTACACTGCCCCACTGCCTGGGGACAGTGGGCAGTGGACCCCCGCAGTATACTGCCTCACTGCCTGGGGGCAGTGGGCAGTGGACCTCCTGCAGTACACTGCCTCACTGCCTGGGGGCAGTGGGCAGTGGAACTCCTGCAGTACACTGCCCCACTGCCTGGGGGCAGTGGGCAGTGGAACTCCTGCAGTACACTGCCCCACTGCCTGGGGGCAGTGGGCAGTGGATCTCCCGTAGTATAGTGCCTCACTGCCTGGGGGCAGTGAGGCAGTATACCTTCTGCAATACACTGCCCCACTGCCTGGGGGACAGTGGGCAGTGGACCTCCTGCAACACACTGCCTCACTGCCTGGGGGCAGTGGGCAGTGCAACTCCTGCAATACACTGCCTCACCGCCTGAGGGCAGTGGGCAGTGGACCCCTTGCAATACACTGCCCCACTGCCTGGGGGCAGTGGGCAGTGTAACTCGTGCAGTACACTGCCCCACTGCCTGGGGGCAGTGGGCAGTGGAACTCCTGCAATGCACTGCCTCACTGCCTGGGGGCAGTGGGCAGTGGACCTCCTGCAGCACACTGCCCCACTGCCTGGGGACAGTGGGCAGTGGACCCCTGCAGTATACTGCCTCACTGCCTGGGGGCAGTGGGCAGTGGACCTCCTGCAGTACACTGCCTCACTGCCTGGGGGCAGTGGGCAGTGGACCTCCTGCAGTACACTGCCTCACTGCCTGGGGGCAGTGGGCAGTGGAACTCCTGCAGTACACTGCCCCACTGCCTGGGGGCAGTGGGCAGTGGATCTCCCGTAGTATACTGCCTCACTGCCTGGGGGCAGTGAGGCAATATACCTTCTGCAATACACTGCCCCACTGCCTGGGGGACAGTGGGCAGTGGACCTCCTGCAACGCACTGCCTCACTGCCTGGGGGCAGTGGGCAGTGCAACTCCTGCAATACACTGCCTCACCGCCTGAGGGCAATGGGCAGTGGACCCCCTGCAATACACTGCCCCACTGCTTGGGGGCAGTGGGCAGTGGACGTCCTGCAGTACACTGCCTCACTGCTTGGGGGCAGTGGGCAGTGGAACCCCTGCAGTACACTGCCTCACTGCCTGGGGGCAGTGGGCAGTGGAACTCCTGCAATACACTGCCCCACTGCCTGGGGGCAGTGGGCAGTGGACCTCCTGCAGTACACTGCCTCACTGCCTCGGGGCAGTGGGCAGTGGAACTCCTGCAATGCACTGCCTCACTGCCGTGGGGCAGTGGGCAGTGGACCTCCTGCAGTACACTGCCCCACTGCCTGGGGGCAGTGGGCAGTGGACCTCCCGCAGTATACTGCCTCACTGCCTGGGGGCAGTGGGCAGTGGAACTCCTGCAATACGCTGCCTCACTGCCTGGGGGCAGTGGGCAGTGGACCTTCTGCAATACACTGCCCCGCTGCCTGGGTGCAATGGGCAGTGGACCTCCTGACCTGCAACCAGTCTAAAAACCCTCAGGATGGTAGCTGTAGGACGGATTGCCTACACGCACTGCCACGCTCGAAACCAGTCGTGAATCGTCGTGATAGTCGTGCCACCACGTGACTCAGCTCTGCCATCGTGGCCCCCTCTCCGCTCAGCTCCACCCGTATGGTGCACTCTGTCTCTCCCTCTTACTCTCGTGTCTCCAAGGGCTGAGTGCCGCACCTCGGGTGCGTCCCTCCCCCTTGCTAGCCATTTCCTGCTCACAGCGGGCACAACGTTCTACGTTCGGCTCTGGCAAGACGTCGACCTCGCCGTGGCAATTCTCCAGGCCGCTACGCGGGGAGCTGCGACGGGGACTGCATTCGACGTATCCGCCGCTCAAGCGTGACGCCTTGTGCAGGGGTATCATCAGTCGTCCGATTCGTTGTCCCACCGTGGGGCCCTCTCCCCCATGCGCCACTAGGGTTGCAGCACCACGCGCCAGCGCGGTGCTCCCCTCGCACCCCCGCCCTCGTGTGTCCTAGGACCCCCGCTCGCCGACCCGGTCCGCCAGGCAGCCCCGTGTTCCTCCGCGCCATCGCGCCATGCTCTTTGTTTCGTCACACTATGGCCACGCTCGTGGTACCCTTTGTTTCTTTCCTGCGCGCCCCATCCGATTGGGGCTGCCTATGATGTCACGTCACCTCCGTTTACCAACACCTCGATTTGCTACCCCCCCCCGACACATTGCGGCCACAGGCCACCCGCTCTACACCATCGCCACCTACACTATCGGTCGTCTCGGAACCATCTCCACGCCGCACAGGGATGCCCTGCTACACAGGGGTCTGCGTCCTGCGCGTCTCCGTCGCCTTCTCTGCGACGTCGTTCTTACTACCGTCCTCCCACATAAGCGGCACGCGGTGCCCGTCCTACCTCTTGCCGACCAATTCTCCCCCCAGAAGGGAGGCCCCGTGAACCAATCCCTCACCGGCCGCCCTTCGCGGGCGTGGTATCACTTGGCCAACTGGGCCCCGATGCCTGGATCGCCCAGGTGGCCAGCCTGGGACGTCATCCTGGGCCTGTGGTTGTCAGGAGACCTCCTCCTGGCCCCCAAGATGACGACCGCCAATTCCACCCAGGACAAGTGCAGTCCGTACCGAGTCTTGTATGTGTACAACGAGACGAACCAGATTCCGCCGGCCGTACGACGGGACATAGGACTGGAGACCTATGACGTGATCATCTTGGACAGTCTCGGCCGGCACGGGCTTGCCCCCCATCTCCCGGATCAGCGCCGCCTCTGGGCCATCCATTACGGTGGCAATGGACGGAGCCTGGAGGCCGGTCTCCGTGGGGATGTGATCCCCTCATGGTGTGCCGCACTACATTCGGCGTTCTCGGCCCTCCTTACTGCGGCTTCCCAGGGCCCCCGGACGGTCTTCAAAGACATGCAGGTGGCCCTGGGCCGGCCCGCCCCGTGGCCTTGTCCCCGCCCGTGACCCGTCCTCGACCTCCCGCGCCCGGACCGTTCCGGTACAGCGCACAGTCGTGCCACACCGCGCTCCTTGTCTGGCGGCGTTCTAAGCCGGGGGTGATGCCCCGGGAGACCCACATCTTCCGTGCCCGTTGATCTTGGAACGCTGACTCGGGTGGATCCAGGACAGGTCGGAGCGGTTGGTGGCCGGGACCGGAGTGCAGATCGGACCGTAGCGTTGTTGTACGCCGGCGCTGTGACCCAGACGGCCTGCTGGGAGGAGCGTTCTCAGGTGTGCAACGAGATTCGTCTTACTCTAGCGGAGGTAAGACGGAGGACTCCCTCGGCAGAGCCTGCGTGGGGCCCCCGAGGGACGACGCCACCGCTCACCGTACGTGGGACCACGGCAGGCGTTCCTCCTCCTCCTCCTCCTGCAACACACCGCCTCACTGCCTGGGGGCAGTGGGCAGTGGAACTCCTGCAACACACTGCCTCACCGCTTCGGGGCAGTGGGCTGTGGACCTCCTGCAATACACTGCCCCACTGCCTGGGGGCAGTGGGCAGTGCAACTCGTGCAATGCACTGCCTCACCGCTTGGGGGGCAGTGGGCAGTGGACCTCCTTGCAATGCACTGCCTCACTGCCTGGGGGCAGTGGGCAGTGGACCTCCTGCAGTACACTGCCCCACTGCCTGGGGGCAGTGGGCAGTGGACCTCCTGCAGTATACGGCCTCACTGCCTGGGGGCAGTGGGCAGTGGAACTCCTGCAACACACTGCCTCACTGCCTGGGGGCAGTGGGCAGTGGACCTCTTGCAACACACTGCCTCACTGCTTGGGGGCAGTGGGCAGTGGAAATCCTGCAGTACACTGCCTCACTGCCTGGGGGCAGTGGGCGGTGGACCTCCTGCGATGCACTGCCCCACTGCCTAGGGGCAGTGGGCAGTGGACCTCCTGCAGCACACTGCCTCACTGCCCAGGGACAGTGCGCAGTGGAACCCCTGCGACACACTGCCCCACTGCCTGTGGGCAGCGGGCAGTGGAACTCCTGCAGTATACGGCCTCACTGCTTGGGGGCAGTGGGCAGTGGAACTCCTGCAATACACTGCCCCACTGCCTGGGGGCAGTGGGCAGTGGACCTTCTGCAATACACTGCCCCACTGCCCGGGGGCAGTGGGCAGTGGAACTCCTGCAATACACTGCCCCACTGCCTGGGGGCAGTGGGCAGTGGACCTTCTGCAATACACTGCCCCACTGCCCGGGGGCAGTGGGCAGTGGACCTCCTGCAACACACTGCCTCACTGCCTGGGGGCAATGGGCAGTGGACCTCCTGCAATACACTGCCTCACCACCTGGGGGCGGTGGGCAGTGGAAGTCCTGTGATACACTGCCTCACTGCCTGAGGGCAGTGTGCAGTGGACCCCCTGCAATACACTGCCCCACTGCCTGGGGGCAGCGGGCAGTGGACCTCCTGCAGTACACTACCTCACTGCCTGGGGGCACTGGGCAGTGGAACTCCTGCAATACACTGCCCCACTGCCTGGGGGCAGTGGGCAGTGGAACTCCTGCAATACACTGCCCCACTGCCTGGGGGCAGTGGGCTGTGGACCTCCTGCAATACACTGCCCCACTGCCTGGGGGCAGTGGGCAGTGGACCTCCTGCAGTACACTGCCCCACTGCCTGGGGGCAGTGGGCAGTGGATCTTCTGCAACACACTGCCTCACCGCCTGGGGGCAGTGGGCAGTGGACTTCCTGCAATGCACTGTCCCAGCGCCTGGGGCAGTGGGCAGTGGACCTTCTGCGACACACTGCCCCACTGCCTGGGGGCAGTGGGCAGTGGAACTCCTGCAATGCACTGCCTCACTGCCCGGGGGCAGTGGGCAGTGGACCTTCTGCAATGCATTGTCCCGCGGCCTGGGGGCTGGTGACCTGGCACCAGTCTAAAAACCCTCAGGATGGTAGCTGTAGGACGGATTGCCTACACGCACTGCCACGCTCGACACGAATCGTGAATCGTCGTGATAGTCGTGCCACCACGTGACTCAGCTCTGCCATCGTGGCCCCCTCTCCGCTCAACTCCACCCGTATGGTGCACTCTCTCTCTCCCTCTTCATCCCGTGTCTCCAAGGGCTGAGTGCCGCACCTCAAGTGCGTCCCTCCCCCTTGCAAGCCGTTTCCTGCTCACAGTGGGCACGTCGTTATACGTTCGTCTCTGGCAAGACGTCGACCTCGCCGTGGCAATCTTCCAGGCCGCTACGCGGGGAGCCGCGACGGGGACTGCATTCGACGTATCCGCCGCTCAAGCGTGACGCCTTGTGCAGGGGTATCATCAGTCGTCCGATTCGTCGTCCCAACGTGGGGCCCCTCGCTCCCGTGCGCCACTAGGGTTGCAGCACCACGCGCCAGCGCGGTGCTCCCCTCGCACCCCCGCCCTGTGTGTCCTGGGACCCCCGCACACCGACCCGGTCCGCCAGGCGGCCCCATGTTACTCCGCGCCATCGCGCCATATTCTTTGTTTTGTCACACTATGGCCACGCTCGTGGTACCCCTTGTTTCTCGCCTGCGCGCCCCATCCGACTGGGGCTGCCTATGATGTCAGTGCACCTCCGTTTGCCGACACCTCGATCTGCTCCCCCCCCCCAACATATTGCGGCCACAGGCCACCCGCTCTTTTCTCGCCACAGCTACCATGTCAGACCGCTCAACACCGTCCCAGGACACCCCCTCTCCCGCCCCCGACACCGGTCGAGGCGGCGCCATTCGTCAGGGGCCGTTCCCCATGTTTCTGATGGACATCGCCCAGTCCGACGATGCTGACCGTCTGCTGCGAGAACTGGACATGCTGAAGGATGACGCACTGGAAGCGGCAGATACGGCTATCCAGGCCACCGACCCCGCCCTGGCTGACTTGTGTGATGCCCTGCGATGGACGGCTGCCAACGGCGACATCCAGGCTATTACAGCGGTGACGGGGGTGTGGACGCCGCGGGGGCTCCTGCTCACAGCCACCGTAACGGTCGCCGCAGGCCCGTCTGACACGAAGGTCATCGAACACGTCCCCCTGTCGCTGGTACAAGGAGGCCCACTGCTGGAGTATATCTCCAAGGACCCTGAGGCCCTCACAGCGGCTCTCGTCACGCGGTGGAGCCCAAGCCATGCCCCAATTTCGGCGTCACGCCTCCGCAACCAAGTCTTCAAGGGCCTGTACACAGCCCGCGAACAGCCACCGCCCGTCGACACTGCCGGCCCTCCGGACATCCAAAGCCAGAAGGTCTCCCACAAGATCCACAAGCCCATCAGCCAGTTCCTTGCCCCCCACCTCAGACCGTCATGGGACCGCCTCCGCACCCGAGAGGTAGTTGCGGCCTTTTGGGCGCTACCCAACGACGTGCATGCGGTCCTGCAGGCAGCCCACATCCCGACAGCAGACCTCGTCCCGCTGAAGTTCGGGCTCCTAGCGTGGGCCTCCTCCGTCTGCCTCACAGGACAGTACACGCCAGCCCCCGTTCCCACACCCCCCGCCCTCGCCAACAAGGGCATGTGGACCCCCGAGCAGCTGCGGCCGCTGCTCGAGTGCTCGATCTTGCCGATCCGCAGCCTGGAGCTGCTGCATCAGATCGAGCAGGCTGGCGAGCACTCCTGGGCCACAGCCCCCACTTTCGCCCTGCTGCAGGCCGGCATCGCCGACACCGCCAACCCGCCCCCGCTCACGCCGCCCAGCCACGCACCTTACCTCACCAAAGGGCAAGCGGCGCCCAGCCCCGCCGGCACTCTGTTCGCCACGGCGGCGTTCACCCCAGCGTCAGCCCTGTACAAGGCCCAGGGCAAGCCCACCCCCTCAGGGTCCGAACCATCGCCTTCATCACTGTTGCCCGAACAGACAAGGCTTTCTTTCAATCTCCCAGAGCCTGCCTCCCAGGTACCACCGGCTGCCGCAGACCCCACGCCTCCGGAGTCACCGGCCCCGGCCGTCGGGTCGGCCCCCCCCAGCCCCTCCCAGGTGGGGGAGCCTTTTGTCCCGGACCTGGATGTCACGGCCTACTCCACCGACTACGCTCAATTGCATGACGAGTATGAGGCCCAACGACGGGAGCTGGCCGTGGCACGGGGCGACCTGGAGTCCCTCACGCGGGATCTGGACGCGGTGCGCACCGAACGGGATAATGCCCAGCAGCAGGCCCAGCGTTGCGCCGCGGCACAGCGGCAGACCGAAGCCGTTAGGCTCAACAACTTCATCAGGTCGGTACCCCCCCTCCTGTCCATCGCCACCAGACTCCACGGCCTCCAGTCCACGCCGCCGGCATTCGCCAACGCCGTGCGCAGTACCGTTCCGGCTTCATTCGAGCTGCCCCCCCCCGGCTCTCAGCAGTTCCTGGTCCTCGTGCCGGTCATCCTCGCCGCAGCAGTTCTCACCTCGCCCCAGGCACCCAACCTCGAGGAGTTGGCCGACGTCCTCCGTAGGGCTATGGCCGCGCCAGGCGCCGTGCCGGTCCCGGAGGCCCCTGCGCGTGCGCCCGAACTGTCGTTCGCAGTCCCGGAACCGATCCCTAAGCCGAGGGCGGTCTCTGCCTTTCGGGCACCGGGCGCGACCGCCCAGCCGCCGCCGTCTCTGCCGTCGCCTGCCGATGCCGCCCTGACCGACCTGCTGGAGTGGATCCCGGAGATCCCCAAGGGCTGTGAAGACGAGGTTGCGCACGCGCTCCACCTCCAGCTCTTCCGCCAGTACGGCGCGAAGGTCAACACCCTCCCGCAGTCGCCGATCCGGGAGCAGTGGGCCTGGGTCCACAGCCACGCGCCCAGCCTGCCCGGCATCGCGGAAGTCCTGCGCTCCTTCCTCTCCAACCCCCCTGCAGTCCAGCAGGTTTCCGCCAGCCCAGCCACCTCCCCATCAGAAGCTGCAGCCGCCAACCAGGCACAGGGCGCAGCGAAAAAGAAGGGGTGTACACCCCAAAAAATCGATCCGCAAGTCTACTCGAAAGCCCTGTGGGTCGGCTGGCAAGAAGTCGACGATCCGCCTGGTGAAGTTGATGCAGGACTCCTCGGTGGTATCCTTCGGGATAAATTTGGTGCAGGCCTTTCCTCCATTACTGAAGAACAATTGAACCATACATCCAAGTTCACAATCGTCGGAATCCGACCAGCAGAGTACGAGCGCGGCATGCGACTGACGAGGCAACACACGGCTCGTGGCTGGCGAGTGACGTGGGCCGAATCGAAGAAACAACCGTTTACGCCCTGGATGCCTGACCCTGACCGAGACCGAGACCGTCCGCCCCGGAAGACTCATCGGGGAAGCCGCGGGAAGCAGCGCCGTCCACGGGACCCTGACGATCAGGTGGACCTTACGGCAACGTCGGGATCGGACGGAGAACCAGACTCCAAATATCAGCGCAGGTACAGCCCCCGCCGCTCGGACCGGTCCCCGTCCCGCCGCCGCAGCCCAGGCCATCGCCGCGACAGCCCGCCGCCGAGGCGTCGCAGCGCGTACCGCGATGAGCCACAAGCGCTTTCCAGCCGCCACGACCACCATGCAGCAGCCCCCCTCCTGCCCTACCCGTACTCGGGGGACCCCCACGACCCCCGAGTGGCCATGGCCCACAACCCCTACGCTCCCCCGCCCTGGAGCCCCCCAGCCGACCCCCACCGCTACCAGCCGTACTTCGGTCGGCGTCCGCGGGACCGGTAACCCGGGACATGGCGGGGCGCAACGAGGACATCCCTGCCGCCGTGTCTCAGCTCCGCCACTCCCACCTCGACGGCGTCCCCCATGTCCGGGACCTGCACCTGGGCGCATACACTCCCAGCTCCCCCCCCAGAGAGTGGGGCCTGGTACCGGTACCGGCCTCGGGCACTGCCCAGTTCATCACGCCCCCCTATGCCCTCGAAATGTGCCTGCACCTGCCGGTGGGTGTGCACTACTACCGGACGTGCAGCGGGGCGGACCCCTGGCCCCGTAACGTTCTGTCGTTAGTGGGCGCCGTGCACTGTGTGCAGGTGACGGGCTCCCATCAGTTGCAGCTCTGCCGCAAGGGCCTGCCACCCACCTCCTTCATCTTGCCCGAGCATCACCACGTGGTCCTCCCACAATCCCTGCACAGCCGCGTCTCCATCACAGCCACAGGCCTCACCCGGGCCAGTGTCTTGGCGATGGCGGCCACGTACCACCACCGGCACCTCCGCAAGTGGGTGCGAGGCCTACCTTGCGCCCTCCCCGCAGCCGTGGACCGCAAGCTAACCCAGCACTCCACCGCCGCCAGCTCCTGCCCTGGTCCCCCCCCCACCGGCCACGTGTCGCCCCGCCCAGACGTGATGACCCTCAACGTGCAGATGTCCCTGCGACCCAAGCTCCGCGCCCTGGACGTCCTGGTGCGCGAGTGCCAGTACCCGCTAACCCTGCATGTTCAAGAAGCGGGGCCCCTGATCATCCAACGGGTGCACCCCCTGTACCACACCATCCAGGCACCTGCAAGAATAGCTGGGGGATGTGCCACCCTCCTCTACAGGACCCCGGACCTGGTCGTGACCGGCCACAGCGCCCACCCGTCGGGACGAGCCCTCGTCACGCACTTCACCATGGCTGGCGTGACCCACTGCCACGCCAACGTGTATCTCCCCGCCGACGGGAACCTCGACACCCTCCAAGAAATCCTGGATTGGGTGTACCCGTACCTCCTCCTCACCCCGGCTAGAGTGGTTGTCCTGACAGGGGACCTGAACGCCAACTGCCGCTGGGTCTCGCACCTCCCTGTCTCCCCTGCCTCCCTCTGTGACCTCGTCCTCCCCACGCTCACGCGCCTTGGGATGCGCCGTCTACGCCCCCTTGCGGAGGCCCCCACGTGGGTGAGCCCGCAAGGTTTCGCCGGTGCCCTGGACCACATCTTCCTCCGCGCCCCTTCGGAAGCAGCCCACACCACGGAGGTGCGCTCCGATTCCAGTTTCCCATCTGACCACCTACCCGTGACTGCCACCCTCCATGACCTCCCGCCAGCGCCCCAATTGGTATGCCCTTCGAAAAAGGGCCGCTTCCCCATCCCGCGGGAGCCCCTCGCCAGCCAGCTCCGCACCCTCAACGACACCTTTCGGGCCGAACTCGCTACGCCGCCCCCAGGCGCGCCCGAAGCGCAGCCACGCTATACCGAGGTGACCTCAGCGCTATACACCGCGGCTACGGCTGCCTACGGGCCCCCCGTCCCCAGCCAGCCGGTACCGTCGACGGTACGTGTCCACGTCACCAACCTTCAACGCTACACGCTCGCCTACCCGGATTGGGCGTCCCAATCGTCACACCTCGTGGAGGTCGCCCGCCTCAAAGAACGCATCCGAGCGGCCTGGGACGTTCTCCTTCTGGAGAAGGATGTAGGGCTGGCGCCCCTACCCGCTGCCCCTGGCCAACCCACCAAAGTGGACTACCGCCGCACGTTGGGGGCGCGCTACGTACCCCCAGCGGATCCGGTCTACGTGGTGGGCGTCCCAGTACCTCTTCATCAACAAGCCGCAGTTGCGTTGGACCAGCTGCGCCAAAGGCACCTTGCCCCTCTTGAGGCGCTCTCACTCGCGCGCGTCCGGACCATCACGGGATGGGAGGAAAGGCCGCTCGGCCCACCACCCAACGCCACCACCGCAAACCTGCGGGCCATCATCCGCCGGGCGACGGCCACTGTGCCGTACCACGACTTACTGGAGTACCGGCTGTTCGGACAATTGGAGGATGCCCAGTTTGCGGCGATCGTGAGCCTGATCAACAGTATTCTCCGTGGGGTGCCCGTGCCCCAGGCACACTCTGCAGACTTCATCAACCTTCCGAAAAAGACGCCGCACGGCCCCATTGCGAACGGCAGACCGCTGACCAATGTGGCCACGATATGGAAACTCACGGCTGCCCTCATCAAAGACCACTACCAGCCCCGCCTGGTTCAGAACGGCATCCTGCCGCCCTACCAGTTCGGGATGTCCCCGCACTGCTCCTCCGTGGAGCTACTCCGCGTCCTACACGATGTATGGTGGGACCGCTGGCGCAGACGCCTTGAAGCGTGGGTCCTGTCGGACGATGTCCGCCACGCGTATGGCTCCGTCAACCACACCACCGAGTACGCCGTCCTCACCGCCGCAGGGATCTCCCCAGCCGACGCCGCGACCCTTCAGCACCATGACCGCGCCCTTGAGGTGCACATGGGGGGAGCTGACGGACGCTCTCCGTCCTCCACCCGGCTGGGGGCCGGCACGGGGCAAGGATGCCCCGTGTCCGGCATGAAGTACTGCATATATGGCGAAGTTCGGGGGCACGAAGCCTGCCGTTCCGTCCCCCCCACCGACACCCCCGCGGGCCCGCTGAACCGGGTTCTCCTGATGGATGACACCCAGTGGCTGCCCGGCGACCGTTGCCATTTGCCCGCCCTCGCCAGCGGCATTGAGAGAGCGGGCCGCCTCACCAACCTCCACTCAGACCCAACAAAAACGGTCTTGATCGGCACCGACATGCGCGATGGTCAGGTCTATTTCCTCAACGACACGGTATACCTCAATGGTCACCCCGTGCGATGTGCCACGAGCCAGGACTACGTCCGCGTCCTTGGCCGCCATGCCCTTCCCCACCTCTTCCATCCCGTGGACTCCCGGCGCCTGTTCTCGGGCGCCCGCGCTGCGTGCCGGGCGCTCCGCGCCCCACGACTCCCCGCCCACTACCCCCTCGCCATGTATACTGCCAAGTGTCATGGGACGGTCAACTGGTTTACCAGTGTCCGCCCCCCCTCCTACGGGGCCCTGCGCGTGCTGGACGCCATGACCGCCTCGGCCATGCGCGCCACCGCTGGGTGGACCCTCTCCGCCTCTGCTCACTTCCTCCGTGAGGTCCCCGAAGGGGGAGTCGGTATACCCCCGGCACCGGTCGTTGGGTTTACTAACTTCTTCGGCGTCTACATCCGACACCTGAACCACCCCAACCCCCTGGTCTGCCGGTCCACGCGCCACGGGCTCCTCACTGCCCTCTGGCGGTTCCATCCTTCCCAGCCCTGCCTCACCCCGGAGCTCGGACTCCGGTGCACCGCACACCCCACGGACCACGATCTATTTGTTGCCCTGTGCCACCGGTGCGACATCGCCATCCACTTACCCCCTGACAGCCATCTGCCACACCACACCCCCCATGTGCTGGCCCTGTCGTCACCCGGACTCGAGGTCCAGGACACCCACGCGTGGATGCTTGCGGGCCATCGCAGTACAGAGGACGCGCGACGCAAGGGGTGGCCCCGGGCCTCGCCCCGCCCCACTCCGCCGGTCGGCACCGTCCCCCCGGTTAGACGCTGCCAAGCGGTGACTGCGACCGTCCCCACGTTCTCCTGGCTCCCTGAGAACTATGGGATCCTCCACGACGCGTCGTGGTGCCCGAAGACCCGGCGCTGCGGCGGGGCAGTGGCGGTGTTCTGCCCCGTCACCCTCCGGTACCAGGTGTACCCCGTCCCCATCCCCTTGAGGCTCGACAACGCCTACACGGCGGAGCTGTACACGGCATGGGTGGCCCTCACCGCCAAGGGGCCCTCAGCCGACCCTGCCATCGGCTTCCGATCCGGTGCGTGGCACTTCGCGGACTGCAAAGGATACATCACGGCGCAGGAAGGGCGCCGCGAGCCGGAAGACTCGCTGCAGGGAGATCTCATAAGATCGTGTCGCGACATGGCCCACGGTCATGCCCCTCCCCATCACCTCTATTCCCATATCGCCGGCACCTGGCTCGATACCCTGCTGGACCGGGTGGACGAAGCGGCAGGGCAAGCTGCGGACAGTTGCCCGGACGCCGTGGGATGGCTCGGCCCCCTACAGAAACCCCGCGTCTGCTTCTCCCACGCGGGCCTCCAGGTCCACGACGCCGTGCCCCACGCGCGCCGCGCCTTGCTCGCCTCCCACCACGCCTTCTCTGCGTCCCCCCCGCCACAACGCCTCCCCGACCTCGACGAGTACGCCAACATCGTCAGCCACGGTCTCGTCACGTGGGGGGACCACCTCACGGTCACCGGCATC
Source organism: Eutreptiella sp. 'Long Island Sound 2002' (assembly GCA_964036045.1). NCBI lineage: Eukaryota > Euglenozoa > Euglenophyceae > Eutreptiales > Eutreptiaceae > Eutreptiella > Eutreptiella sp. 'Long Island Sound 2002'. The sequence goes on from OZ038392.1 coordinate 42,723,288, forward strand.
CGCCTCTCCCTGTTCCCCCCAAGAGATACGTCCTGCCCCCTCTGCACCATGCCCGCCTCCGGGGACCATATCCTCTCGTGCCCGCTAGACCCGCTCATCCTCGCCCACTACCATCGGTGGCTGGCGGCCCGACTCTCTCAGAGGTGCCATGCCTGGCGCCACTGTACGCCCACTGCTTGGGGCACCCTCGTCCTTTGGGGGGACGAGCCGTTCATACTGGCTGTGGATGGCTCCCCGGCCCACCACACCATCGCAACCTACACTGTTGGTCGTCTCGGAGCCATCTCCACGCCACACAGGGATGCCCTGCTGCACAGAGGTCTGCGTCCTGCGCGTCTCCGTCGCCTACTCTGCGATGTCGTTCTCACTACCGTTCTCCTACATAAGCGGCACGCGGTGCCCGTTCTACCTCTTGCCGACCACCTCTCTCCCCTACCGCGGGCCCCCGTTAACCGGTCCCTCGCCAACGACCCACCGCCAGAGTGGTATCACGTAGCCAACTGGGCCCCAACGCCCGGCTCGGGCAGGTGGCCGGCCTGGGACATCCTCCTAGGACTCTGGCTATCAGGGGACCTCCTCCTGGCCCCTAAGGTGAAGTCCGTCATCTCCACCCGGAGCAAGCACAGTCCGTACCGTGTCCTGTATGTGTACAACGGGTCGAACCAGATTCCGCCGACCATGTGGCAGGAGATTGAGCAGAATCCCCATGACGTGATCATCTTGGACAGTCTCGGACGGCACGGGCTTGCCCCTCATCTCCCAGGTCGACGCCGCCTCTGGGCCATCCATTACGGTGGCAATGGACGGAGCCTGGAAGCCGGCCTCTGTGGAGATGTGATCCCCTCGTGGTGTGCCGCACTACATTCTGCGTTCTCGGCCATCCTCACTGCGGCTTCCCAAGGACCCCGCACGGTCTTTAAGGACATGCAGGTGGCCATGGGTCGGCCCGCCCCGTGGCCCTGTCCCCGCCCGTGACCCGTCCTCGACCTCACGCGCCCGGACCGCTCCGGTGCTGCGCGCAGTCGTGCCGGACCGCGCTCCTTGTCTGGCGGCGTTCTAAGTCGGAGGTGATGCCCCGGGAGACCCACATCTTCCGTGCACGTTGATCTTGGAACGCTTACTCGGGTGGATCCAGGACAGTTCGGAGCGGTTGGTGGCCGGGACCGGAGAGCAGATCGAGCCGTAGCGTTGTCGTACACTGACGTTGTGACCCAGACGGCCTGCTGGGAGGAGCGTTCTCAGGTGTGCGACGAGATTCGTCTTGCTCTAGCGGAGGTAAGACGGAGGACTCCCTCGGCAGAGCCTGCGTTTGGCCCCCGAGGGACGACGCCAAGGCTCACCGTACGTGGGACCGCGGCAGGCGCTCCTCCTCCTCCTCCTCCTCCTGGGGGCACTGGGCAGTGGAACTCCTGCAATACACTGCCCCACTGCCTGGGGGCAGTGGGCAGTGGAACTCCTGCAATACACTGCCCCACTGCCTGGGGGCAGTGGGCTGTGGACCTCCTGCAATACACTGCCCCACTGCCTGGGGGCAGTGGGCAGTGGACCTCCTGCAGTACACTGCCCCACTGCCTGGGGGCAGTGGGCAGTGGATCTTCTGCAACACACTGCCTCACCGCCTGGGGGCAGTGGGCAGTGGACTTCCTGCAATGCACTGTCCCAGCGCCTGGGGCAGTGGGCAGTGGACCTTCTGCGACACACTGCCCCACTGCCTGGGGGCAGTGGGCAGTGGAACTCCTGCAATGCACTGCCTCACTGCCCGGGGGCAGTGGGCAGTGGACCTTCTGCAATGCATTGTCCCGCTGCCTGGGGGCAGTGGGCAGCGGAACTCCTGCAATACACTGCCTCACCGCCTGGGGGCAGTGGGCAGTGGATTCCCCGTAATGCACCGTCCAGGGGGTGGTCGCAATGTCCTGCAGGGCCCGTGGGAAGGCAGCCGTGTCTAAGAACCGGGCACACCGGCCTGGGGGGGCGGGGAGTCCAGCCCAGGGGGTGGTCGGAGTATCTTTCTGGGCCCATTGGGGGGCGGCATTGTCTAAGAACCGGGCACACCGGCCCGGGGGGGACGGGGAGTCCTGCCCAGGGGGTGGTCGGAGTATCCTGCAGGGCCCTTGGGGAGGCAGCTTCGTCCAAAAACCGGGCACACCGGCCCGGGGGGGACAGGGAGTCCAGCCCAGGGGGTCGTCGGAGTATCCTGCAGGGCCCATGGGGAGGCAGCTTTGTCTAAGAACCGGGCACACCGGCCTGGGGGGGACGGGGAGTCCAGCCCAGGGGGTGGTCGGAGTATCCTCCAGGGCCCATGGGGAGGCAGCATTGTCTAAGAACCGGGCACACCGGCCTGGGGGGGACGGGGAGTCCAGCCCAGGGGGTGGTCGGAGTATCCTGCAGGGCCCATGGGGAGGCCGCTTCGTCCAAAAACCAGGCACACCGGCCTGGGGGGACGGGGAGTCCAGCCAAGGGGGTGGTCGGAGCATCCTTCTGGGCCCATGGGGCGGCAGCTGTGTCTAAGAACCGGGCACGACGGCCTGGGGGGGACGGGGAGTCCAGCCAAGGGGGTGGTCGGAGCATCCTTCTGGGCCCATGGGGAGGCAGCTGTGTCTAAGAACCGGGCACGACGGCCTGGGGGGGACGGGGAGTCCAGCCCAGGGGGTGGTCGGAGTATCCCTCTGGGCCCATGGAGAGGCGGCATCGTCTAAGAACCGGGCACACCGGCCTGGGGGGACGGGGAGTCCAGCCCAGGGGGGTGTCCGGAACCTCCTGCAAGGCCCACGGGGGGCGAACATCTGCAGAGAACCGGGCGCACCGGCCTGGGGGGGACGGGGAGCCCAGCCCAGGGGGTGTTTGGAGCCTCCTGCAAGGCCTATGGGGGGCCATCATCTTCGGAGAACCGGGCGCACCGGCCTGGGGGGGACGGGGAGTCCAGCCCAGGGGGTGTTCGGAGCCTCCTGCAAGGCCAATGGGGGGCCATCATCTTCGGAGAACCGGGCGCACCGGCCTGGGGGGGACGGGGAGCCCAGCCCAGGGGGTGTTCGGATCCTCCTGCAAGGCCAATGGGGGGTCATCTGCTTCAGAGAACCGGGCGCACCAGCTTGGGGGGGACGGGGAGCCCAGCCCAGGGGGTGTTCGGAGTCTCCTGCAAGGCCAGTGGGGGGCCATCTGCTTCAGAGAACCGGGCGCACCGGCCGGGGGGGGACGGGGAGTCCTGCCCAGGGGGTGTTCGGAGCCTCCTGCCAGGCCAATGGGGGGCCATCTCCTTCAGAGAACCGGGCGCACCGGCCTGGGGGGGACGGGGAGTCCTGCCCAGGGGGTGTTCGGCACCTCCTGCAAGGCCGATGGGGGGGGTCACCGTCTCCAGAGAACCGGGTGCACCAGCCTGGGGGGGACGGGGAGTCCTGCCCAGGGGGTGCTCGGAGCCTCCGGCAAGACCCGTAGGGAGCCACCATTCTGTAAGGCCCCTTACCCCTTGTCCCACTACGCTAGGCAGCAAGGCAGTAGGGCAGCAGTACCGGGGGTCATAACCCCGGGGTAGCAGTATTAGGGACTCAACGTGAGTCCTCATAACCTGGAACAACCCCAAATACCGCCGGGGCTTAACTCCCGAACGTAACGGTATTTGGGGCCCCCGTGGGCCTTTTAAGCCCACGGAGTGTACTGGGGCGTGGCTACCAGCACTTAAAGTCTGGCCTGCCATACCCAATTCTGGGCTCGCCTTAGTACGGCCGGTCGGGTCCGGCTTTGGGGCACCGGGAGAGGGCCATTTTTACCCGGTTAAGCATTATCCATGGCAGTAGGCACTAATTATTACATTAGGGAATTACGCAGCGCATTTGTTTACCCCGCAGACATGCCCCTCTAGTGGTGCGCTCACCTTTGGGGCTGCCTTTGGGGGATCGGGGGCTGTTACCCCTCCCGGACGCCCTCCCTGGTGTTGGCGCCGGGGTGGTGGCCGGGGGGCCTTATACCGTACCTCAAAGGATGTTGGATACCGGTACCGGGGCGTCCAGCCGGACGGGGACGGGGACGGTTCCTCCAACAACTTGACAGGGCGCAGCCCCGCAGCACCGGTCTTGAGAACACCAGCGTTGCCACTGGCCCTTCTCAGCAAACTCTCTGAGAAAGCGTTGTGAGTATCATCAGTCAAGACCCCGGTACCAGCGTGCCGGAATATTAGATTGGTCTGCCTGTTCGCCACTCCTGCAAGGCAGAGCCCTGGCACCGAGCAGTAGTCACCTCGCGGAACCAGTCTGCAGGTCGAGCTGGCACATTTTGGACTCTTTCTGAAAGTGACTGCATCTGCAGCGACTTTGACCTGCACCTCTGCTCCTGTGGCCCCGGGACCCACAGGCCAGTTTCCAGGCACCGCGCCTCTGCTAGGGCGGGGGCCCCTCACATGCACCCTCCGGGGCCCTTTCCACCTGCACACCAGGACGATTGCCATGAAGACCCCGTACTGGAGCCTTCTCGGTGGCGCGTCCGGGCCCAGTTGTTCACGCGGCCGGCCGCCGATGCGGGGCCCTGGAGGCGCGCCGCACGGGTGCTGCCAGCCTGTGAGAGGGGCAAGGGCAGGAGAAGGGGGTGGGGGGGGGGGCAGTGGGCAGGGGAGGTGGCAGGGAGCGGCCGCGGGAGGTAGTGCATGGGGGGCACCGAGTGCTGCATGGCGGTGTGTGGGATGGAGTTGGGGCAGAGGGCCCTGTGGGTGGGGCAAAGGCGTTGAGGGGAGATGGAGGGGGAGGCTGTACCAGCCGTCCTCTCTAGGGATCGCTGGTACGTTCCCGGGGCCCTGGCGGCCGGTACTAGGGGGCCGCGGGCTCCCTCGGGGGTGGTGCCTGGCGCTGGCGCGCGCGCACACCCGACACTGTTAGTACACCACCCGTTTGGGTGGTGCCCGGGCCCTGTCGTCGGGGGTTTCGCACCCGGCACCCAGCCCGTGAGTAGAGCTGGGGAGTACTCTGGGTGTGGTGTGGTGTGGTGTGGTGTGGTGTGGTGTGGTGTGGTGTGCCGAAGGTGCTGTTACCAAAAGGCAAAAGGCCGGGATGTCTACCCACGGGTAAAGGTAAACGGGCTGGGCTGTGTGTGTTGTGTGCGCGCCGTGCGTAAGTGTGTAGGCCTCGGCAGGGCGAGGGGGAGTCGGGGAGACCTGGTGAGTTCGCCTCTGGCGACCGCGCTTATTCCAGGAGCTCCCGCTGCACCCCTTCCCTTTCTGCTTGCTGGTGCAGGCGCAGCTCCTGCAACGCCCACGCCATCGTGCTGCCCGGGCCCAGGCGGGCCTTCAGCAGTGTGGCACGCGCCTTGGCGTGGGCGTACCTGATCCGTATGGACTCCTCCACGACGTGGTGGAGGAACTCCGTGCCCAGCGAGTGGGGCCCCGTACACTCCAGGTGGGCCAGCTGCATGGAGGGGGTCCGCAGGGCTGCCGCCCACTGCTCCAGCACAGTCGGTTCCCACAGCTATTGACGCACTGGGGCCGCCCGTGGCCCCACCTTCTGGTCGAGCCACGCTGCGAGGCGCCGGCGGGCTGGCCCCCACTCGTGCAATTGAGCCGAGCAGGCCCACAGGTGGGGTGCCGTCTCGGGCTGTGTCCCGCACAGGAGGCACGTTGTATCCAGCACCGTGCCCCGGTGGGAGGAACGGTGGGCTAGGACGGCCATGGTCGGGACGTTGTCCATGCGATGCGCCGTGATGTGGTGCTGCTGGTGTGGTGTGGTGTGGTGTGGTGCGCTGCGGTGCGGTGCGGTGCGGCGCGGCGCGGCGCGGTGCGGTGCGGTGCGGTGTGGTGTGGTGTGGTGCGGTGCGGTGCGGTGCGTTCTGGTCTGGTGTGGTGTGGTGTGGTCTGGTGTGGTGTGGTGTGGTGTGGTGTGCCGAAGGCGCTGTTACCAAAAGGCAAAAGGCCGGGATGTCTACCCACGGGTACAGGTAAACGGGCTGGGCTGTGTGTGTTGTGTGCGCGCCGTGCGTAAGTGTGTAGGCCTCGGCAGGGGGAGGGGGAGTCAAGGAGACCTGGTGAGTTCGCCTCTGGCGACCGCGCTTATTCCAGGAGCTCCCGCTGCACCCCTTCCCTTTCTGCTTGCTGGTGCAGGCGCAGCTCCTGCAACGCCCACGCCATCGTGCTGCCCGGGCCCAGGCGGGCCTTCAGCAGTGTGGCACGCGCCTTGGCGTGGGCATACCAGATCCGTATGGACTCCTCCACGACGTGGCGGAGGAACTCCGTGCCCAGCGAGTGGGGCCCCGTACACTCCAGGTGGGCCAGCTGCATGGAGGGGGTCCGCAGGGCTGCCGCCCACTGCTCCAGCACAGTCGGTTCCCACAGCTGGTGACGCACTGGGGCCGCCCGTGGCCCCACCTTCTGGTCGAGCCACGCTGCGAGGTGCCGGCGGGCTGACCCCCACTCGTGCGATTGAGCCGAGCAGGCCCACAGGTGGGGCGCCGTCTCGGGCTGTGTCCCGCACAAGAGGCACGTTGTATCCTCCTGCAATACACTGCCTCACTGCCTGGGGGCAGTGGGCAGTGGACTTCGTGCAATACACCGCCTCACTGCCTGGCGGAAGCAGGCAGTGCAACTCCTGCAATGCACTACCTCACTGCCTGGGGGCAGTGGGCAGTGGAACCGCTGCAATGCACTGCCCCACTGCCTGGGGGCAGTGGGCAGTGGAACCGCTGCAATGCACTGCCCCACCGCCTGGGGGCAGTGGGCAGTGCAACTCCGGCAACGCACTGCCTCACTGCCTGGGGGCACGGGACAGTGCAATTCCTGCAACGCACTGCCTCACTGCCTGGGGGCAGTGGGCAGTGCAACTTCTGCGATGCGCTGCCCCACCGCCTGGGGGCAGTGGGCAGTGGAACGCCTGCAATGCACGGCCTCACTGCCTGGGGGCTGTGGGCAGTGCAACTCCCGCAATGCACTGCCTCACTGTCTGGGGGCAGTGGGCAGTGCAACTCCTGCAATGCACTGCCTTACTCCCTGGGGGTAGTGGGCAGTGCAACTTCTGCAATGCACTGCCTCACTGCCCCGGGGCAGTTGGCAGTGGAACTCCTGCAATGAACTGCCTCACTGCTTGGGGGCAGTGGACAGTGCAACTTCGGCAATGCACTGCCTCACTGCCGTGGGGCAGTGGGCAGTGGAACTCCTGCAATGCACTGCCCAACTGCCTGGAGGCAGTGGGCAGTGCAACTCCTGCAATGCACTGCCTCACCGCCTGGGGGCAGTGGGCAGTGCAGCTTCCGCAATGCACTGCCTCACTGCCCTGGGGCAGTGGGCAGTGGACCTCCTGCAATGCACTGCCTTACTGCCTGGGGGCAGTGGGCAGTGCAACTCCTGCAATACACGGCCGCATTGCCTGGGGGCAGTGGGAAGTGCAACTCCTGCAATGCATTGCCTCACGGCCCTCGGGCAGTAGGCAGTGGAACTCCGGCAATGCACTGCCTCACTGCCTGGGGGCAGTGGGTAGTGCAACTCTTGCAATGCACTACCTCACTGCCTGGGGGCAGTGGGCAGTGGAACTCCTGCAATGCACTGCCTCACTGCCTGGGGGCAGTGGGCAGTGGACCTCCTGCAATGCACTACCTCATTGTCTGGGGCAGTGGGCAGTGCAACTCCTGCAATACACTGCCGCACTGCCTGGGGGGCGGTGGGCAGTGCAACTCCTGCAATGCACTGCCTCGCTGCCTGGGGGCAGTGGGCAGTGCAACTTCTGCAATGCAGCGCCTCACTGCCTGGGGGCAGTGGGCAGTGGAACTCCTGCAATGCACTGCCTCACTGCCTGGGCGCAGTGGGCAGTGCAACTCCTGCAATGCACCGCCGCACTGCCTGGGGGCAGTGGGCAGTGGAACTCCTGCAATGCACTGCCCCACTGCCGGGGGGCAGCGGGCGGTGCAACTCTTGCAACGCACTGCCTCACCGCCCTGGGGCAGTGGGCAGTGGAACTCCTGCAATGCACTGCCCCACTGCCTGGGGGCAGTGGGAAGTGCAACTCCTGCAACGCACTGCCGCACTGGTTGGGGGCAGTGGGCAGTGCAACTCCTGCAATGCACTGCCTCACCGCCTGGGGGCAGTGGGCAGTCAACTCCTGCAATGCACTGCCTCACTGCCTGGGGGCAGTGGGTAGTGCAACTTCTCCAATGCACTGCCTCACTGCCCTGGGGCAGTTGGCAGTGGAATTCCTGCAATGAACTGCCTCACTGCCTGGGGGCAGTGGACAGTGCAACTTCGGCAATGCACTGCCTCACTGCCCTGGGGCAGTGGGCAGTGGAACCCCTGCAATGCACTGCCCAACTGCCTGGAGGCAGTGGGCAGTGCAAGTCCTGCAATGCACTGCCTCACTGCCTGGGGGCAGTGGGCAGTGCAGCTTCTGCAATGCACTGCCTTACTGCCTGGGGGCAGTGGGCAGTGCAACTCCTGCAATACACGGCCGCATTGCCTGGGGGCAGTGGGCAGTGCAACTCCTGCAATGCATTGCCTCACTGCCCTCGGGCAGTAGGCAGTGGAACTCCTGGAATGCACTACCTCACAGCCCTAGGGCACTGGGCAGTGGAACTCTTGCAATGCACTGCCTCACTGCCTGGGGGCAGCGGACAGTGAAACCTCTGCAATGCACTGCCTCACTGCCCTGGGTCAGTGGGCAGTGCAACTCCTGCAATACACTGCCGCACTGCCTGGGGGCAGTGGGCAGTGCAACTCCTGCAATGCACTGCCTCACTGCCTGGGGGCAGTGGGCAGTGCAACTCCAACTCCTGCAATGCACTGCCTCACTGCCTGGGGGCAGTGGGCGGTGCAACTTCTACAATGCACGGCCTCACTGCCTGGGGGCAGTGGACAGTGCAACTCCTGCAATGCACTGCCTCACTGCCCTGGGGGCAGTGGGCAGTTGAACTCCTGCAATGCACTGCCTCACTGCCTGGGGGCCGTGGGCAGTGCAACTCCTGCAACGCACTGCCTCACTGCCTGAGGGTAGTGGGCAGTGGAACTCATGCAATGCACCGCCTCACCGTCTGGGGGCAGTGGGCAGTGCAACTCCTGCAATGCACTGCCTCACTGCCCTGGGGGCAGTGGACGGTGCAACTCCTGCAATGCACTGCCTCGCTGCCTGGGGGCAGTGGGCAGTGGAACTCCTGCAATGCACTGCCCCACTGCCTTGGGGCAGTGGGCAGTGCAACTCCTGCAATGCACTGCCTCACTGCCCTGGGGCAGTGGGCAGCGGAACTCCTGCAATGCACTGCCTCACTGCCTGGGGGCAGTGGGCACTGCAACTCCTGCAATGCACTGCCTCACTGCCTGGGGGCAGTGGACAGTGCAACTCCTGCAATGCACCGCCTCACTGCCCTGGGGCAGTGGGCAGTGAAACTCCCGCAATGCACTGCCGCACTGCCTGGGGGCAGTGGGCAGTGCAACTCCTGCAATGCACTGCCTCACTGCCTGGGGGCAGTGGGCAGTGGAACTCCTGCAATGCACTGCCTCACTGCCTGGGCGCAGTGGGCAGTGCAACTCCTGCAATGCACGGCCGCACTGCCTGGGGGCAGTGGGCAGTGGAACTCCTGCAATGCACTGCCCCACTGCCGGGGGGCAGCGGGCGGTGCAACTCTTGCAACGCACTGCCTCACCGCCCTGGGGCAGTGGGCAGTGGAACTCCTGCAATGCACTGCCTCACTGCCTGGGGGCAGTGGGAAGTGCAACTCCTGCAACGCACTGCCGCACTGGTTGGGGGCAGTGGGCAGTGCAACTCCTGCAATGCACTGCCTCACCGCCTGGGGGCAGTGGGCAGTCAACTCCTGCAATGCACTGCCTCACTGCCTGGGGGCAGTGGGTAGTGCAACTTCTGCAATGCACTGCCTCACTGCCCTGGGGCAGTTGGCAGTGGAATTCCTGCAATGAACTGCCTCACTGCCTGGGGGCATTGGACAGTGCAACTTCGGCAATGCACTGCCTCACTGCCCTGGGGCAGTGGGCAGTGGAACCCCTGCAATGCACTGCCCAACTGCCTGGAGGCAGTGGGCAGTGCAAGTCCTGCAATGCACTGCCTCACTGCCTGGGGGCAGTGGGCAGTGCAGCTTCTGCAATGCACTGCCTTACTGCCTGGGGGCAGTGGGCAGTGCAACTCGTGCAATACACGGCCGCATTGCCTGGGGGCAGTGGGCAGTGCAACTCCTGCAATGCATTGCCTCACTGCCCTCGGGCAGTAGGCAGTGGAACTCCTGGAATGCACTACCTCACAGCCCTAGGGCACTGGGCAGTGGAACTCTTGCAATGCACTGCCTCACTGCCTGGGGGCAGCGGACAGTGAAACCTCTGCAATGCACTGCCTCACTGCCCTGGGTCAGTGGGCAGTGCAACTCCTGCAATACACTGCCGCACTGCCTGGGGGCAGTGGGCAGTGCAACTCCTGCAATGCACTGCCTCACTGCCTGGGGGCAGTGGGCAGTGCAACTCCAACTCCTGCAATGCACTGCCTCACTGCCTGGGGGCAGTGGGCGGTGCAACTTCTACAATGCACGGCCTCACTGCCTGGGGGCAGTGGACAGTGCAACTCCTGCAATGCACTGCCTCACTGCCCTGGGGGCAGTGGGCAGTTGAACTTCTGCAATGCACTGCCTCACTGCCTGGGGGCCGTGGGCAGTGCAACTCCTGCAACGCACTGCCTCACTGCCTGAGGGTAGTGGGCAGTGGAACTCATGCAATGCACCGCCTCACCGTCTGGGGGCAGTGGGCAGTGCAACTCCTGCAATGCACTGCCTCACTGCCCTGGGGGCAGTGGACGGTGCAACTCCTGCAATGCACTGCCTCGCTGCCTGGGGGCAGTGGGCAGTGGAACTCCTGCAATGCACTGCCCCACTGCCTTGGGGCAGTGGGCAGTGCAACTCCTGCAATGCACTGCCTCACTGCCCTGGGGCAGTGGGCAGCGGAACTCCTGCAATGCACTGCCTCACTGCCTGGGGGCAGTGGGCACTGCAACTCCTGCAATGCACTGCCTCACTGCCTGGGGGCAGTGGACAGTGCAACTCCTGCAATGCACCGCCTCACTGCCCTGGGGCAGTGGGCAGTCAAACTCCCGCAATGCACTGCCGCACTGCCTGGGGGCAGTGGGCAGTGCAACTCCTGCAATGCACTGCCTCACTGCCTGGGGGCAGTGGGCAGTGGAACTCCTGCAATGCACTGCCCCTCTGCCTGGGCGCAGTGGACAGTGCAACTCCTGCAATGCACTGCCTCACTGTCTCAGAGCAGTGGGCAGTGGAACTCCTGCAATGCACTGCCTCGCTGCCTGGGGGCAGTGGGCAGTGGAGCTCCTGCAATGCACTGCCCCACTGCTTGGGGGCAGTGGACAGTGCAACTCCTGCAATGCACTACCTCACTGCCCTGGGGCAGTGGGCAGTGCAACTCTTGCAATGCACTGCCTCACTGCCTCTGCCTGGGGGCAGCGGACAGTGCAACCTCTGCAATGTACTGCCTCACCGCCCTGGGTCAGTGGGCAGTGCAACTCCTGCAATGCACTGTCTCACTGCCTGGGGGCAGTGGGCAGCGCAACTTCAACTCGTGCAATGCACGGCCTCACTGCCTGGGGGCAGTGGGCGGTGCAACTTCTACAATGCACGGCCTCACTGCCTGGGGGCAGTGGGCAGTGCAACTCCTGCAATGCACTGCCTCACTGCCTGGGGGCAGGGGGCAGTGCAACTCCTGCAATGCACTGCCTCACTGCCTGGGGGCAGTGGGCAGTGGAACTCCTGCAATGCACCGCCTCACTGCCTGGGGGCAGTGGGCAGTGCAACTCCTGCAATGCACTGCCTCACTGCCTTGGGGGCAGTGGACAGTGCAACTCCTGCAATGCACTGCCTCGCTGCCTGGGGGCAGTGGGCAGTGGAACTCCTGCAATGCACTACCCCACTGCCTGGGGGCAGTGGGCAGTGCAACTCCTGCAATGCACTGCCTCACTGCCCTGGGGCAGTGGGCAGCGGAACTCCTGCAATGCACTGCCTCACTGCCTGGGGGCAGTGGGCAGTGCAACTCCTGCAATGCACTGCCTCACTGCCTGGGGGCAGTGGACAGCGCAACTCCTGCAATGCACCGCCTCACTGCCCTGGGGCAGTGGGCAGTGAAACTCCCGCAATGCACTACCTCACTGCCTGGGGGCAGCGGCAGTGGAACTCCTGCAATGCACCGCCCCACTGCCTGGGGGCAGTTGGCAGTGGAACTCCTGCAATGCACCGCCTCACTGCCCTGGGGGCATTGGGCAGTGCAACTCCTGCAATGCACTGCCTCACTGCCTGGGGGCAGTGGGCAGTGCAACTCCTGCAATACACTGCCGCACTGCTTGGGGGCAGTGGGCAGCGCAACTCCTGCAATGCAGTGCCGCACTGGCTTGGGGGCAGTGGGCAGTGGACCTCCTGCAATGCACTGCCTTACTGCCTGGGGGCAGTGGATAGTGCAACTCCTGCAATACACTGCCGCACTGTCTGGGGGCAGTGGGCAGCGGAACTCCTGCAATGCACTGCCTCACTGCCCTGGGGCAGTGGGCAGCGGAACTCCTGCAATGCACTGCCCCACTGCCTGGGGGCGGTGGGGAGTGCAACTCCTGCAATGCACTGCCTCACTGCCTGGGGGCAGTGGGCAGTGCAACTCCTGCAATGCACTGCCTCACGGCCCTGGGGCAGTGGGCAGCGGAACTCCTGCAATGCACTGCCCCACTGCCTGGGGGCATTGGGCAGTGCAACTTCTGCAATACACTGCCGCACCGCCTGGGGGCAGTGGGCAGCGCAACTCCTGCAATGCACTGCCTCACTGCCTGGGAGCAGTGGGCAGTGCAACTCCTGCAATGCACCGCCTCACTGCCTGGGGGCAGTGGGCAGTGCAACTCCTGCAATGGGTGGTCGGAGTGTAGTGCCGGGCCTGTGGGGATGTACTACTGGGCGCACCGGCCTGGGGGGATGGGGAGTCCAACCCAGGGGGTGGTCGGGGCATCCTTCAGGGCCTATGGGGGGCCATCATCTTCGGAGAACCGGGCGCACCGGCCTGGGGGGGACGGGGAGTCCAGGCCAGGGGGTGGTCGGAGCCTCCTGCAGGGCCCATGGGGAGGCGTCATCTGCCAATAACCGGGCACACCGGCCTGGGGGGGACGGGGAGCCCAGCCCAGGGGGTGGTCGGAACCTCCTGCAAGGCCCATGGGGAGCCATCATCTTCCAATAACCGGGCGCACCGGCCTGGGGGGGACGGGGAGTCCAGCCCAGGGGGTGGTCGGAGCCTCCTGCCAGGCCAATGGGGGGCTACCTTCTTCAGAGAACCGGGCGCACCGGCCTTGGGGGGACGGGGAGTCCTGCCCAGGGGGTGTTCGGAGCCTCCTGCCGGGCCAATTGGGGGCCATCTTCTTCAGAGAACCGGGCGCACCGGCCCGGGGGGGACGGGGAGTCCTGCCCAGGGGGTGTTCGGAGTCTCCTGCCAGGCCAATGGGGGGCCATCTTCTTCAGAGAACCGGGCGCACCGGCCCGGGGGGGACGGGGAGTCCCGCCCAGGGGGTATTCGGAGCCTCCTGCCAGGGCAATGGGGGGCCATCTTCTTCAGAGAACCGGGCGCACCGGCCTGGGGGAGACGGGGAGTCCTGCCCAGGGGGTGTTCGGAGTCTCCTGCCAGGCCAATGGGGGGCCATCTTCTTCAGAGAACCGGGCGCACCGGCCCGGGGGGGACGGGGAGTCCTGCCCAGGGGGTGTTCGGAGTCTCCTGCAAGGCCAGTGGGGGGCCATCTTCTTCAGAGAACCGGGCGCACCGGCCCGGGGGGGACGGGGAGTCCTGCCCAGGGGGTATTCGGAGCCTCCTGCCAGGGCAATGGGGGGCCATCTTCTTCGGAGAACCGGGCGCACCGGCCTGGGGGGGACGGGGAGTCCTGCCCAGGGGGTGTTTGGAGCCTCCTGCCAGGCCAATTGGGGGCCATCTTCTTCAGAGCACCGGGCGCACCGGCCCGGGGGGGACGGGGAGTCCTGCCCAGGGGGTGTTCGGAGTCTCCTGCCAGGCCAATGGGGGGCCATCTTCTTCAGAGAACCGGGCGCACTGGCCCGGGGGGGACGGGGAGTCCTGCCCAGGGGGTGTTCGGAGTCTCCTGCCAGGCCAATGGGGGGGCCATCTTCTTCAGAGAACCGGGCGCACCGGCCCGGGGGGGGACGGGGAGTCCTGCCCAGGGGGTGTTCGGAGTCTCCTGCCAGGCCAATGGGGGGCCATCTTCTTCAGAGAACCGGGCGCACCGGCCCGGGGGGGACGGGGAGTCCTGCCCAGGGGGTGTTCGGAGTCTCCTGCCAGGCCAATGGGGGGCCATCTTCTTCAGAGAACCGGGCGCACCGGCCCGGGGGGGGACGGGGAGTCCTGCCCAGGGGGTGTTCGGAGTCTCCTGCCAGGCCAATGGGGGGCCATCTTCTTCAGAGAACCGGGCGCACCGGCCCGGGGGGGACGGGGAGTCCTGCCCAGGGGGTGTTCGGAGTCTCCTGCCAGGCCAATGGGGGGCCATCTTCTTCAGAGAACCGGGCGCACCGGCCCGGGGGGGACGGGGAGTCCTGCCCAGGGGGTATTCGGAGCCTCCTGCCAGGGCAATGGGGGGCCATCTTCTTCAGAGAACCCGGCGCACCGGCCTGGGGCGGACGGGGAGTCCTGCCCAGGGAGTGTTCGGAGCCTCCTGCCAGGCCAATTGGGGGCCATCTTCTTCAGAGAACCGGGCGCACCGGCCCGGGGGGGACGGGGAGTCCTGCCCAGGGGGTGTTCGGAGTCTCCTGCCAGGCCAATGGGGGGCCATCTTCTTCAGAGAACCGGGCGCACCGGCCCGGGGGGGACGGGGAGTCCTGCCCAGGGGGTGTTCGGAGTCTCCTGCCAGGCCAATGGGGGGGCCATCTTCTTCAGAGAACCGGGCGCACCGGCCCGGGGGGGGACGGGGAGTCCTGCCCAGGGGGTGTTCGGAGTCTCCCGCCAGGCCAATGGGGGGCCATCTTCTTCAGAGAACCGGGCGCACCGGCCCGGGGGGGACGGGGAGTCCTGCCCAGGGGGTGTTCGGAGTCTCCCGCCAGGCCAATGGGGGGCCAGTATCTTCGGAGAACCGGGCGCACCGGCCCGGGGGGGACGGGGAGTCCTGCCCAGGCGGTGTTCGGAGCCTCCTGCCAGGCCAGTGGGGGGCCAGTATCTTCGGAGAACCGGGCGCACCGGCCCGGGGGGGACGGGGAGTCCTGCCCAGGCGGTGTTCGGAGTCTCCTGCCAGGCCAAGGGGGGGCCATCTTCTTCAGAGAACCGGGCGCACCGGCCCGGGGGGGACGGGGATTCCTGCCCAGGGGGTGTTCGGAGTCTCCTGCCAGGCCAAGGGGGGGCCATCTTCTTTAGAGAACCGGGCGCACCGGCCCGGGGGGGACAGGGAGTCCTGCCCAGGGGGTGTTCGGAGTCTCCTGCCAGGCCAATGGGGGGCCATCTTCTTCAGAGAACCGGGCGCACCGGCCCGGGGGGGACGGGGAGTCCTGCCCAGGGGGTGTTCGGAGTCTCCTGCCAGCCCAAGGGGGGGCCATCTTCTTCAGAGAACCGGGCGCACCGGCCCGGGGGGGACGGGGAGTCCTGCCCAGGGGGTGTTCGGAGTCTCCTGCCAGGCCAATGGGGGGCCATCTTCTTCAGAGAACCGGGCGCACCGGCCCGGGGGGGACGGGGAGTCCTGCCCAGGGGGTGTTCGGAGTCTCCTGCCAGGCCAATGGGGGGCCATCTTCTTCAGAGAACCGGGCGCACCGGCCCGGGGGGGACGGGGAGTCCTGCCCAGGGGGTATTCGGAGCCTCCTGCCAGGGCAATGGGGGGCCATCTTCTTCAGAGAACCGGGCGCACCGGCCCGGGGGGGACGGGGAGTCCTGCCCAGGGGGTGTTCGGAGTCTCCTGCCAGGCCAATGGGGGGGCCATCTTCTTCAGAGAACCGGGCGCACCGGCCCGGGGGGGATGGGGAGTCCTGCTCAGGGGGTGTTCGGAGTCTCCTGCCACGCCAAGGGGGGGCCATCTTCTTCAGAGAACCGGGCGCACCGGCCCGGGGGGGACGGGGAGTCCTGCCCAGGGGGTGTTCGGAGTCTCCTGCCAGGCCAAGGGGGGGCCATCTTCTTCAGAGAACCGGGCGCACCGGCCTGGGGGGGACGGGGAGCCCAGCCCAGGGGGTGTTCGGAGTCTCCTGCCAGGCCTGTGGGTACTCCCTCCTACCTCTTAGCAGCAGCAGGCAAGTAAGCAGGCAGTACCGGGGGTCATAACCCCGGGGTAACAGTATCTGGGACTCAACGTGAGTCCTCTTAACCAGGAACAACCCCAAACACCGCCGGGGCTTAACTCCCGAACGTAACGGTGTTTGGGGCCCCCGTGGGCCTTATGAGCCCACGGAGTGTACTGAGGCGTGGCTACCAGCACTTAAAGTCTGGCCTGCCATACCCATTTCTGGGCTCGCCTCAGTACGGCCGGTCGAGTCCGGCTCTGGCGGTTGCGCACTAAACTGGCCCCGGGGGGGTGCCATTTACCCCGTTAAGCATTAGCTACGGCAGTAGGCACTATTCATTACGTTAGGGAATTACTCAGCGCATTTGTTTACCCCGCAGACATGCCCCTTCTAGTGGTGCGCTCACCTTTGGGGCTGCCTTTGGGGGATCGGGGGCTGTTACCCCTCCCGGACGCCCTCCCTGGTGTTGGCGCCGGGGTGGTGGCCGGGGGGCCTTATACCGTACCTAAAGGATGTTGGATACCGATACCGGGGCGTCCAGCCGGACGGGGACAGGGACTGTTTCTTCCAACATATTCCTCCACATATCCTTGCACATATTGCAGGGCGGGGGGTCGTTGTTGGGGCCCCCCGCGCATGTCCGGGCCTCGGCGCAGGCCGTCCCACTGGGGCCCCAGTCTCTCACCCCTCCCTCACCCACGCACACACCCGGCACACCCGTCCCGGTCCCGCCGTTCCGTTGAAGCCCCTGTCCGGGGGCCTCCACTGGTCCGGATGTCTCGCGGCCGACCGCCGATGCGGGGCCCTGGAGGCGCGCCGCACGGGCGCTGCCAGCCTGAGAGATGGGCAGGGTCAGGGAGCGTGGTGGGGCAGGGGAGGCAGCAGGGAGCGCTCATAGGGGGGGGCGCATGGGGGGGTCGCCGGGGTGCGCGCAGGGGCGGCAGCGGGGGGGGCTGAGGCTGGAGCGCGGGGGGGGGCGCATGTCCGGGCTCCTGCGTGGGCTGGTGCGCGAGCGGGCGTGTAGGGGAGGAGCGGAGGGGGAGGCTAGGTCAGCCGTCCTCTATTGGGGGTCGCTGACCGTTCCCAGGGCTAAGGCGGCCGGTACTAGGGGCCGCGGGGTCCCTGGGGATGGTGCTTGGCACTGGGACGTGCGCGCACCCGACACTGTTAGTACACCGCCTATTGGCAGTGCCCGGGCCCTGTCGTCTGGGGCTTCGCACCCGGCACCCAGCCCATGGGTAGAGCTGGAGAGTACTCAGGGTGTGGTGTGGTGTGGTGTGGTGTGGTGTGGTGTGGTGTGGTGTGGTGTGGTGTGGTGTGGTGTGGTGTGGTGTGGTGTGGTGTGGTGTGGTGTGGTGTGGTCCGGTTGGTCGTGGTGTGGTGTGGTGTGGTGTGGTGTGGTGTGCTGTGCTGTGCTATGTTGTGCTGTGCTGTGCTGTGCTGTGCTGTGCTGTGCTGTGCTGTGCTGTGCTGTGCTGTGCTCTGCTGTGCTGTGCTGTGCTGTGGTGCGGCGCGGCATGGTGTGGTGTGGTGTGGTGTGGTGTGGTGTGGTGTGGTGTGGTGTGGTGTGGTGTGGTGTGGTGTGGTTTGGTGTGGTGTGGTGTGGTGTGGTGTGGTGTGGTGTGGTGTGGTGTGGTGTGGTGTGGTGTGGTGTGGTGTGGTGTGGTGTGGTGTGGTGTGGTGTGGTGTGCCGAAGGCGCTGTTACCAAAGGGCAAAGGCCGGGATGTCTACCCACGGGTAAAGGTAAACGGGCTGGGCTGTGTGTGTTGTGTGCGCGCTGTGTGCAGGTGTGTTGTGGCATAGCCGGACCAGTGCACTCTCGCACTTGGCCGACACTGCCTTGCCGACGCCTGCGCGCTGTCACACAGGGTCTCATTTGCCCACTGCACCCTGCGTGCCGCGCTGCACCAACAGTGCCTTCTGTGTGGTGCCGCACTGCTTGGTGCTCTGCACCACACTGCACTGTGTGTGCCCTGCTGCACTGTTGCTCTCTGCCTGGGCGCAGTGGGCAGTGGACCTCCTTCAATGCACTGCACCACTGCCTGGGCGCAGTGGGCAGTGGACCTCCTGCAACACACTGCCTCACTGCCGGGGGGCAGTGGGCAGTGGACCTCCTTCAATGCACTGCCCCACTGAATGGGGGCAGTGGGCAGTGGAACTCCTGCGATGCACTGCCCCTGTGCCCTGGGGGCAGTGGGCAGTGGAACTCCTGCTATACACTGCCTCACTGCCTGGGGGCAGTGGGCAGTGGAACTCCTGCAACGCACTGCCTCACTGCCCTCGGGCAGTGGGCAGTGGAACTCCTGCCATACACTGCCCCTCTGCCCTGGGGGCAGTGGGCAGTGCAACTCCTGCAATACAGTGCCGCACTGCCTGGGGGCAGTGGGTAGTCAAACCCTTGCAATGCACTGCCTCACTGCCCTGGGGGCAGTGGGCTGTGGACCTCCTGCAATGTTTTGCACACCAGCCTGGGGGGACGGGGAGTCCAG
Organism: Eutreptiella sp. 'Long Island Sound 2002'; assembly: GCA_964036045.1. NCBI lineage: Eukaryota > Euglenozoa > Euglenophyceae > Eutreptiales > Eutreptiaceae > Eutreptiella > Eutreptiella sp. 'Long Island Sound 2002'. Next base: position 42,741,960 of record OZ038392.1, read on the forward strand.
CCCAGGGGGTGGTCGGAGTATTGTTCAGGGCCCATGGGGAGGCGGCATCGTCGTAGAGCCGGGCACACCGGCCCGGGGGGTACAGGGAGTCCTGCCCAGGGGGTGGTCGGACTATCAGAGGGCCGGAGGGAGGAAAGGTTGGATAGGGTCACGGGCTTGTTTCAGGGCTGGAGGGGGAGAGGGTGGGAGGGTGGGCATCCTGCGCCGTGCTGTGCTGTGCTGTGCTGTGTCGTGCTTCGCTGTGTTGTGCAGTGTGCTGCGATGTGTTGTGTGTTGTGCTGTGCTAGTGCCGAGAGAGCTCAGGTTGGGTTATGGGCTTGTTTTTGGGCTGGAAGGGCTGAGGGGGGGGGGGCGCTGGTTTGCGCTGTGTGCCGGTTTGAGGGCAGGATAGGGGGAGGGAGAGAGGGCAAGTCAGGGTTGTGGGCTGGTTTCTAGGCCGGATGGGCGGAGGGAGGGGGGGCTGGATAGGGTTATGGGCCTGTTGTAGGGCTGGATGGGCGGAGGGAGGAAAGGTGGGCATCCTGCACTTGGCAAGGCATCCCACACCAGGTAGGGCATCCCGCACGTGGCAGGGCATCCCGCACCAGGCAGGGCATCCCGCACATGGCAGGGTTGACGGTGTGCTTGATGGTTCGCTTGATGGTGTGCTCGAGGGCGTGCATGATGGCGTCCGGCCTGGGGGGGACGGGGAGCCCAGCCCAGGGGGTGTTCGGAGTCTCTTGTAAGGCCAATGGGGGGCCATCTGCTTCAGAGAACCGGGCGCACCGGCCTGGGGGGGACAGGGAGCCCAGCCCAGGGGGTGGTCGGAGTCTCCTGTAAGGCCAATGGGGGGCCATCTGCGTCAGAGAACCGGGCGCACCGGCCTGGGGGGGACGGGGAGCCCAGCCCAGGGGGTGTTCGGAGTCTCCTGCCAGGCCAATGGGGGGCCATCTTCTTTAGAGAACCGGGCGCACCTGCCTGGGGGGGACGGGGAGCCCAGCCCAGGGGGTGTTCGGAGTCTCCTGTAAGGCCAATGGGGGGCCATCTGCTTTAGAGAACCGGGCGCACCGGCCCGGGGGGGACGGGGAGCCCAGCCCAGGGGGTGTTCGGAGTCTCCTGTAAGGCCAATGGGGGGCCATCTCTGCTAGGGCGGGGGCCCCTCACATCCGTCATGTCTTCCCTCCGGGGCCCTCTTTACCCGCACACCTGGACGCCTGCCACGAAGACCCCGCACTGGAGTCCCCTCGGTTTCGCGCCCGGGCTCCTGCGTTCAGGGCTGGAGGGGGAGAGGGTGGGAGGGTGGGCATTCTGCGCCGCGCTGTGTTGTGCTGTGTTGTGTTGTGCTTTGCTCTGTTGTGGTGTGTGCTGCGATATGCTGTGTGCTGTGCTGTGCTAGTGCTGAGAGAGCTCAGGTTGGGTTATGGGCTTGTTTTTGGGCTGGAAGGGCTGAGGGGGGGGGGAGCGCAGGTTTGCGCTGTGTGCCGGTTTGAGGGCAGGATAGGGGGAGGGAGAGAGGGCTAGTTAGGGTTGTGGGCTGGTTTCCAGGCCGGATGGGCGGAGGGAGGGGGGGCTGGATAGGGTTATGGGCCTGTTGTAGGGCTGGATGGGCGGAGGGAGGAAGGGTGGGCATCCTGCACTAGGCAAGGCATCCCACACCAGGCAGGGCATCCCGCACGTGGCAGGGCATCCTGCACCAAGGCAGGGCATCCCTCACATGGCAGGGTCGACGGTGTGCTTGATGGTTTGCTTGATGGTGTGCTCGAGGGCGTGCATGATGGCGTCCTCGATGGTGTGCTTGATGGTGTACTTGATGGAGTGCGCGATGGTGTACCTGATGGTGTGCTTCACGGTGTACGTGATGGCGCGATTGATGGCGTGCTCGATGGCGTGCTCGATGGTGTACTTGATGGCGTGCTTGGTAGTGTGCTCGATGACGCGCTCGATGGCGTGTTCGATGGTGTACTTGATGGCGTGCGTGATAGCGTGCTCGATGACGCGCTCGATGGCGTGTTCGATGGTGTACTTGATGGCGTGCTTGGTAGCGTGCCCCTTGGAATGGTCGATGGTGTGCTTGCTGGTGTGCTTGATGGTGTGCTCGAGGGCATGCATGATGGCATTCTCTATGGTGTGCTTGATGGTGTACTTGATGGCGTGCGTGATGGTGAACTTGATGGCGTGTTTGATGGTGTACGTGATGGCGTGGTCGATGGCGTGCTCGATGGCGTGCTTGACGGTGTACGTGGTGGCGTGCTTGATAGCGTGCTTGATGACGTGCTTGATGGCGTGCTCGATGGTGTACTTGATGGCGTGCTTGTTAGTGTGCCCAATGGCATGGTCGATGGTGTGCTTGATGGTGTGCTTGATGGTGTGCTCGAGGGCGTACATGATGGCGTCCTTGATGGTGCGCTTGATGGTGTACTTGATGGCGTGCGCGATGGTGGACTTGATGGCGTGTTTGATGGCGTACGTGATGGCGTGAATGATGGCGTGCTCGATGGCGTGCTCGATGGTGTACTGGATGGCGTGCTTGATAGCGTGCTCGATGACGTGCTCGATGGTGCGCTCGATGGTGTACTTGATGGCGTGCTTGTTAGCCTGCCCAATGGCTTGGTCGACGGTGTGCTTGATGGTGTGCTTGATGGTGCGCTCGAGGGCGTGCATGATGGCGTTCTTGATGGTGCGCTTGATGGTGTACTTGATGGCGTGCGTGATGGTGTACTTGATGGCGTGTTTGATGGTGTACTTGATGGCGGGCTCGATAGCGTGCTCGATGACGTGCTCGATGGCGTGCTCGATGGTGTACTTGTTGGCGTGCTTGTTAGCGTGCCCAATGGCATGGTCGATGGTGTGCTTGATGGTTAGCTTGATGGTGTGCTCGAGGGCGTGCATGATGGCATTCTGGATGGCGTGTTTGATGGTGTACGTGATGGCGTGGTCGATGGCGTGCTTGATGGCGTGCTTGATTGTGTACTTGATGGTGTGCTTGATAGCGTGCCCTTTGGCGCGGCCGATGGTGTGCTTGATGGTGTGCTTGATGGTGTGCTCGAGGGCGTGCACGATGGCGTCCTTGATGGTGCGCTTGATGGTGTACCTGATGGCGTGCTCGATGGTGTACTTGATGGCGCGATTGATGGTGTACGTGACGGTGTACGTGATGGCGTGCTTAATAGCGTGCTCGATGACGTGCTGGATGGCGTGCTCGATGGTGTACTTGATGGCGTGCTTGTTAGCCTGCCCAATGGTGTGGTCGATGGTGTGCTGGATGGTGTGGTTGAGGGCGTACATGATGGCGTTCTTGATTGTGCGCTTGATGGTGTACTTGATGGCGTGCTCGATGGTGTACTTGATGGCGTGCTTGATAGCGTGCTCGATGACGTGCTCGATGGCGTGCTCGATGGCGTACGTGATGGTCTGCTTGATAGCGTGCCCAATGGCGTGGTCGGTGGTGTGCTTGATGGTGTGCTTGGTGGCGTGCTCGAGGGCGTGCTTGATGGCGTTCTTGATGGCGTGATTGATGGTGTACGTGATGGCGTGGTCGATGGCGTGCTTGATGGCGCGTGTGATGGTGTACTTGATGGCGTGCTGGACAGCGTGCCCGTGCTCGATGACGTGCTCGACGGCACGCCCGATGGTGTACTTCATGGCCTGCTTGATAGCGTGGTCGATGGTGTGCTTGATGGTGTGCTTGATGGTGTGCTTGATTGTGTGCATGACGGCGTCCTTGATGGTGCGCTTGATGGTGTACTTGATGGAGTGCGCGATGGTGTACTCGATGGCGTGTTTGATGGTGCACGTGGTGGCGTGCTCGATGGCGTGCTTGACGGTGTACGTGGTGGCGTGCTTGATGGCGTGCTCGATGATGTGCTCGATGGCGCGCTCGACGGTGCACTTGATGGCGTGCTTGATAGCATGCCCAATGGCGTGGCCGATGGTGTGCTTGATGGTGCGCTTGATGGTGTGCTCGAGGGCGTGCATGATGGCGTCCTTGATGGTGCGCTTGATGGTGTACCTGATGGTGTGCGCGATGGTGTACTTGATGGCGCGATTGATGGTGTACGTGATGGCGTGATTGGTGGCGTGCTTGATGGCGTGCTCGATGGTGTACTTGATGGCGTGCTTGTTAGCCTGCCCAATGACGTGGTCGATGGTGTGCTGGATGGTGTGCTTGATGGTGTGCTGGAGGGCGTACATGATGGCGTTCTTGATGGTGCGCTTGATGGTGTACTTGATGGCGTGCTCGATGGTGTACTTGATGGTGTGCTTGATAGCGTGCTCGATGGCGTGCTCGATGGTGTACTTGATGGCGTGCTTGTTAGCGTGCCCAATGGCGTGGTCGATGGTGTGCTTGATGGTGTGCTTGATGGTGTGCTCGAGGGCGTGCTTGATGGCGTTCTTGATGGCGTGATTGATGGTGTATGTGATGGCGTGGTCGATGGCGTGCTTGATGGCGCGTGTGATGGTGTACTTGATGGCGTGCTTGACAGCGTGCCCGTGCTCGATGACGTGCTCGACGGCACGCCCGATGGTGTACTTCATGGCCTGCTTGATAGCATGGTCGATGGTGTGCTTGATGGTGTGCTTGATGGTGTGCTTGATTGTGTGCATGACGGCGTCCTTGATGGTGCGCTTGATGGTGTACTTGATGGCGTGCGCGATGGTGTACTCGATGGCGTGTTGGATGGTGCACGTGGTGGCGTGCTCGATGGCGTGTTCGATGGCGTGCCTGATGGTGTTCTTGATGGCGTGCCTGAAAGCGTGCCCAATGGTGTTGTCGACGGTGTGCTTGATGGTGTGCTTGATGACGTGCTCGATGGCGTGCTCGATGGTGTACTTGATGGCGTGCTTGATAGCATGCTCGATGACGTGCTCGATGGCGTGCCCGATGGTGTACTCGATGGCGTGCTTGATAGCGTGCCCAATGGTGTTGTCGACGGTGTGCTTGATGGTGTGCTTGATGGTGTGCTCGAGGGCGTGCATGATGGCGTTCTTGATGGGGCGCTTGCTGGTGCACTTGATGGCGTGCGCGATGGTGTACTTGATGGCGTGTTTGATGGTGTACGTGATGGCGCGGTCGATGGCGTGCTTGATGGCGTGCTCGATGGTGTACTTGATGGCGTGCTTGTTAGCGTGCCCACAGTAGGCGGCAGTCGGGGGGGCTGTCGTCCACACGACGGTGGGCGCCCTGACCCCAGTGCGCTGGAGCTGGGCCAGGGACTCCTGCCGGTGGTCGCCCCACAGCTGGGCGTGCAGTGGCGCATCCACCTGCACTTGGATATCCAGGAGGGCCACCAGGAGGCGGTGGAGCCTGGTGTCGCTGGGCAGGGTGCCCGGGGGCTGCTGGCACACCCGGGGTTCTGACGCCCAGCCCGCGGTCTCCATGGTGTCCTGCAGGGCCGCGGTCATCCGGAGGGGGTGTCCCCTATGGTATATCGTCTCCATTCGGGTCGTTTTGGCCGCCCGGCCCCCCACGATGACTTCCGCCTGATAGGTGGGCACGGCCCTCGGGATCCAGTCCTTGGGCGCCGCCTGCCATCGCGGCGTGGGTTCCCTGAGGAGCGGGACCAGTACCGCAGCGTGGCGGGCCAGCCACGCCCGTAGCCCCGGGATCCCCTTGCGGGCTGGCGCTCGTCTCTTCAGGGCTCGCTCCGGCAGCACCTGGTGATTCTCTGTGTAGAGGTCGCCGAGGTGATGGTAGCCCAGGGCCTGTACCGTTTCGTACACCGTCGGGGGGACGACCACCTGCGCGACGGCGCCATACAGAGTTGTGTACACCTCCACCCGGGGGGCAGGGGCCGCCGCTGCCGCCGATCGCGGCCCACCGGGACCTCGGACCAGGATGGGGGTGGTCCCTGAGCACTGGCCCGGCATCCACATGGGCATGACCACCTCATCCACGACCCGCTGCAGCGTGGCTATGAGGTGGGGGCACTTGGGGTGATGCGTGTACTGCCCCGGGGTAAGCACCGCTGGGCAGCCCCCCCTGAGCGCCTGGTGCGTTTGCAGGTAGTAGGCCTGGGAGTCCCGGAACCCCTGCTTGGCCCAGGCCCCCTGCCGAACCCACTCTCGAACTACCGCCGCCTGCCACGAGTGCTCTGACCGATTGTGACCCTGGCACCCATGCTCCCAGGGTCCCCAGAGCGCGTCGGTATGAGCGTGGCGGGAGATGCCCGTTACGTGCTTGTATGCTCGCACCATGAGAGCATTGTTTGCCGCGTGTACCTTGGCCGTGGGGCGGTACACGCTGGCCAGGGGGAGCAGCTTGCTCGGGAGCTTGGCCATGAGCACCATCATGGCCGCGTCCGGGGAGAGCCGCTGGGGGCGGAGCTGTGTCCAGAGCTCCGCCCTGACCTCCGGCAGGTTGCGGGGGGCCGTTGGCGCCCCCCGGAGGTAAATGTCGGTTCCCATATACCGGAGGACCCTGGAGGGCTGTATCTCCGGGGCCCCTGCCAGTGCCTCCCGCCGCTGGTCCGGGGTACTCGTCACCCACGCGCGGCCTAGGTGGCGGGCCACGGCTGCTGGCGTAGGCGACCGTAGGGGCCGTGGGTATGACGTGGTGTGGTGTGGTGTGGTGTGGAGTGGTCCGGTTTGTCGTGGTGTGGTGTGGTGTGGTGTGGTGTGGTGTGGTGTGGTGTGGTGTGGTGTGGTGTGGTGTGGTGTGGTGTGGTGTGGTGTGGTGTGGTGTGGTGTGGTGTGGTGTGGTGTGCCGAAGGCGCTGTTACCAAAAGGCAAAGGCCGGGATGTCTACCCACGGGTACAGGTAAACGGGCTGGGCTGTGTGTGTTGTGTGCGCGCTGTGTGCAAGTGTGTTGTGGCATAGCCGGACCAGTGCACTCTCGCACTTGGCCGACACCGCCTTGCCGACGCCTGCGCGTAGTCACACAGGGTCTCATTTGCCCACTGCACCCTGCGTGCCGCGCTGCACCACCAGTGCCTTCTGTGTGGTGCACTCTGCTTGGTGCTCTGCACCACACTGCACTGTGTGTGCCCTGCTGCACTGTTGTCGGGGGCAGTGGGCAGTGGACCTCCTGCAATACACTGCCTGACTGCCTGGGGGCAGTGGGCAGTGCAATTCCTGCAATGCACTGCCTCACTGCCCGGGGGCAGTGGGCAGTGCAACTCCTGCAATACACTGCCCCACTGCCTTGGGGCAGTGGGCAGTGGACCTCCTTCAATACACCGCCTCACTGCCTGGGGGCAGTGGGCAGTGGACCTCCTGCAATACACTGCCGCACTGCCTGGGGGCAGTGGGCAGTGGACCTCCTTCAATGCACTGCTCCACTGCCTGGGGGCAGTGGGCATCGGACCTCCCGCAACACACTGCCTCACTGCCTGGGGGCAGTGGGCAGTGGACTACCTTCAATGCACTGCCCCACTCCCTGGGGGCAGTGGGCAGTGCAACTCCTGCAATACACGGCCGCATTGCCTGGGGGCAGTGGGCAGTGCAACTCCTGCAATGCACTGCCTCACTGCCCTCGGGCAATAGGCAGTGGAACTCCTGCAATGCACTGCCTCACTGCCTGTGGGCAGTGGGTAGTGCAACTCCTGCAATGCACTACCTCACTGCCGTGGGGCAGTGGGCAGTGGAACTCCTGCAACACACTGCCGCACCGCCTGGGGGCAGCGGGCAGTGGAACTCCTGCAATGCACTGCCTCACTGCCTGGGGGCAGTGGGCAGTGGACCTCCTGCAATGCACTGCCTCACCGCCCGGGGGGCGGTTGGCAGTGCAACTCCTGCAATGCACTGCCTCGCTGCCTGGGGGCAGTGGGCATTGCAACTTCTGCAATGCAGTGCGTCACTGCATGGGGGCAGTGGGCGGTGCAACTCTTGCAACGCACTGCCTCACTGCCCTGGGGCAGTGGGCAGTGCAACTCCTGCAATGCACTGCCTCACTGCCTGGGGGCAGTGGGCAGTGGAACTCCTGCAACGCACTGCCTCACTGCCTGGGGGCACTGGGCAGTGGAACTCTTGCAATGCACTGCCCCACTGCCTGGGGGCAGCGGGCAGTGCAACTCTTGCAATGCACTGCCTCACTGCCCTGGGGCAGTGGGCAGTGGACCTCCTGCAATGCACTGCCTCACTGCCTGGGGGCAGTGGGCAGTGCAACTCCTGCAATAACCGGGCGCACCGGCCTGGGGGGGACGGGGAGCCCAGCCCAGGGGGTGGTGGGAACCTCCTGCAAGGCCCATGGGGAGCCATCATCTTCCAATAACCGGGCGCACCGGCCCGGGGGGGACGGGGAGTCCAGCCCAGGGGGTGGTCGGAGCCTCCTGCCAGGGCCAATGGGGGGCCATCTTCCGCAGAGAACCGGGCGCACCGGCCCGGGGGGGACGGGGAGTCCTGCCCAGGGGGTGTTCGGAGTCTCCTGCCAGGCCAATGGGGGGCCATCTTCTTTAGAGAACCGGGCGCACCGGCCCGGGGGGGACGGGGAGTCCTGCCCAGGGGGTGTTCGGAGTCTCCTGCCAGGCCAATGGGGGGCCATCTTCTTCAGAGAACCGGGCGCACCGGCCCGGGGGGGACGGGGAGTCCTGCCCACGGGGTGTTCGGATCCTCCTGCCAGGGCAATGGGGGGCCATCTTCTTCAGAGAACCGGGCGCACCGGCCTGGGGGGGACGGGGAGTCCTGCCCAGGGGGTGTTCGGAGTCTCCTGCAAGGCCAGTGGGGGGCCATCTTCTTCAGAGAACCGGGCGCACCGGCCCGGGGGGGACGGGGAGTCCCGCCCAGGGGGTGTTCGGAGTCTCCCGCCAGGCCAATGGGGGGCCATCTTCTTCAGAGAACCGGGCGCACCGGCCCGGGGGGGACGGGGAGTCCTGCCCAGGGGGTGTTCGGAGTCTCCTGCAAGGCCAGTGGGGGGCCATCTTCTTCAGTGGGCAGTGGAACTCCTGCAATGCACTGCCCCACTGCTTGGGGGCAGTGGACAGTGCAACTCCTGCAATGCACTGCCTCACTGTCCCAGAGCAGTGGGCAGTGGAACTCCTGCAATGCACTACCTCACTGCCCTGGGGCAGTGGGCAGTGGAACTCTTGCAATGCACTGCCTCACTGCCTGGGGGCAGCGGACAGTGCAACCTCTGCAATGCACTGCCTCACTGCCCTGGGTCAGTTGGCAGTGCAACTCCTGCAATACACGGCCGCACTGCCTGGGGGCAATGGGCAGTGCAACTCCAAACTCCTGCCTCGCACTGCCTCACTGCCTGGGGGCAGCGGGCGGTGCAACTTCTACAATGCACGGCCTCACTGCCTGGGGGCAGTGGGCAGTGCAACTCCTGCAATGCACTGCCTTACTGCCCTGGGGGCAGTGGGAAGTGAAAGTACTGCAATGCACTGCCTCACTGCCTGGGGGCAGTGGGCAGTGCAACTCCTGCAATGCACTGCCTCACTGCCTGGGGGCAGTGGGCAATGGAACTCCTGCAATGTACCGCCTCAACGCCTGGGGGCAGTGGGCAGTGCAACTCCTGCAATGCACTGCCTCACTGCCCTGGGGGCAGTGGACAGCGGAACTCCTGCAATGCACTGCCTCACTGCCTGGGGGCAGTGGGCAGTGGAACTCCTGCAATGCACTGCCTCACTGCTTGGGGGCAGTGGACAGTGCAACTCCTGCAATGCACCGCCTCACTGCCCTGGGGGCAGTGGGTAGTGCAACTCCTGCAACGCACTGCCTCACTGCCTGGGGGCAGTGGGCAGTGCAACTCCTGCAACGCACTGCCGCACTGGCTTGGGGGCAGTGGGCAGTGGACCTCCGGCAATACACTGCCGCACTGCCTGGGGGCAGTGAGCAGTGCAGCTCCTGCATTACTCTGCCCCACTGCCTGGGGGCAGTGGACAGTGCAACTCCTGCAACGCACTGCCTCACTGTCTGGGGGTGTGGTGTGGTGTGGTGTGGTGTGGTCTGGTGTGGTGTGGTGTGGTGTGGTGTGGTGTGGTGTGGTGTGGTGTGGTGTGGAGTGGTCCGGTTTGTCGTGGTGTGGTGTGGTGTGGTGTGGTGTGGTGTGGTGTGGTGTGGTGTGGTGTGGTGTGGCGTAGTGTGGTGTGGTGTGGTGTGGTGTGGTGTGGTGTGGTGTGGTGTGGTGTGGTGTGGTGTGGTGTGGTGTGGTGTGGTGTGGTGTGTTGTGGTGTGGTGTGGTGTGGTGTGGTGTGGTGCGGTCCGGTGCGGCGCGGCGCGGCGCGGCGTGGCGTGGTGTGGTGTGGTGTGGTGTGGTGTGGTGTGGTGTGGTGTGGTGTGGTGTGGTGTGGTGTGGTGTGGTGTGGTGTGGTGTGGTGTGGTGTGGTGTGGTCTGCTGGGTTGGGGTGGGGTGGGGTGCGGTGGGGTGGGGTCGAGTGCAGGGGTGCACAGGCACCTAGCGGTCTGGGTGCGCGCTCCCAACAGCCCTCCCACCCCCCTTTTGAAAGTCCCCTGGCACACCATTGCGGTTGGGGGCGACACCACTGCAACGGTGCCCTTGCACCAGGTGTGCCGACTCTGCCCCCAAGCCACCCCCAAGCCCAACTGCCCCCAAGCCGACTGCCGCCTAGGTAGGACTCCCCGTCCCGTCAAGCTGGTGAGTCCGGGCCGTTGGGAACTGCTGTCTCCCGCAGGCCCTTCCTGAGCACCGACCGCCGCCTGGTCAGGACTCCCCGTCCCGCCAGCTGGTGGGCCCGGGCCGTTGGGAACTGCCGTCCCCTGCAAGCCCTCCATAGGTACCGACCGCCGCCTGAGCAGGGCTCCCTGCCCCCCCAGGCTAGCAGGCCTGGGCCGTTGGGAACTGCCGTCACCTGCAGGCGCTCCATAGGCATTGACCGCCGCCTGGGCAGGACTCCCCGTCCCCCCAGCTGGTGGGTCCGGGCCGTTGGGAACTGCCCACTGCCCACCGCCCACCGCAGGAGTTGCACTACCCGCTGCCTCCAGGCAGTGAGGTAGTGCACAGCAGGAGTTTCACTACCTGCTGCCTCCAGGCAGTGAGGTAGTGCATTGCACGAGATCCACTGCCCACTGTCCCCAGCCAGTGAGGCAGTGTATTGCGGGAGTTGCACTTCCCAGTGCCCCCAGGCAGTGAGGCAGTGTATTGCAGGAGTTGCAATGCCCACTGCCCCCAGGCAGTGAGGCAATGCAAGACATGAGTTCCACTGCCCACTGCCCCCAGTCAGTGAGGCAGAGCATTGCAAGAGTTCCGCTCTTTAGGCAGCGACTGCCCCCTGGGTAGGACCCCCCAACCCCCCCGCGCATTGCAGGAGTTCTGCTGGCCAACGCCCCCAGGCGGTGTGGCAGTGCATTGCAGGAGTTGCACTGCCCACTGCCCCAAGGCAGTGAGGCAGTGCATTGCAGGAGTTGCACTGCCCATTGCCCCCAAGCAGTGAGGCAGTGCATTGCAGGAGGTGCACTGCCCATTGCCCCCAGGCAGTGGGGCAGTGTGTTGGAGGAGGACCACTGCCCACTGTCCCCAGGCACTGAGGCAATGTATTGCAAGAGTTCCGCTCTTTAGGCAGCGACCGCCTCATAGCACAGGACTCCCCGTCCCCCCAGCTGGTGGGCTCGCGCATTGCAGAGTTCCACTGCACACTGCCTCCAGGCGGTGTGGCAGTGAATTGCAGGAGTTGCACTGCCCACTGCCCCCAGGCAGTGAGGCAGTGTATTGCAAGGGATGCACCGGCAACTGCCCCCAGGCAGTGAGGCAGTGCGTTGCCGCAGTTCCACTGCCCACCGTCCCTAGGCAGTGAGGCAGTGCATTGCACGAGTTGCATTGCCCACTGCCCCGAGGTGGTTTGGCAGTGCATTGCAGGAGTTGCACTGCCCACTGCCCGCAAGCAGGGAGGCCGTGCACTGCAGGAGTTGCACTCGCCAGTGCCCCCAGGCACTGAGGCAGTGCGTTGTAGGAGGTCCACTGGCCACTGCCGCCACTACCCACTGCCGCCAGGCAGTGAGGCAGTGTATTGTAGGGGTAGCACTGCCCAGTGCCGCCAGGCAGTGAGGCAGTGTATTATAGGGGTTGCACTGCCCACTTCCCGCAAGCAGTGAGGCAGTGCATTGCAGCAGTTCCACTGCCCACTGCCCCCAGGCACTGAGGTAATGCATTGCAGGAATTGCACCGCCCGCTGTCCCCCGGCAATGAGGCAATGCATTACAGGAGTTCCAGTGCCCACTGCCCTTGGGAAACGTGGCAGTGCTTGACAGGAGTTGCACTGCCCACTGCCCCCAATCAGTGTGGCAGTGCATGACGGGAGTTCCACAGCCCACTGCCCCCGGGCAGTGCGGCGGTGGAATACAGAAGTTGCACGGCCCACTGCCGCCAGGCAGTAAGGCGGTGCGTTGCAGGAGTTCCACTGCCCACCGCCCCCAGGCAGCGAGGAAGTCTATTGCAGGAGTTCCACTGCCCACTGCCCGCGGGCAGTGAGGGAGTGCATTGCAGGAGTTTCACTGCCTACTGCCGCCCTGCAGTGAGGCAGTGCGTTGCCGGATTTCCACTGCCCAATGTCCCCAGGCAGTGAGGTAGTGTATGGCAGGAGGTGCACTGCCCACTTCCCCCAGGCAGTGAGGCAGTGTGTTGCACGAGTTGCACTGCCCTATGCCCCCAGGCAGTGAGGCAATGCATTGCAAGAGTTGCACTGCCCATTGCCGCCAGGCAGTGAGGCAGTGTATTGTAGGGGTTGCACTGCCCACTTCCCCGAGGCAATGAGGCAGTGCGTTGCGGGAGGTCCACTACCCACTGCCGCCAGGCAGGTAGGCAGTCTTTTCTAGGGGTTGCACTGTCCACTGCCTCCAGGCATTGAGGTAGTGCGTTGGAGGAGGTCCACTACTCATTGCCCCCAGGCAATCGGGCAGTGTATTGCAGGAGTTGCATTGCCCACTATCCCCAGTCAGTGAGGCAATTCATTGCAGGAGTTCCACTGCCCACTGCCCCTGGGAAATTTGGCAGTGCTTGATAGCAGTTCCACCGCCCGCTGTCCCCGAGGAGTGCGGCGGTGCACTGCAGAAGTTGCATTGCCCATTGCCCCCAAGTAGTAAGGCGGTGCGTTGCAGGGGTTCCACTGCCACTGCCCCCAGGCAGCGAGGTAGTGTACTGCAGGAATTGCACTGCCCACCGCCCCTAGGCAGTGAGGCAATGCATTGCAGGAGTTCCACTGCCCGCTGCCCCCTGGCAGTGAGGCAGTGCGTTGCAGGAGTTCCACTGCCCACTGCCACCAGGCAGTGAGGCAGTGCGTTACATTAGTTCCACTTCCTGCTCCCTCCAGGCAGTGAGGCACCGTGTTGCAGGAGCTCCATTGCCGACTGCCCCCAAACAACGAAGCAGTGCGTTGCAGCAGTTCCGCTCTTTCGGTAGCGACCGCTTCCTAGGCAGGACTCCCCGTCCCCCCAGCTGGTGGGCCTGCGCATTGCAGGATTTCCATTGCCCACTGCCCCCAGGCGGTGTTGCAGTGCATTACAGGAGTTGCACCGCCCACTTCCTCATGCAGTGAGCAATTCTGTTGCAGGAGTTCCACTGCCCACTGCCCCCAGGCAGTGAGGCAGCGCGTTGCAGGAGTTCCACTGCCCATTGCCGCCAGGCAGTGGGGTAGTGTATTGCGGGGGCTGCACCTCCCACTGCACCCAGGCAGTGAGGCAGTGTATTGCAGGAGTTGCATTGCCCAGTATCCCCAGGCAGTGAGGCAGTTCATTGCAGGACTTCCACTGCCCACTGCCCCTGGGAAATTTGGCAGTGCTTGATAGCAGTTCCACCGCCCGCTGTCCCCGAGGAGTGCGGCGGTGCACTGCACAAGTTGCATTGCCCATTGCCCCCAAGTAGTAAGGCGGTGCGTTGCAGGAGTTCCACTGCCAGTGCCCCGAGGCAGTGAGGTAGTGTACTGCAGGAATTGCACTGCCCACCGCCCCTAGGCAGTGAGGCAATGCATTGCAGGAGTTCCACTGCCCGCTACCCCCGGGCAGTGAGGCAGTGCGTTGCACGAGTTCCACTGCCCACTGCCTCCAGGCAGTGAGGCAGTGCGTTACATTAGTTCCACTTCCCACTCCCTCCAGGCAGTGAGGCAGTGTGTTGCAGGAGCTCCATTGCCCACTGCCCCCAAACAACGAAGCAGTTTTGCTCTTTTGGTAGCGACCGCTTCCTAGGCAGGACTCCCCGTCCCCCCAGCTGGTGGGCCTCCGCATTGCAGGATTTCCATTGCCCACTGCCCCCAGGCGGTGTTGCAGTGCATTACAGGAGTTGCACTGCCCACTTCCCCATGCACTGAGCAATTGCGTTGCAGGAGTTCCACTGCCCACTGCCCCCAGGCAATGAGGCAGTGCGTTGCAGGAGTTCCACTGCCCATTGCCGCCAGGCAGTGAGGTAGTGTATTGCGGGGGTTGCACCTCCCACTGCCCCCAGCCAGTGAGGAAGTGCGTTGCAGGAGTTGAACTGCCCTTTGTCCCTAGGAAGTCAGGCAGTGTATTGCACGAGTTGCACTACCCACTGCCCCCAGGCAGTGAGGCGGTGTGTTGCACGCGTTGCACTGTCCCCTGCCCTCAGGCAGTGAGCCAATGCGTTGCAGGAGTTTCGCTGCCCACGGTCCCCAGGCGGTGTGGCAGTGCATTGCAAGACTTGAACTGCCTACTGCCCCCAAGCAGTGAGGCAGTGCATTGCAGGATTTGCACTGCCCACTGCCCGCAGGCATTGATGCAGTGGGTTGCAGGAAGTCCATTGCCCACTGCCGCTAGGCAGTGAGGCAGTGTACTGCAGGAGTTCCATTGCCCATTGCCCCCAGGCAGTAGGGCAGTGCGTTGCAAGAGCTCCACTGCCCAGTGCCGCCATGCAGTGGGGCAGTGTATTGCAGGAGTTGCACTGCCCGCTGTCTCAAGGCAGTGAGGCAACGCATTGCAGGAGTTCCACCGCCCACTGCCCCCAGGCAGTGTTGCACTGCATGACACGAGTTCCAAAGCCCACCGCCCCCGGGCAGTGCGGCGGTGCACTGCAGAAGTTTCACTGCCACGCCCTCAAGCAGCAAGGTGGTGCGCTGCAGGAGTTCCACTGCCCACCACCCCCAAGCAGTGAGGCAGTGCGTTGCAGGAGTAGCACTGCCCATTGCCCCCAGGCAGTGAGGCAGTGTAATGTAGGAGTTGCACTGAACGCTGCCGCCAAGCAGTGAGGCAGTGCATTGCAGGAGTTCCACTGCCCACCACCCCTAGGCAGTGTGGCACTGCGTTGCAGGAGTTCCAGTGCCCACTGCCCCAAGGCAGTGAGGCAGTGCGTTGCAGCAGTTGCACTACCCAGTGCCCCCAGACAGTGAGGCAGTGCGTTGCAGGACTTCCGCTCTTTACGTAGCGGCCGACACTCAGGTAGGCATCCCCGTCCCCCCTGCTAGTGGGCCCGCGCATTGCAAGAGTTCCACTTCCCACCGCCCCCAGGCGGTGTGGCAGTGCATTGCACGAGTTGTACTGCCCACTTCCCCAGGCAATGAGGCAGTGAGTTGCAGGACTTCCCATGCCCACTGCCCCCAGGCTGTGAGGCAGTGCGTTGCAGATGGTCCACCGCCCACTGCCGCCAGGCAACGAGGCACTGTATTGTAGGGGTTGCATTGCCTCCTGCCCCCAGGGCAGTGAGGCAGTGTGGTGCAGGAGTGGCACTGCCCACTGCCTCCAGGCAGTGAGGCAATGCATTGCAGGAGTTCCACTGCCCACTGCCCCCAGGCAGTGCGGCAGTGTATTGAAGGAGTTGCATTGCTTCCTGCCCCCAGGCAGTGAGGCAGTGCATTGCAGGAGTTGCACTGCCCACTGTCTCTAGGCAGTGAGGCAATGCATTGCAGGACTTGCACCGCCCACTGCCCCTGGGCAATCTGGCAGTGCTTGATAGGAGTACCGCTGCCCACTGCCCCCAAGCAATGAGGCAATGCAATGCAGCAGTTCCACTGCCCACTGCCCCCAGGCAGTGTGGCAGTGCATGATAAGAGTTCCACAGCCCACTGCCCCCGGGTAGTGCGGCGATGCATTGCAGAAGTTGCACTTCCCACTGCCCCCAGGCAATAATGTGGTGCGTTGTAGGAGTTCCACTGCCCACCGCCCCCATGCGGCAGGGCCGTCCTCAAGGACCGAGATTTTTTTTTTGTTAAGGACAGCCCTTAAGGACAGACCCTAGAGGCCTTTTTGCCCTGGCCGAACGTGGGCCATGTCTACCCCCCCAGCCTTCTTTTGGGCACCACTTCTGATTTTGCCCCCCGCTCTAAAGCGGCGGGGATCCCCGATGCGGCAGGTGTGAGGTAGCCAATTTGCCCACTTGTGGGCCACTTCTGATTTTGCCCCCCGCTTTGAAGCGGTGGGGATCCCCGATATGGCAGGGGTGAGGTAGCCAATTTGCCCACTTGTGGGCCACTTCTGATTTTGCCCCCCGCTCTGCAGCGGTGGGGCTCCCCGATACGGCAGGGGTGAGGTAGCCATTTCGCCCACTTGTGGGCCACTTCTGATTTTGCCCCCCGCTCTGAAGCGGTGGGGCTCCCCGATACGGCAGGGGTGAGGTAGCCACCTTGCCCACTTGTGGGCCACTTCTGATTTTGCCCCCCGCTCTGAAGCGGTGGGGCTCCCCGATACGGCACGGGTGAGGTAACCAGTTTGCCCACTTGTGGGCCACTTCTGATTTGGCCCCCCGCTCTGCAGCGGTGGGGCTCCCCGATACAGCAGGGGTGAGGTAGCCAATTTGCCCACAAGGGCATGCGGGTGAGGTGGAAGATGGTGGTTTGCTTGGGTTTGCGGCTTTCAAGGATTTGGCAGTTTCTTTGGAAGAGGATGGTGAGGCAGAGGTTACGTTGGACATTCGAGATTTGTGGGTTGTCCCCAAGAGGGCGACACGTAACGCCGACATTGGCGATCTGTATGGGGTTGAGTTGGAGGGTGAGGACGAAGACAGTGAGGACGAGGATATGGAGCAGGCAGGTGCAGTTGCTAGTAGTTCCTCTTCTGACCTTCATAACCCCTCAGCTGTCCCCTCCACCTCTTCTAACCCTGCCGCGCAGTTGGTGTTTCGGTATGATGTGGATGAGGCGGTGTTGAACGCAATGGAGAGGGGGAGGTTGCATGAGTGGACTAAGGTTGAGTTTAAGGCCATTTGTAGGAAGCATGGTTTGAGTGTGGCGGGGGGAAGGGTGAGCTTATGGAGCGTGTCAGGGTGTACTTCCAGAGGTTGTGCCAGCAGTAGGGAGTTTGTTTCCAGCTGTGCCACCGGCGATGGAACATTCGGGTGGTCGAACGCTACATGACTGTATTTGATCAGAAAAAGTATTGCTCTTGTTCATGTTGAATTGTCCAGGGTGTGAGGTAGGGTCATGCAACACATGTGGGGCTAGGATCATATGGTTGTGTGCTGAGACCAATTTGGGGCTAGGGACTCATGGTTGAACAATTGGGAACACCGGGGTGAAGACATGTACTGTCCGCGGGTTCTTTTGAAATTACCCCGTTCTGGACGGGATTTTTTGTTTTGCGTTAAGGACAGCCCTGCCATGCGGTGAGCGGTGTAGGGCCCCACTATAGGGGTGCCCCACCCGGAAGCCGCCTGGCTCTCGACACCCCCTCCCGTCCGGCGGGGCAAATGCGGCGTGCCCAAGAGACGACTACCGTGGTAGCTTGCCACCTAGGGGTGACCTCGGGGGCTAACAGGCCCGAGCTTACGAAGCTTCGGACTGACGTGACCGCGCAGCGGACCCCTGCCCCCATCGCAGCCCGGGATACCACATATACCTCTTGCTGGCAATATACGATGCCCATCACCCGGGCACTAGCCACCACCCATAGGGCAATAATCCCTCCCACACCCACCACCGTGATCCCCACGGCCGCGACTTGCAATGACCCCTGGCCACGGGGGGGACGTCTCCTCGGTCCCGGTACGGGCCTCCCCCCCCCCCCCTCCGGGCCCTCCGGGCCCACTTAGTTACCAAGGGTCAATGGCTACTAGCCATACATAGGGGGAACGTAGGGGGTGCGCTAAGGGGGCGCACTTAGGACAATCTTTGAATCCACGCTTCGTTGCGGTGTCAATGGTGAGGAGGTAGAGTGGAGGCCTCCGTTGTTGTAGAGTAACCCCTTAGGCCACCGCGTCTCTGCCAGACTGGACTAGACCTCTGCTAAACCCTCTCCCCTACCCCCCCCCCCCCCCTAGCAACTAGCAGCGACTAGCTAGTCCCCTAGGGAGGCCCTCCTCGGCGGCTAGCCCCCCCCCCCAACTAGCCCCCCCGCCCCCCCCCTGGGGGCCTTCGGCCCACTTCTACTGGGGGGGGGGGGGGTCGCGTACAGAAGCGAGGAGACGTCCCCCCCGTGGCCCTGGCTGGTAGGAGCCCCTCCCCATTGGCAGCAAGGGGGGAGTGACAGGCGGAGGCACAAGATCCCAAGCCAGGACCCGGCGCGCCACCTCCACTACGGCACCCAGCAATCCCTTGTTTGTGCTCAAACAATTGTTTGCCTTTTCATTCTCAGGCAGTTTTCTGTCTACCCACCCAGTCTGAGTTACATGATTTGTCCTATTTTGGTGCAGTGTGTTCCTACCTCCTTGGCAAACGTGGCAACGGCCAGATTGGGAGCCTCGCATGGCCCCGCACCACCCTCCCACCCCCCGTTCCTCCGCCCGGGGCCTGTGGCCAGGGGCATGTAACGCTGAGCCATGGATCCCCTAGCGGTCGCTGGAGCACGACATCGGGGGAGCGCTGCATGTGGAGGACGGTATGCACCTCTTGGTGCGCTAGCGGACGGGAGCCCGTGAACGGTGTGTTGCATTGGGCTGGGGGTTGTTTGTGTGTGGCGCCACCTTCATAGGTTTTGCAGGGGATGAACAACCGCGCACCTGACGGGGACTGCAGTCCTTCTAGCTGATGGGCTACAAGTCCCGGGGTCATCTGGGTGCCGGCCCCCGGGTGGGCCTTCGTGGGTGCTATCCCGTTGTGGCCCCGAGCCCCATTGGGTTAAGGCCTGCAAAAGGTTCCTCTTGCTGCTACCCTTCGCCCTTTTGCGTGACGGGCGGGTATCCTCCGACCCAAAAAGCCCTCGCCTGCCGTGGTATGGCCACAAGTGGTTGCACGCCAGCAGAGTCGTGGAAGCATGCCGCCGGCACCCGCGCCGTCAGCCGTGCTATCGAGGGCCTAGGATGGCTCGGTGCACGCTCGTCCAAACCCCGAGCCATGGTGGGTCACAAGGCCCGGCCCCCAAGGCCTCACTTACAATCCAGGCACATCCGGTAGTGCCACAAGACCCGGAACCAAGTCCCCCACACCCTTTCTTGGACCCTGCGCGAAATGCCTCATTGCGAGGTGACGACGTGGACTCGGGGGACGATGACATGATGACCCCCAGTGCAGTGCCTAGTGACCCAAGTACGGCAGCACAACAAGCCCTAGTGGCCCACAGCGATAATGCGGCGCGGCCTGTTGCGCCTGCCCATCATCATGCGCCCCACGCCAATACTCCGGACATGGCCACTGCCTGTGGGCAGAGGGTGGCGAGGGACAAACACCTGGAGCCCCCACCCCCCGGCGGGAATCGGGGACATTGTCCTAGTTGGAGGCACATGGCCTCGTCGACAGTGGGGTTGACAGTGAGGAGGAGCTCCTCAGGACGGAACTCCACCCAACATCCTCCGAGACAAGGTGCGGCTCGCTGCCGAGCTGGCGGATGGGGTTGTGGACGAGGCGGACCTGTGCTGCTCGCACGAGGTGGCGAGGTATGAGCACTGTAGTTAGGAGGGGGGTGCCACGGAGGACCCTACCCCCCCTGGCTTGGGATCCGCGAACTGCGTTGTGCAGGATCGGGTGGAGCTAAAACTTGCGCGCAGGGGGTGAGTGCAAGGGATGGTGGCTCCAGGCCATGGCTTACACCTACGCTTGGAGCGCCCTACCACCCCCATGGTAGGGCTCTCATGCTCGTCATCCACCACACAGTGACGCTCCCCCGCTCGTAGGCCCTATCGGCGGTACGCCCCATGTCCATCCTCGTCAAGGAGCGCAACCGTTTTGAGGTGGTGGCCATGGCGGATGCCCATCAGGAGGACGGGCATTTGGTCCTCCGGCTCACAAGGGCCGTGGGACGGACAATCACTGCCAACATGATAGCCCGGGCCTTATGGGTGGAGCCTAGAAGTACCATGGGTGTCCAGTATGGCATTACCCCCAACGCCCCGGGGGGCCCAACGATTTTAGATGCAGCATGGAGGGACCTGGGCCCTCTTGGTGTGTGTACGCGCAGTAGCTGCGGCTGACCAAGCTGACCCCCCTTCAAGCTCTGTGCTGTTCCTTTGGAGGCTTTGAAGGACTAGCTTGGGCCACAACTAGCCGCCGACAAGCCGGCGGTTACCAAGAGCTTGCTCCAATTTTTTGGAGCCTTGCTTGGTGGCCTGGCCGCCCAATAGACAGCGGCACATCCCGGCGTGGCCACCCAAGGCGCGGAGGCAGAGCACCAAAATTAAAGTCTCCCCATAGCGCCCCGCAGCAGTGAGCGGCGCTCATGCTCTACAGTACGTCCGGCTAATTATCTGGGGTTGTATTTACGTCAACTGCCAGGCCTTGCACATGGCGCCTCGCCGGGTGGACATCATGGTCCTCGCGGGGAGCTAGTCGGGCCGAGGGTAGGAAGAGCCCCCCCCCCCCCCCCCCCCTTGAAGCGCCACGTGCACGTGGGCGCTGAGCGGGCAGGCACGGGCATTGGCGTCCACATCCGCGAGGGCATCATCACCAAGCCTACCCTCTTGCAGGACCAAGGCGGCGGAAGTGCCCTTATGGAGGTCCTTACGCCTTGAAGCACCACGTGCTGGTGGTGTACTCCCCACGGTCCCAAGTGGGCTAGGACCTGTAAGTCCAGTGGGCGGATGTGTGGCACCAGGTCACCTGGACCCTAGCCTATCTTGCTGCCGGCCAACACCAACTCATTGGCACACCCGAAGGATCAAAGTAGGCCCCGGAGGGAGGCTACTGCACCTTCCTTCGGGCCGTTGACCTCCAAGACCTCATCGACATGCATGCCATCCCCCTTAGCACATACTCCTAGATGGTAGCCGCATTGACACAATGGCTTGCCACGCCGACTCCCCGTTAATGGTGCCCTCTTACCGCTGCTGGGCTAGCACCCTATTCTCTGACCGCCACCTCCCCCTATTGGTGGTTGCCACCCATTCGGTGGCCCGGGACGAAAAGCCCCACCTAAACGCGGCGAGCCGTGCTGCAGAGCACCATATGCACCCAATGGACCTGTCCCCAGAGGAGGAGGCTGATTACCGGCGCGCAATAGATGCCCGAAGCCCCCCCCCCCCCCGAGGAAGTGCGAGAGGTTGAGCTCCGCCGGCTGCAGCGAGTCACGCATGACAGGGCACAAGGCTGGTATGGTCTAAGCACCCACACATTGGTGTTGTTGCCTCCGTTGGTGCTTGCTAGAGCGGACTTGGGCCACCACGGCCCCCTAGTTGGCCTTCCCAATGCGCACCATGCTGCTGTTGGTGCGGCGCTTCTTACGGCACGCACAAGCCATCGCTAGAGGGGCCCCACGGGGTTCGGAGGCCCTAAATAGAACCCTTGTGGCGCTCGGGGAGGCCCAAAGATAGTGCTGCCTAAAAGACCTTTGGGCCTGAGGCAGCCGGCACACCGAGTCCACAAGGAACCTCCGCCGTAGCCCCGAGCAATGGAGTGAAGTGCAGTGGCGTACGTGAGCTGCCCTCAGGCACATTGCTGAAGTGCCCCTAGCCAATAGGCTCTTCTTTAACCCCCGAGAAACCCTGGCATCCCTCTGCCAAAACCGGGAGCGCCTCCGGGGGTACAAGTACCGCATCTAGAACAACTAATTGCGGTGGCGGGTATTCCAAGCGTCCTCCCCCAAGCCCCGCCCCGAGTGCCCGGGAACTATGTGCAGCGGTAGGCAATTGGTCCACGTGGAATCGGGGAAGGCGCGAGGGCCCGATCTAGCCCTTCCGGCCGTGGAAATCTGTGCTAACATTACCTAGTAACGACACCTCGGTGAGGCCAACCAGCGCACCTTGTGCCGCGTCATGCATGACCCCATGTATGCCGACGGGTGGGCAAACAAGGCAGGGTGACCTCCCCAGCTGGCCGGTCCAGGAGGCCAACACCCAGGGTATCACAGTCTCCCGCCCATCTCCAAGATGGAGCCCATGGCATTCTACACGGAGGCCTCCTAAGTGAATGAGTATGCCTTGGGTAGCTTGGGGGATCATACCTCCTAGGGGGATGAAAGGCATATCCCTACATGAGGTCGTGTGTACCGTCCACATGACGCTGGAAATTGTGCGCCTTTGTGTGCAAATGGTGGATGAGCTCATCACCGACTTGGCGGAGTACCTCGATGTCATAGCTCAAGACGTCCACCCAGTGGTGGGAAGCGGTACAAGTGCACAATGCCACGGGGGCCCCTATAGAGCCGGATACTAGAGCAGCTGCTGGCCATCCCCCAAGGCACCACACAGGGCGTGCGTGTGGGGGGCACGGCGGCCATCTCCTTCATCAAATGCATGGGCATGGCCCACGGGGCGTACACGGTCCCCCCGCTGGCCCACCGTATGATGATGTGGGTGGATGACACCATCACGGTCCTTGCAAGGGCAGAGGACCGACCCATACAAGGGCCCCTCGTGGCCAGCCCACCTATTTCTAGGGGGTGTTGCGGGTCTCAATGCCAGATAAGGGCCGCCAAGTAGACCCCTGGGGGTAGCTCGATGTGGGTCACTTCGCCGTGCGTGGTTGGGTGCGTTGTCACTACCGGGGGATGTATGTCCGGCCGCGCCTACCGTCGTTTCGGGGGGGGGGGGGGGGCATGAGGACGAGGATCGCGCTTGTACAACCGTCTTGGAGCCACATCGGCAAGCCCGCTTGGTCCACTACCATCAGCACGTTGCGCAGCAAATGGGGGCGGTGCCGGTGGTGGGTCCACTGACCCGGGGTAAGTATGGCGGGGCATCCTCCCTAGTGGCGGTGGTGCTCCGCGAAATATACCTCGTGGGCTTGCTTGACGCGTTCCTTGGCCCACCTTGGCCCACCCCAAACAGCCATCCCTCGAGGATCCCCATGGCAACTCCATGTGGGCGTGGCAGGAGGTGCCCGTCGACACACTATGAGTGCGTCATTGGCTTGCGGAACTGTTGATGTGGGGCGGTAGACGCTCGCCGCGGCACAGAGTTTCGTTGGGAGCTTGGCCTCAAGGACCATCATCGCCGCATTGGGGGCCATGCGCTAGGGTTTCACCATATCTCCGCATTGATGGCCCAGATGTTGTAGGGGGTACTGGCCTCCCTTGGAGGTAAATATCGGTGCCCGTGTACTGGAGGACCGGGGCCGGTGGGAGCTCTCCCAAGCGTTGTAAGGCCCTTTCCCTAGCCTACAGTGTGTCAATGGTCTAGGTGCACCCCACGTGTGTATCGACCATTGCCAAGGCCGGGGATGGTAGGGGCCGCAGGTCCCCAGTGGAGTGGTGCTGGACTTCCTCGCACCGGGGTACCACCACCTCAGGGACTTCTACGCCCTATGTGGGGTGCTACGTAGTGAGCAGGACCTGAGTGCACATGTACCCTAGGTGCACAGGATGCATTCAATCGGAGGTTGGCTTCACCGACACCGCGGAGACCTACAGCCCCTGCTGGAGGCACCAACCCCCCCGGTGGCAACTAGCCCCCAAGGACTGGGTGCCGGGCCCGATACGCCCATGCAGCTCCACGGCATTCATCGGAGGCTGTGAGGCGAAAACCACCCGGGAGCGGGTGGTACCGGGAGGATGGGTGATAGTGCTTCCGGTATACGGGCAGCCCATCAATGACCTCCTTGGTGACACCCGCCTGCACCATCTGTTGGTGGGCCTCTTGGACATCTAGGTGCAGGTGGAGCCTTTGCACGTGTGCTTACAATAGCACTTGCGGGTGGCCATGCTCCCACAACTCCAAGCTGGAGGCACGGAGGGCCCCGCTATGGTGTGGCACCGCGCGCCGCCGGAGCCGTGGATAGAGGTCCGAACGGAGACGGTGGTATGCTTTAGGTACCCGGCCTAGTGCCTGACCCACAAGTGCCCGGGGCACCCCAACAAGGGCCCCCTTTATATAGCCCTCCACGCCCGAAGCGTGCTGCAATCTGAGCTAGACCCCACCCTAAGGACACACTTGCACAAGCATTTCGGGGTCCACGTGACTCTATACCTGCATATGGAACCGGGAGTCTGGTCCCATGACCTGTTGCTGCTGGCCACAATCAGCATAGCCGTCATAGCCAACATGCAACGCCGGAACCACCCCGGCGGGAATGGCCAGCTCTCGCGTATGAGCAAGCGCTAGGACAGTACAGCACCAGGGTAGCCTCGGGGGCTAGGAACTCTCAGGAGGGCGAGGCCATGACCCTGTTGCTCTGCGCCCGGCAGCTGGTGCCACAAGAAGGCGTATACTGGGTGGTGCCGGATTCTGATTCCGTGAGCGCCGTATGCACTTACCACGAGGGCAGACATTGTGGAGACGGCATACACCACCTATATGCTCACACTCATGGGACTAAGCGCCTGGCCCCTCGGGCCGCGATCAATGCCGTGGTCACACCCTCACACTGGATCGCCGCCATCAATGTGCGGGTAGACAGAGTGACAACGAAGGAGTTGCAAGCGGACCTCGGCCGGATGCTACGCCGCCCCCACACCTTCTTGCCTTTGGTGAAGTTCCGGGACCAGTGCCAACTAGCCCCCGGCGACCTACAAGTGTGGTTGCCGGAGCAGGCGGCGACCCCCCGCTCGGGTGCACTACGAGCACTAACGGGAACCTAACTATAGGCCGGGCCTCGGCCTGCCTTTGGACTAGTTCACCAGTGACCAGCAGCGGCACTTGGTGGCCCATCAAATGCGCAACCTCCCCACCATGACGGTGCAAGCAGAGTGCTCCGAACACCAAAATGTGCGACTGTGCACGCAGTGCGTGCTGTGTGGCAGTGGCCCGGAAACGGGCCGTCACTTGTGGGAATGCCTGGTGCAATCCAATCAATGGCGCCCAGCCTGGCAGCGCTTGCACACGTGGCTGAGCACCGACGTAGGGCCACGAGTGTCGTAGGTGCAAAGCCAACTGTGGGACTCCGCGGTCCTCAAGCAGTGGTCGTCGGCCATTGCGACACCGTCCCTGTGGGCGGCACATATGGGGCTGGAGGGACCACATGGGGGTATGGGGGTGGAGTTCATCTGGCAGATGCTGTCGGAGTCACAGAAGGTTTGGTTGGCCCACGCCAGAGCTCAAGAGGGCCTCATCAAGGCCCGCTCAGGGCTGGAGGGCACTATGGCGTGGGCATTGCGAGAACTTTAACTGCACCAGCAGGTGGAGCGGCAAGGAGCCCCAAGGACAGCCCTGAACTAAGGCTGCCGTACGCGGGGATGACTCCTGCCCCGTCACAAGTGTGCAACACACCACACACAGCATGCGTTCAAACACACAGCCCTCCCGTTGTGCATTTCCCGCATGCAAGGCATCCCGGCCATTGCCATTTGGTAACAGCACCTTCGGCACAGCACAGCACAGCACACCAGAACACACGCCACACCACACCACACCATGCTCTCAGGCCAGCAGCCCGATTGAGTCCACACGCTCTGAGTCTCCGTCGTCGTTCGATGGGCACGCCTCCGCACTGCCGCGCGGGTACCCTGACCACCAGGCCCCCGTCCTGCACCACGCCATCGCCAATGCTCAGCTGCCGGCGGCAGAGTACCTCTTGACACACGGCGCGGACCCCCTGACGCGGTCTGCGTTTGGCCTTGCGGCGCGGGAACTGGCGGCGGGCTGCCTCATGGTGAGCCACACCACTGGCGACAGTGTGCAGACCACCGCGTACCGGAAGCTTCTCCGCCTGTTGGACCAGCATGCCCCCGACCCTGGGCAGCTCGTCACGCAGGGCTCCAGCTCCCCGAGCAGCACAGTGGCGCGGGATGCGGGGTTTTCGCGGGTCACGGGCATGTGAATCGGCGCCAGTCTCCAATCACCCATTTTCAATGAAGGTCAATTCATGCTCAACCCCCCCCCCCCCCCCGCCCTGAGGCAGGCGCAGTCGGAGCATCAGTGGCAAGTCCACACCTGACCTCTTTGTGCCCCCCCCTCCAACCAAGGGAATCCCTTGGGGAAAGGGGGGGGGGGCGGTTCGCTCGTTTCCTCTTGTTGCTCGCACAACTGAGGCTGTAGGCACTTGTAGTTGGCATGGCGCCCGTGATCCCGCGTATCACTGCAACCTCACGGTCGGTCTGTCAGTGAAACTCTCAGGGACACATTTATGGGCTTTGTTTGGCCACTGACGAGCCCTCGTTTTTGCTTTACATGCTGACGTGTGCCCACCACAGCCACCCTCTTGCGTCCAAAATGCCCATTGCGTCAACCCCAACCGCTGCCAAGGGCTACTGTAACCGCCTCCCACTGCTTTAACGCACTCGATCAGCCCTTGTAGGACGCCTTTCCCTCCAGCCAATCCCCTGCTCTAAGATGCAACCTGTCCAAGATGCGGAGGCCATATGTCCCGTATTAATTTGGCACCTAATTTAATTTGATTTCATTTGTGGATGTTGGCCAAGACGCTCGATTTTTGTGCTTTTTTTGGTTGCTGTTGTGCTGAGTCACACCGATTCTGTCGTGATTTGCCTAACCATCCTCCGCCTATTTTGCTATCATTCACTTTGTTGCGTGTTGATGGCAATGAAATGCAAGTGGCATCCCAGTTGGTTGCATCCAATTGCCTTGACAATACAGTTTTAACCGCCGCACGTAAACCGCACAGATGGGACGTAAGATACACCCTGTATGTGTGCTGTATTATTCCGTGACCTTGTGTTCGATAAGGGGTGGGCATCACCTTTGATTGCTGTGGTGCAGATTTGAGCAGCAACGCTGCTTCCAATGTTTCGGATTCATTTTGTAGATCAAAGGGCTGTGCTGAGATCCCCCCCCCCCTCCTGTCGTGCCCCCCCCCCGCCAACAAAAAATGCCCCCCCCCGTCCACTGGTGCTCTGCAAGTAACAACGACCATCCAGAAGCCTCCAGGGACCAAGCAACTACCCCCCTTTGCAATCTACCCCCCCTCCCGGGAGGGGGGGGATTTGGCACAAGGCCTTGGTGGGAGGCCAGGAGGGGGGGAGGGGAGACAGTCACCAAGTGACGGTCCCCCGACCCCCGGAATTCCAGTATAACAAAACGAAACGCCCGGAGAAACAGCATTGGACCACAAGGACCAAGAGGGTACTGCCGTGCCCAATCCCGCCGTCTTGGTGACATTGATGTCCCATAACCCATGTGGCTGCCATGATGAAGTCCTTGGGTTGCCCCGGCGAATATCCAACGGACAGCGAAGAAGACCAAGGGGCAGTCGATCCGATGCCAGGTCCTGCACAACAGTCAAAAACTCACTGACCGAGTCCCGCATATGCAGTGCCACATCCTTGACCCGTGTTGTCAATTTTTCTGCGGAAGGCCACCCAGCGTACGACAATCTCACCGACAAGCCTGTGAGGATGGCAACAGCAGTGCATGACAAGGAGATGTCCCGTGGTCCATCTGGATTTTTGCTGTACCGGCTCTTGCAAAACTGGTCTGCCCATGTCACATAGCATCCTTGTGTCATTTCTTCGCGGATCCGCTCTTGTGCAAGGGCAACCCGGTTGGCCAATGGTAATTCTCGATGCAGTATAAGCCCACTTCCCCGCAACTCAAGCCGCTGTTCCTTGGTCAATGTTGTCATAACCCCTGTACTGGGTACCGTTCCTGCCACTTTCATCGGCTTTGCCAGCACCAGCATGCAGCGGAAGAGCTTGACTGCAGCAGGCACAAAGCGCAGTAACCATTGCTTAGACCCACGACTCGGCCAATCCTGCTTCAGGTCGGCAATACCTCGTCTTGTTCGAGGATTCATACGCAACTCCAGGGCCATCTCCACAAGAGTCAAAGCTGGTCCTCCCCCCATAGCGCACTCCACCAGCGAGTCCCCGTCTTGGTGCATGTCAGCCCGGTCCAGGACGTCATACAACCCCGAGCAAAAGTCTCGTAGACTGAATGGGGAGGCACTGCTGTCAGTCATAATGCCCTGTGAGGCAGTACAGGCAGATTACATACAGACAGAACAAGCAGACAACAACCAGTGGTTTCACAGTTGACAGTGAAAGTTAGTAGAGAGAAGGTGTCAGCAGGTACAATAACACAACTTATGCAGAGACAAAAGACAACATGTGGACCCAACAGGCAGTGGCTGTAAATGGTTTCACTGTTGACAGTGAAAGTCCTTGTGATCCGATGCCTCCCACCTGAAAGCAGGTGGGCAATAGAGTGAATGCAAGTACATGGGGGGGGGGCATAAAGTCAAAGAGATCCTCACCTGGCACCCCACTGTTCCCCCATGCACACAAGGACATGCACACAAGGACATAACGGGTGTGGTACAGCTCTATTGATGCCTCCAAGTCCTGGTGGGGTACTTTTCCTACAGCCAGGGCTAGAAATCTGGTGTCTCACTACATAGTCAACTATATACTGCAAAACATGTCTAAAAACTACCGGTTTCGCCACCATGGAGAAACAGAAATGGTTGGCCAACACAGCGGCTTGGTGATTCCTCAGGACTCAAGACCCAGACACAGTGGCGAGAGGCCAGTAGGCGCCGCCAACAAACCAACGCCAAGGCCTTGCCCCCCCCCCCCCCCCCTCCCTCATCTGTGCAAGCAGGGCGTTGTCTGAGACAGCCACCCATGATTTTGGGGACCACTCTTTTGTGCTCCCCAAAGCATGTCAACAGCATTTTGAAGTGATTGTGATGGGAAAGTGGGACTGTTTGACGGTGCTATTTGCAGCATGGCCGTCACCTATATCCAGTCTAATGCCGATGCCACTATCATCAGGGGGTCTCTGTATTTATTTGAAGTATAAACAGGCATGAGATAGACAATGGAGTATTGTTTGATTGTGTTCTTTTCGCATCCGCAGTCTATCACCGTGACCAGTAGCTGAGAGTCATTTTCCAGTTCGCAGCGAATCGCGTGTTTTGCGGTCGCACCCCAGCATGGTCTTGTCTGAGCACAACGGCCCGGTGGTACCATCGTGTTGTGGACCCCAGTGTGCGCTCATGCGGGGAGGGGGTTTTGTTTGTTGACAAGTAGTGCACATGGGGAACGAGAGCCTTTAGGGCACCCCATAAGCTGGCTCTTCAGTGCCATTTGTGACTGTCGGGACAGTTGATCCGTGATGAACAGTGACACTATGCAGCAGGTTGGTCGCACCCTCTCCATGTTTTGCGTGTGGACGCTGTCGTATCCATTCTTAAGTATATAAAAATTAATTATTGTTTTATTCTTAAAAGATCGCCTGACCCAACGAACGCCGGTCCGTTCATGGACGGCGATTGACTGTTGCCCAGAAGCACCCCCAATGTGGTGCAGTGGATGTGCCGCGCTTGATGGGGTGGATGGATTTTCACTTGGGGGGGGGGGGGGTTCAACAGAGCCCCTTGGCTGGACCCCCCCCAAAACAAAACGGATTCAATGGATAGGACCCCGCAAAAACAACCCCCCCAAATCCCAGATTTCAATCTGGGGGAGCTGTCCCAGACGCCCGAGGGAGTGGGGGGAGGGGGTTGGAAGGGGAGGGGGACACTTACTTGGGGTCAGGATAGGGCTCGGTCAACCCCCTAATTAAGGCTGAATATTGGGACCGAGTTGGGGGAGGGACAATCAGGTACACCAGTAAAGGGGCTCCATAGTCCACCACCCCATGTGCAGCCCCTGATATTCCACACCTGATGTGCAGGCCCTACGCCTGATGCGCAACCCCTAATGTGGTCGTTGTTGTTATTTTGGTAGCTGCCCACCTGGCGGAGTCCTTGTACAGATTAGTTGTGGCCAGCGGTAGGTTTGATCCACAGGCAGGTCAGGAGGCCAGCCCCCCCCCCCCCCCCCCCCGGGCCCTCCACTGGATGGTGCACCAACGATGCGAAGAATTTTCACCGTGACTGTTTGCGGAATTGCAATTGCAGATTTTAGGCCAGTATTCACTATTTACACTTTTATGGTCCATGGTGTACAGTTGGTAGCCTGCTGCATACTCTTTGTACCCACATCCGGTATCTTGTTGCTTAACCCCACAATTTTTGACCCACGAACGAAAAAATATTCAACGGGCAGTACCTTAAATCATGATCACAATGCTTCATCACATGTCGCTCACATGACACGCATGGTTTGTCCACTGATCCCCCGATGCATGCCCCACAGTTTGAGTTTGGAGGTTCCGGAACCTGCGGGACCCTCTCCAGGCTGCCCGCCACAAGTGTTACGTGCTCAGTCGGTTGCATGTCAGACCATGTCTGCACCCATCCTCTGATCCCACCTCCACCCCATCTCCACCCCTCCAACCCACCTGCAGCCCACACCCCACCCCCACCCTGTCTGCATCATCTCCACCCCATCTGCACCCCATCTCAAGCCCATCCCCACCCCATGATGTTCACTGCACAGAAGGGGTTTTCATAGGGGCTGCTATGGAAGCACCAGCATTCAACAAATGCTGACGACGTTGACCGAGGCATTTTCTCTGGTCCTTGCCCCAGTTTTTGACATGATATTTCTCCGTGAATAGTGCTTTGTTGGGGGTCAAGCAAAGGTGCTTTGGATAGGGTAAGAAGCGCTCTTTGCAGTGCATTTTGTTTCTCATGCAATGGTCACGTGTACTGGGAGATGTGCGTCACGCAAGGAAGGTGGTTTGAGGGGTTGTTTTGGGCCCTCGTTTGCTCTGGACTGAGCCTGGATGGTGGTGGAGGGGGCTGGGGTTTAAAGGGTGCACTGTACATTAGGGGGCTGTGCTGTGCATAGCAAGGGTGTGGTGTGGCAGAAGTTCCCCAGGGAAATTTTCAACCGCACACTGGGAAGACCAGAAAGCAGGGTTAAAAAAAAAAGCACCCTATATCCCTGACAGTTTTTTCTCCTGACGTCCCCCTCCGCCCCCTGCCCACGGCCCCCTGGTGCAGACAAGCCCCTCCCAAGGCTGAAAACATTGCTGCTGCAGCCATATATGCATACTTGTGTAGGTATCCTGCTCTGGTCAATGATAGTGATAAGCACCTCGCAGGTGTGTGAAAAGCAATCTCAAAAACCATCAGGTGCTGCATGAACCATATATGGTCCACCAACACGTAGGAGAATGGCAGCGACTCTACAAAGGAGACGTCGCTCTAAAGTGTGCACTGCACAATCAGTGAAATTGCCTGTGTTGTCAACAGTTTCTGAATGCACGCTATGCTTGGACTGTACTGTTGGAACTCACTGTCGTACACAGCATCTCAATGGCTCATGAACTATTACAGTGTGGCCAAAGATTGCTCCAAACAGCAAAACATTGCTGGTTGTTGCCCAAGGGCTGGGGAGGGTGTCATATTCTGTGGCCAAGAATGGGAGCCCCTGTCGTTTCAGCTGAATGAAAAAGAATCGACCACTGGTTGTACGCTGCAGTTTGGCTCTGGCAGTGTGCAGGTTTGCTTCAAGAAATGCACAGACGTGCACACCATGCACATAAGATTAGATCGCAGCAAAAGTTGATTGATAGTACTTCTTCGACCATGACACTCTTGGGAGTCTTGCATTCTATTTCTGGTACTTGATGGGGGTGGGTTCCATGAAGGCGAGTAGATTACGGCCTACCACATAGTACAACGGTGTCCAGTTGCGTTTCTTTGGTGCAACCTACTTGTTGTTTAAATTCATTTGAGGGAAGCGGGGAGATGGGGGGAGATCTGGACAGGGGTTATGGCAGGGGTGTTGTGAGTGAGAGTGGAATGTCCATTCCATTGCTCACCATTGCAGCTACTACCTTTGCATGTGTTCAGTCCCCTGCTAGTGCTGACGTGTTTCACATTCAGTCACTCTTGGACGCTGAAGGTTAGAGCATGCCCTGCACTTGTCATATGGGTCAATTGAAAGTCGAAACACAGGGCCAAGGGTTGTGGATTGTGTGTGCTCTGTGTTCCATGCAATTTGCCTTTGGTGTTGCTCGGGTAGTTTGCCCAGGGTGGCATAAATCAAGGAGTTCTGCCTACCTCAATACTCGGGCTAAGGAGTGGTGGACACCTGGGCTCAAGTACAGATCAATTCACTCAATTGTTCGGGGTCATCCCTTGGTGTGATCATATTGCCATCCCTCCTCTCATGGCGGGAGAGGCTCCACAGTTGGTGTGGGATGGACGAATTGGGTGTCAATGGGGTACTCCACCTCGACCCAGAGAATTGGCATGGGCGGTTGGAAGTAAAGCCGAACACGGAGCAGGATGGTTGGAGGATGGTTGGTGGTGACACGGACCTTGAGGCATTTTGGGCGACCAGCGGCATCACAAATGTGGTACGAGGAGAACTCATGGCTCTTTGCAGAGCGCACCGTGGTGCTAGAGACAGAAGTGGTGCTGGATAACCAAGCATAGGGTGGGGGTGGGGGCAAAAAAATTCGTTGTATCACCGTTTTTTTGTATCCCCCTTTGGGGGGGGGGGGGGTCGCCCGAAAAAAATCCCCGCAATGTCTAAAAAAAAGTTGCGCACCCCACTTTTTTTCCAAATAAGGGCAAGCGTGGGGAATAGGACGCGTGCATGAAGTGCTGCGCACCTGGGTAGTGCAAACACAACCGAATGCGCCACCTATGGGGGAGCCTCAAGCGCAGTGCACGCGCGGTGCAACTATTTGGGTGTCTGGCCGTACTAGAGACCCATACTTTGAGATACGAGGGGCCCCTAGGGGCATCATGGTGACCCCTAGCGGAGGTTTTGACTTCTGATTTTGTCCCCCTTTGTTTGGGGATCCCTGAGAATGCAGGGGTGACACAGCATTTCCGCCCTCTTTTGGGCCCCACCCTTCCGGTGCTATTGAGGAAACCGGGACAATCTTTGAATCCACGCTTTGATACTAGGAGGATTCACCCGATTGGACTGTGTACAACACAAAGTTTCAAGGGCAAGCTCAAAACAAGTTACGGTTTGTGGCACTACACGCAATGCCGTTTGCGACTCTCTTGATTGTGTTTATGCTTTACATTATATCTCTGCAGAGTGGCGAAGAGCCATTTCCACTTAGGTGGACAAGCACGCATCGGACGGCCAAAGATTCCATTGGGAAGTGGAAGTATTGAAGCAGGTCCGATTATCCCATACAAGGACGCGATTAAGGCTCGTTGTGTGTTCTTGAGGGTGGCGACCAATGCGCTGTTCATGTCTTTTCCAGTTGTGCATGATGTGTGTTATGTGAAGGGAAGGTAGTTTGCAACTTTCTTGAGCTGGGGCAGTTTGGGTCACCTAATTCTAAGGGCGTTTCCTAGGGGTGTGCTTGGGGGCTCTTTGGGGGGAACATTCGGGGGGAAGTAGCGCGCAGTGCACGTGCACTGCGGGGGCAGTGCAAAGATTCCCCCTATGTTGCAATTTCCCAAACCACCTGGCAGCAACACGCGCTGTGTCAACCCAAGACATAGCTGATGCAGAGTATGATGCAAGTGGAGGATGAACCCTCAAATTCTGATGAAAAGAAAGAAGATAGTAGTTCGGGGGCCTCTGATGCCCCAGCCTCCGGCTCGTCCAACTCAAGCTCTAGCACGTCCTCATCATCTTCCTCCTCATCTAGCTCTAGTGTTGTTGCCGTAAATGCTCGTAAGCGAGGTTCCTCCGGTTGTACATCAAAGAAAAAGTGCATGACAAAGAAGGTCTACTCGGCGAAGAGTAAGCCTTTCGTTGAAGCCACACCTCGAAAGAAGGCCAAGGCCATGCAATTTGTATGGGATCCCCACAAAACTCTTGTGAGCTGTTTTTGATCTCCATTGTGGGAATTGGCTTGGATCTTCATTGTGTGAACGGCTTGGATCTCCATTGCAGAAATTGGCTTGGATCTCCATTTTCAGTTTTGTGTTTCTTTTCCTTTGGGGGGAGCCTTAAGCGCAGTGCGCGCGCAGTGCAACTATTTGGGCGTCTGGCCGTACTGGAGACCCATGCTTTGAGATCATAGGGGCATCATTGTTACCCTGGGCGGGGCCGCGCGCTCCCGCCCGTCAGATGGTTGTTCGATTTACGCTGTGCCCGTGTCCTGAGGGCAGGGAGGATCCAGAGAACCAGCCAAACTGGCTTGGATCCCCATTTTCAGTTTTGTGTTTCTTTTCCTTTGGGGGGAGCCTTAAGCGCAGTGCGCGCGCAGTGCAACTATTTGGGCGTCTGGCCGTACTGGAGACCCATGCTTTGAGATCACAGGGGCATCATTGTTACCCTGTTGCATAGGTTTTGATGCTTTTTCCACATTGGGGATATAGTATTTTTGGAATTTCACCCAATTTCACCCATTTCCACCCTTTTTCACACTTTATTGGTATTTGCAAGGGCTATTTGGACCATGTCTTTGTGCAGGATACTACCCATCTCTTTGAATTGTGCTATGCCAAGTTGCATTCGAATTCGCCATCAAATTCTCGTCCGGCCGGTCGCATCAACTTACGAGGGTTGATGTGGCTGGTGAAGCGAAAGACCCGCCGGAGGGTGAGTAGTTTAACCCCGAATAATCTCTTAGCGGAAATTGCCTCCGCGGGGCTGTCGCCACAACAGTCGACGTATTATGTCAACAAAGGTTTCGATGCACATACGAAAGGAGGTACCCCCGGCCGCCTCCCCCTCTACATTAGAGGATGTTGAGGGGGGCAACCAATACACTGTTCATGGCTTTTCCAGATGTGCATGATGTGTGTTATGTGAAGGGAAGGTAGTTTGCAACTTTCTTGAGCTGGGGCAGTTTGGGTCACCTAATTCGAAGGGCGTTTCCAAGGGGCGTGCCTAGGGGCTCTTCGGGGGGAACATAGTCTAAAAGTAGCGCGCAGTGCACGTGCAGTGCGCGGGCAGTGCAAGGATTCCCCCTTGGTCATTGTGGCCCCTTTGTGGCACGCATACGAGGAGCTACCTCCCTTTCATCCACACAATGGCACCAACGCACCGGGTATGGTTGGCGGGGGTCACCTGTGGGTCAAAAAGTGGTCCAAAATGGTTTCCCCAAAGGTGCTCCTCGACCGAGCGAAGCAAGCAAGGAAGGGTTTCCTAACGGGGGATGGTAGTAGTTGGGGCTACCGTTGCTGAACTGTGTAGGAGCCAGGGTCCTTCACTTGCCTCCATGTGGTTTGTAGGCTGCGTACTGCTCAATATGCGATGCACAGTGTCCTGTCATCACCATTTGGGTCCCCATATTGAGCCTCGATGAGCGGGGGTCACCCATGGATCAAGAGGTGGTCCAAAATGATTTTTCTCAGAATTGTTACTGGACCACTTGGGGTGCGCAAACAAGGGGCCTTTCGCCGTTTTAAGTTGTTTTTGACCCATAGCCCATGCAAGTTCCTCAGAAGCCTTACAAAGGCTCAAAGATGACCTTACTCAAGTCCCACCTTCCTTCCATGTGTTTGACTGCCATCTATTGCCTTGGGCACCCTTATGACGACGAACACTGATGAGTGGCAAGCGTTTGCAAGCCATTTCCACACTTGGGGTCCCTCAACATGCATCCTTATTCGGCCCCTTTTACCCGTGAACCTAATGTTTCCTCCCCTACCAGCTTGGTCCCACTATTCAGTCTTGATTAGAGTTAGGGTTTGACCTCGGTGTACTCTCAGCCTGAGTAAGTGCCCGCCTGCCTTTCCAATCCCCTGCCCCCTCCCTCTCTGCCCTCTGGGACCCCCCCACCCCCCGGCCCCCAACCTTGTGGTGTGATATGGACAGAGTTCAAAAAACATGGCCAGCAGCTTTTGGTTTGCCTTTTTGCTGTACAGTTGCAGGATCTATAGCATTTGGGCCTGCCGGCAATGTGGATTGTGCTCTTTGGCTGCACATCGCCATGAAACCTGCTGCAAAAACCCCCAATCGTGCTGTCGGATGGAAGTCGAAGAGGAGCCCAAGCCCTGCAGACTCTCTGGGTCGGAAGCGGGCCCGGCCATCAGAGGCGAAGGATTTGCAGGAAGGTTGACCCCTCGTCTTCTCCACCCGGGCATGATTTGTGTTCTCCCCTGGCCCCCCACCCAAGCGGCCCAGTCAACCAACACCATGAAAGAAGAAGTGACTAGGTTTGGAGTGTGCCCAGCCGCAACCTACGGCAAGCGAGAAGACCTGAGGTTGAAGTATAGTAGAATGCAGTGACCAACCATCACGACCAGACAGGGCCGCCGCATACTAAATCGCAGTTTGTAGTCCACAAATTTTAAACACTTGAGAATTGTGATTTGCAGGGATCCAGCCTCATTTTTTGGGGTGGGGGGGGGGTGCGTGCAGGAGAAGCCTTGCAAGCTGGCCAGCCACAACCACTGATGTGTTGTGTCTTGATTTTCTTGCGAGATAAAGCTGAAGCTAATGGACTGACGAGTCATGGGAAGCAACTCAACCCCCCGTTACCGTGTTCACTGAGTCCGAAATAAGGAGTAACACGGCAAAAAGATGTAAAGGTCTCAGATCACAATCCCTGGGCCGTCGCTTAGGTATTGCCAAACAAGATGCTTCTTGTATCCTCCCGTTGGCTTCCTCCTGCTGCACAGGCTACCCCATTGATTCTGAGTCACCGTTGGTAACAAGAGTCGCCGTCCCAGGAGATGCCCCCCACAGTGCCCCCCCTGACGCCTCCAGGAGCGCCCCAATTGGTGCCTGCTCCTGGGCCCCAGCTGCTGCTGCGTCCTCGTCGCTGCCACAGGCCCGTGCCCACGCCACAGTCCCGTCTCAACCTCCGGTGTACAGCGCAATTCCCTATAACAAAGTCGCTGCCCGTCGTGTGCCCTCAGACCAACCACAGCTTCGGGATGGGCAGTCCAGCCCGCTGCCCCTGCCACAGCCCTCGCCTCATGTGGGTGCAATAGACCATATCCCAAGCCAGACTTCAGCTGACTCTGTGCCCTCACGCTCCCACAAGGCAGCCTCTGAGTTGCTTGTTCCTGACCATACGCAGTCCCGCAAGCGCAGGTGGGTGGTGGTGCTGCAGGTGGGGCTGCTGCTGGTAATGGCTGTGATTGGGCAGCTTATGTACCGGTGGTGGGCAGGTGCAGCACAAGCGCCTGTGTTCAGTCCCAATGGAGGGCCCATGGCTGATGGAGAACGAGTGCGGATGAGGAGCGCACACGCTGATGCTGTGATCTGCTATTCAACTCAGGGTGTGCTGCTGGGAGAGTGGACGAGGGTGTTAGGTGGAGGGTTGGGGGTGATAGTGAAGAGGGAGGCAGAGTACTACAGCTTATTGATGGTGTTGTTGCACGAGGGATGGATCCAAGAGGGGCCTACTTGTTCTGGTGGATGTGTGGGAGGGGTGAGAGGATGCAGCCCAGTGATGAAATGGCGAGAAAACATTTTAATGGCACTGCTGTCACACATTGACCAAGCTTACGTTTCGCTGACAGTATGTGTTAGAATCTGAAGAGGTTACTACTCTTGACACCACTTCTGAAATTGTAGGGGCCGCCCAGGCCT
Organism: Eutreptiella sp. 'Long Island Sound 2002'; assembly: GCA_964036045.1. Lineage (NCBI taxonomy): Eukaryota > Euglenozoa > Euglenophyceae > Eutreptiales > Eutreptiaceae > Eutreptiella > Eutreptiella sp. 'Long Island Sound 2002'. Next base: position 42,779,332 of record OZ038392.1, read on the forward strand.
GAATTAGATTTTTTCCTGGAGGCATGGGTAGCCCCCTCATCAAAATTTTTACAATGGGAAAAAATGAATTTTGCCAACGGACAAATTTCCTTGGGACATTTTTGATACACAATTTTTGGGGTCCCGAACCCCCCCCAGCCCCCACTCCACCCTCTGCAAGCACAGGCCTGGGGCTGCCTATGCAAGCAGTACAAAGTGGTTGAACTACCAGAAGTACTGGGACCCAGTTTCCAGACACCTTGAACACATCAAATTGAAAGTATGTACAAGCCAATGACTTCAAAATTGACAACCTTTCAACCAGTATGAAGTGTCGGATCATGAAAATTATTTGCTGGCATTTGCACACAACCACATACCCACCCAGAGTCTGATTTCTGCATCACAGAACGCTCTGCATCTCTTTCTTCCTGCATTCCCCACTGTTTGCCACTATATTTGGCGAGTTGTTACATGTTACAACTCAGTGTCATGTCAGATACACTATGTATTCTTCATGCATCCTGTTCACTGATAGCGCCTTTTATATGCCGAGATAGCAGATGCCGCACCATGTTTTGGTGTGAGATGTACCTCCTGTGTGTCCAAACGCCCTTGGCTAACCAACACCTGCTGTTGTTTCCGCAACTTCTGGAACCATGCAATTGGGCGGTTCCAATTTCGTCAACAAAGTGACAAAAAAGCACACAACCTGCATTACAAAGAGGCCCAAAACAATCATCAAAACATGCACACATATCAATGAACACCAATAAACACCGATAAACAACAGCGGTGCCCAAAAAATGCACGTTTTGGAAAAATAAACGCATAAACGCGTTTATTTTCCCCATTGGGCCAGTGACTTGACCAGTGATTATTCACCCTTGGGCACGTGGGTGGCGGATGCTACAAATGCTGGTGGTCGTTGTCAGTAGTGTGGGTGGGGTACAGTGGGAGGGGGGGATGTATACCTAGAAGTAGGCCGCGTGCAAAACCACGACCCTGATTTTGGTCAGAGATGGCTTCTTTGGAGCGAGGTTCATCTGTTTTCCTTCTTGCCTAACCTGCGCCATTTTGTGATTGCAGGCGCACCATGTCCCAACAGGTTTGACAAGGGTGACAGCCACTAAATGGGGCTTTGGCTAGCCCCTACAATAACACACATCGCCGCACGGCTTTGGCGAGCCCGCAAAAATCACCATGAGAATCACCGTACTGCCAGTACCAATCATGAGACATTCTCTGAAAGAGGCAAGGGGATGGGGCAGAGTCATGCAAGGGGGGTACGGCAGAAACTAGCATCCCAAAACCACCACAACATCCACAACTCCAGGTGGCGTTGGCTTTGGCTGCCCGAGTGACTTGCATGTGCTTGATGTACTGCAGGGACCCTCCCTCTCCTCGGAGGGGCTGAGCAGCACTGTGGAAGTGCATCCAAGTTGCCCCCTCAAGCACAATGCTAAGTGGGCACATCCATACATCAAAGCCCATGTTGAGAACGAGCAGGGGAAAGATTGGATCACATGTTGAGGACAACTTGTGCACATGTTTTCTTATTTTTTTTCTGCATACGGGGTTCCGAGATGGCTGCATGACTCCATGGGATGGGAACTCAGTATTTTCCTCCCAGTGAATGAATATCAAGCTTGGATGTCACAGAGGGATGAACCCCACAACTCACTCCACAGCTCATAGGCTATTTACTACAGCGTCCAATGATGAACCTGCCATGTCCAATATATTGTCAGTCATCAGTGTAGGCAAGGCCTCAGCAACCGTACAGTGAAGTGACCTTTATGCAAGCTGCTGTCATGGCACACAGAACAGGCGACAGTAGAACTTGTGCAGCAAAGAAGAGTCATACAGAGGTATGGCGCCAAGTACCACAGGTCCTAATCCCCTGGCCCTTGGGAGTGTAGACTCTAACAGGACTGGGCAACTATGGTTCCAGGATGCTTTGTGCTGCTGTAGTCACACTCGATTTATTGAATGTGTTCTGCAGCTCCGCCCGGGGGCCTTCAACTCCCTAAACTCCCCACGCCCCTTGTCTAACCTAGCCACAGCACAATTTTAGCCCAAGAAGTGCCTACTTTTGGATGGATGACCACAGATCAGTTAATTATTGTCGGAAAGGAAGCGGACACACATACGTGCTTGCGACACTAAGATATCTGAACAAAGGCAGAGACATTCAGTCTATCAGTATTGTGCTTAGGGGCCCTTAGCCCACAGTCAGAGTGGGGCATGGGGCTGGGGTGACATGTCAAACCAAGGGATTGTCTACCCATGCCCATTCTGGTCACTGCACTGCCTCACTCTGCGGTTCTGTATGCTGCCCCACTCTCACACCATTCTTATGTGCAGAGGAGGAGCCACCTGCCTGCAGCATTGATGGACGGCGTTGTCATGCTGGAAGAGAGTACATGGAAGAGGATCGGCCACAGAAGCTACAGACCCACGAAGGTGGCCGCTGGGCGGCCGTAGCCTGTGTTCAGAGCATGGCCCCCTCTCCAGTTGCGATAATGGACTTTATCAAGGCTTGTCCCCCATCCGGGTGTGTCTGCTGCCTCCTGGGGTCACGAAAGGTTTCGCCTTCCATTTGCCACAGAAATTGGGTCTTCTGTGGCGATGAGAGAAGGAAGGAGGAAACGAGGGAGTGAGGAATTGGACTACATTTTATTGGATGGGATGGGATGCGTGTTTCACTATGACCACAACAGCTCCTGCCATGCCAAGGTGAAACACTAGCGCTGCCACCTGGTATTCCCCGGACCGTGTTCTTCATTTCTGCGCTGCATACGTGCTACATCCTGTGGCTTTAGATTTAGTCTTGGAACAGACAAGCGAACGCTCAAGGGAACAATGTGTTTCGGTAAAACAAAGATTTAGTCCTGCTTTCTGAGACATGCCTTTGGTCGTCAGGGTTGTTTAAGGAAACGCGTCCTGTGGCTGCTCTTCGGACCCTTGCAGAGATCAAGAGGTGGTCCAAAATGATTTTTCTCAGAATTGTTACTGGACCACTTGGGGTGTGCAAACAAGTGGTTTTTCGCCGTTTTAAGTTGTTTTCGACCCATAGCCCATGCAAGTTCCCCAGAAGCCTCAAAGATGTCCAAAATTAGCCTTGAAAGTGACCTTATACAAGTCCTACCTTCGCAGAAGCGGAAAGTGAGGGGAGTGGACAGGAGATTGCGCGAGGGGTTACGAGGGAGGAACTGGGGAGGGAGGCCAGAAGGGAGGAAACGGGGAGGATCATGGAGAACAAACACAGCCGTGAAGTTGGTGACCCAACTGCCATAACACACTGCCCCACAATGATAATGAAGGAACCACGGGTATGGGCCATTAATAGTGAATGGCTGGAGAACGTGCACCAAATGTTGGTTGGGGCAGTCACTGCAGGGTTGCACCTGGACTATTGGGACACGGTTGAATCCCAGAACACAAAGTAGTGATCACCTCTTTCATGTGAAGAGCAAAGGGGCAAGTAGGGGAGGGATGTAGGGAGAGAGATAAGTTTTTGCAATCTTGGCCCAGGACCCTTGCACATGAACCTTTGCAGTTGGGAGAGTTCACTTGATGCCCTACAATGGTTTGCCTCCCAAACAAGAATCACAAAGGCTACAGAACCCGTGCCATCTCAGGGTCCCCACAGTGGGGAATCAAAAAGCCTACATAATCTCTACTTTCTCGGGGTCTGTCCAAAGCGGGGGGGGAATCAAAAGGGCTGTACGACCCTGCCATCTCGGGTCCCCAAAGCATGGAATCAAAACGCCAACATGGCCCGTGCCGTCTTGAACAACCTACTCCACATGTGTGTCACCATCCTTGGCTACCGAAAAACCCCGCTTTATGTGTGTGTCACCATCCTCAGTTGGTCACACAACCTCGGGGTCAGCGAGGAATCAAAAAGGCTGCATAATCCTTGCCATCTAAGGGTGCCCAAAGCAGAGATGACTCAAAAAGGCTGCATAACCCTACACAACTGACAGGGGTGGTTAGGTGATTTGCATTGCAACATCACCCGTTTGGTGCACAACCAACCAAAATTTGTTGGCATACTACGTATTAATCATCAGGCTTTGTGCCACATATTCCCAACTTTGCACGAATGGTGGCAGAAGTTGAGGATGCTGCAAGTTGTCAATCATGTCAAGAAACGTCATGAAGGATTTCTGAGTTTCGGCATTTCCTTCCACTGCCTGACACTACTTCCAGGAGGCCGTGCGCAAAAAAGTGACGCACACAGCAACGATTGCTGCCGGATGGTACCACTTCTAGTGGATTGGGTGCAACAGATTGGGCGCAAAAGAGTGACACACGCAAAAAGAAGTGCTTCTTGGTGGCTGGGACCACCTCCACAAGGCTTATTCTTGCTTGCTCACCTTATGTTGCATGGTGGGCCTCTTTGGGGCATATGTGCCAGAGGGCGAGTGTTAGCCCGCAGGGCATCTCTTTTTGACCATTCCCCACCTGTGCCTGTTTTTGCCCCCCCTCACCAAACAATCTGCCCCCAAGAAGCCAGGGGTGATGTAGCCACTTCTGATTTGGTCTCCTTCTGTTGGGGATTCCTGAGAAGGTAGGGGTGATGTAGCCATTCCACCCATACATGCTCTGCAGGCAAGGTTTGCGGTCCAGTGTGGTCTACTTGGGGGATTTCCCTAGGTGAGGATAAACTTGGGGCTAGAGCCAGGATACTTAATACAAAGGTAGTGCGCCGGGCATGCGCCGGGCAAACATTTCCCCAGAAAGAAGAAAAATGCTATCTTCCTAGTGTTTGGCAGCGAAACAAGCAAGCAATATTACCAAAGCCCCTCTTTCGATGTATTTAGGGGCTGCGTGGTGCGTGTTTAAGGTATCGTTGGCTGCCCATTGAAGCCTTGCACACAGGCACACTCTCTAAATTTAAAGAATAACATCTAGGCACCAGCTTGAAGTCTCTCGGTCATCATCAAGGAGGATGGTGATGATATAAGGCCCAAGGAGTAGGTTGAGAGCAGTTGCATGGGGGTGTGTAGCGTGGTGTGCGCAGCTTAAAAGCATTCTGCTCATAAACATACCCAAGCAAAGCCGAAATATAGATTTTCAAGCACAGGTTTACATGTTGGTAGGGCTGCTTGCCGTCCTTTTTTTCAACATGGGTTAATGCATTTCGTCCTTTTGAAGCTATTACCCCCCACCCAATGGCCATGACCAAGTTTTTTTAGCCATTGGTCGCGCAATGTGTGCATCTCAACCAAATACCCAACTTCAACGGTTTCATCCTATGGGGCACATTGAGGTGTGGGTTCTTTGCCCATTCCACCATCAATTAGTGCCATCTGCTTCATTCTATTTCCTTCCTTCCTATTTTGGTGGGTCCGATATGGCAAGGGCCATGATGCCATAATGCACCACCCTTGCTGTTGCTGCTGCCCTCTTCTGCTGTTGTCTGCTTGCATGACTCCATCTGTGCCCCAACAGGTGCCCACTGAACGCTCCAACGTTTTCCCCTGAGGGCGGGGCCACCCCCAACAACGGCCCTGTGCAGGTCTTTGCCCCAATCAGTGCCACTATCTGCGTGGACCCCCTTGGCAGTGGCCCTGGCCCTGATTGCACTGATGATGGCACCTATTGCCTTGACAGCCTGAGGTACGATCCTGAGGTCCCCATGTACAAGACCAGCAAAGACAACGGCCATGCATGGAGAGCCCGGGCCTGCATGCCTGCCGCAGTGGTGTGTGCCATGTCATCCCGAGTGCCCCCCTTTGCTGCCCGGCTCCTGGGTCGTCCTTGAAGGAGGCGAGGGCAGCCCTCCTCCCTGTCTCTTTGGGGTGACCGTCAGCCCTGCCAACCGCGTCTGTCCTCCATGAGCCCTCCTACCTGCCTGAACCCTTCTCTCCCCCAGGCGCGTCCCTGCCCCCCTCCCGAGACTGGCATGTGTGTAGTCTCATGCCACAGTCTTGTTTGGAGGACACCGCCCTGTCTGTGTTCACATGGCAGGACGTCAGCCAATGCCCTCTTCTTTGGATGCAGATGTTGCAGCTGGCAGAGATCAGGATGAGGTCGTTCGGTATGATGGCTTGAGGCAACAACTCATGCCATGGATTCAATGACTGCTGCCTTTGCCTTTGAGTTCAGTCGGCCTCATGGTCCGGCCCATGGTCCATGGTCCCTCAACCTGAGCATGGAGCTGCCAAGGAACCCCAATCAACAGCATAGGGAGCGGGTGCTATGCAGCAGTGGCGCCGAAAAATTGCCATTATGTGCAGTACCAAGGGGCTCTAACCCCCCCCCCCCCCCCTGCACCACCAACAGGCACCGAATCAAACATGCCGGGTGCCAAGTGTCAACCTATACATCGGCTCATGCCCTAATCCTTCGGTGGGCCGCAGTGGGGGGGGGTTCACAAAGGCTGGTTGTGGTGCAACATTAACACTATGCCTTTGTGTCTTTTGACATGATTGCACACAAATACACACGGGAACGGTGGCGCTTTCCATGCAGACCCCGTGCACACAGTGCCATCCGGACGAGGGGGGGGGAAACCCCCTGCCCGCCCCGGAGTTCGGGGATGCCAGGCTGATAGCTTTCTCCACGGGTACAAGCCCACGGAAGAGCCGCAACCCAGAGGGTAAGTAACGACAGAGGCGGACATACACATGCACGAACCACACTGGGCCACGGTGCCCAGCATGTGCGGTGGTGGTACGGGGGGTCAGGCACTACTGCTCCAGAGGCCACCATGGGCACCCACAGGCAACTCTGACAAGGCGCCTGCCAGGATGCCGATGGCTGACGAGCCTTGCATAGGGCAAGCCTACTATCGCACACTGGGGAGAAGTGACCTAGGCGGTGCTAGCTGTTGCTACACTCTACAAATTCAGCGATATCTCCTTTCCTCCTCTTTCCCCCTCCCACGTCCTCAAGGGGGGTAGTCTGCCATCTCAGAGACCTTGGCGGCGGAATGACACGTGCTCAACAACTCGGAGAAATCTGAGAAAAGCTGGGGCAGCTGTGACGGATCCACCACCCCCCAACTGACGGAAAACCCCCTGTTGCGTAGGAACTGAAGAATTTATCAATGACGAAGCACCCACCCGTCCACCGTGACCTCTCCCATACCTCAATGTTCGAGGACAAATCCACATACCCTTGCATCGTGCCGCACACTAAGGCTGGAGGCACATCCAGCAGTGCCACCTCCAGTGCACTGTGTGCTGCCAGATACTCTGCCTCCCAACCTGTGATGACGGAAATTTGAGGGCAGGCAAACCCAAAACTGGCGCCATATGCCACCCTGTGGTGTCCTGCACAGCGTCCTGACTGCAATCCAAGTCTTGGTCCTAAGCCCCTGAGCCACCTTCTCTTGTTTCTGCTTTTTTCATGGTGGGGTGAATGGAATCAACCAAAAACGCCCGGCGTTCAACCTCGACAACCTTGGCAGCTTGTCGGGAACCTGCAATGTGCCTTTCAGGCAGGCCAGCGTTTTCTCCACAGGTTCCCTGCCCAGGGGGGCTCCTGGCAGCGACTTCCACAACAGTAAAACAGAAAAAAGATGCCGCAAGACTGCAGTCTGAATGTCGGGTGGTGGCGAGTATAATGACTCACAGCGAACCAGCCAGCACGAATACACCGCCGACCAACCATCCTTGAACCGATGAGAGAGACTCGAATGAGTGGTCAACGCAGAGCTACGAAGGCTCAAACTACTGCTTCCACAATATGCGCCCCCCACAGACGGCATACAGAGGCTAAAGAGTCTTATAAGTAGAAACATTGTTTCAGCACATGGTCATGATCTTCCACCGCCCCACAAAGAGGGCACAAATTAGTGGACAGCACTTTAAATTTCAGGAGGCGCTGTGCCACTGGTCGCCACTGGTAGCTGGTCGCCACTGGTAGCTGATAGGGAGGAAAGGACACAATGGGAGCGTACAAGATGAATATTGCCACACTACGAACAGAGCTGTAGACGTGATGTATAATAGCGAACGCTTTGCAGAGTTTGAAGTAATTGGGAGTCACACACACACACACACACACAGTTCAGGGGGGGCTGGAAATGCATAGATTTCGTGTTATGATCAACGAATATCTACCCAACATCTAGGTTTTTCTAATACCTGGCGCCCAGTACTGAGTCCGCCCCCCCCCCCCCCCCCCGAGTCTCTAGGGATGCATGGGGCTGGGATGTGGGGAGCCGTAGGGCACACAAGCATGCAATGTGTGTGTTGCTGCCGTGCGGATGGTTCTGAGGGCAGGAGCCGTGGTGCGTTGGCGGCATTCTGTACTTATGGCGTCGAGTGCCCGCTGGGCATCCCCGCCTACAGGGCAGAACAGTCGAACTCATGGTTTGCAGCAGTGATAGGACCTTAGGATTGTTGAACCTTCCAGTTGGAGCAGATTCGAATGGATTCCTTGGCACCCACACACACTTCAGTTCAACCACTTTGGGCTATGCCGATGACGTATGTCTGGCATTGCAACAAGGGATCACCAAGTGCAATTCCCTTTTGGAGTGTGCTACCACATGGTTGGGAGACGTTGGACAGGATGTGACCTCCAAAAAGTTCGTGAGTTTTGGGACCCCAGCTGATGCAGTGACGGTGCAAATGCACAGCACACCATTCCAAGGGAGACCGGATTCCACTCCCTGTGCTGGTTTCCAAACAACAGATGGCACGAATTCTGCCGCCCTCGTTTTGAAGCGTTCTGCGCAAGCCGTAGTGCTCGACATGTGCATGGAGTGCGAGAGGATTTTGAACACCGATGCTAAGTGGTTGCAACAATGATCAACACCGCTGGATTACATGCAGCAAAATAATTCCACTGCATCTAAAATATGCACACGCTTTTGAAACGAGAGTCGTCAAAACCGTTTGGGCCCCCATCAGGCCACATAGGGCAAAAGAGATTGTTTTCTAAAAGACCTGTGGTCTTGTAATGGCCCAATACAATCTTCCACAAGCAGTAGCCCCATAATTGGGCGGCAAGGGCCACAGCACCTGCTCATTCCCTTTCTACCGCCCCCCCCCCATCCCCCCCCCCCCCTTCCCCTCCCATTCCCCTCCCGTTTCCCACTCATTTCCCTCTCATTTGCCTTCCCACCTTCTTCCATTTCCTTTCATTTCCCTTCTAGTTCCGTCCTCACGCTGATGCCTTAGTCCGCATTTTACAATTCGCTCAGGGTCACGGGCCCAAGAAATCGGATATCAGTTTCACAACACCTTTTGCCAATGACCCATCGTTGGTGCACTTGGTCACGTGGCTTCCAATGCGGGTCCAAGAGCCACTCTTCGTGCTGCTGCTGGTCCTGGCGATAATTGGTCTTCTGGCGGTCAGGAAGTGCGCTAAACGGCACTTGGACAGGTCAGGGGAAGGCTTTGTTGCATCTGCGCCATTTTGCCATGTTTCACAATTCACCCGGTTTCTGGCACAATGCTGCTGGCCCCACCCTCTGTCACGGAAAGCACCCCTAAGCTAAGCTGGTGTACCAACTTATCAAGCTGCGCCAACGACCCACCCACCCACCCCACCCACAACACCCTCCAGGGCCAGTCTAGAAGCCCCACCCATGCCACCCTCTGGGGCCAGGGGAGCCGCCCCACCCATATGGCACCCTCTGGGCAGGGACGCATTCGAATGAAAAAATTGTAAGGAGGAGCGCCTCCCCCCCTGAGTCCAACCCCTGCCCTCAGGTCCAACCCCTGCCCTCAGGTCCAACCCCCCCTGCCCCCTTCCAAGTCACTTCAAAACTTTTTTCTTGGGCGCCTTCAGCGCCAATGTGCTGTGTGTTCCTCAGGGTCATGTTCAGGGTGTGAATTAGCTGTTCACATTGAATAAACCCCCTCCCCAATTATAATCAAGCACTTGCTTATATTTCGAACACACCCTGTTTTCACTACAGAAAGATGCCTCTCCCTAACACCAATGACCCCCAGTGCTTTTATGATGACATTGCAGCAGCCAGAGATGAGGATGAATTGGTTGTTTTCTGAGGCTGCGACATATTTTGAGGACACACGCAACATTGGTGCAGAATCAAGTGAAGGCGTAGAAGAACATGCAGTTGGAGATGCCTCTTTCCCCTGTTCTTTCTCTTGCGTCTGGGGTTGCCAGTTTGCCATGCTTGTTTGTATTCCACGCCTCAAAAATATAAGCAAGCATGCTTGCTTGTATTTTGGTGTTGCTTATGTTAAGGGTGGGGTTCAGTATGTCTCTATGGAAATGGACTGTCATGAACTGATACTGTCTTGTTTTGGACACAGATTTACCACAAATTTATTGCTTTGAGTTGACCTTGCACTGTGACATATTTGTTGACAGGGAGGAGGGTGAACCAAATTTTTCGGTGCATTTTGGCGGCGAAGGTATTTGGGGATCTTGTTGGCAAGGAGGAGGGTCAACCCCCCCCCCCCCCCCTCCTCCGCTCCAATGCGTGCCTGCACCTGGGGCTAGACTAGCCACCCCCCCCCCCCCCATTTCAGGCCGTCACGGCTACCATGTCTCCATTCTTTGCCCCACACCCCAGGGTCCATGGTAGATCTCAGTAAAAGCTTTTTTTTGAAAATTTATTTTTCAACTACAGGGGGGAATTTCGTGGCACTTTAATTTTACGTGGGAAATTTCGCGTTTCAAATTGACCGCAAAATTTCCCGCGCGAAATTCAGGGTTCTCCGCGAATTTCTCATACACTACTAGTACACACAGTACACACTGTGGACTCTGGCGGGGGTTGATACACACAGTGACAGTCACAAGTGTCTTGCATGAGCCATCTCTTTCAGCTTCAACCTCCTGTGGATTGTGTACACTCACATTTCGTTCAGCCCTTGCCTCATGGAACGGTTTTTGGTCCGTAAAAGTGCACCCCAGAGTGAAGTGCAACATCTAGTGAATCATCTGAAGGAGGTTCCCCTCAAGAAAAAGTCCATTGTGAATCGTGGGGCATACAAGAATGCATTATCTTTATGTATGCATGTGAACAGAAAAGAGGCGGGCCACTGCAAACAATTAATGCCCAAAAAGACAAAAGAGCAAGGCCCATGAGCTCCTTTGCAGGGAGTTACGGTTGCCCTTGCCGGGGGTGTAAGTCGAATCCCACTGTCAAAGTTTGAACATATGTCAGGACCCGAGACCAACTTGACCCTCATTACTGGCAGAGTGTGGCAGATGGGTTTCCCCTCTATTGTGACATGGCACCTGTGTCTAAGCTCTACACACATCAACATTTTTGGGAGTGCCCGCGAAATTTACCACAGTGAAATTTACCACATAAAATCCACGGGGCTCCGTGAAATTTCCCATAGCGAAATTTACCACCGCGAATTTGACTTGGCACGAAATCCCCTCCCCGTAAGTTTCAAATCTTAGGAAAAAATATTTAATAAGTTTTTGCTTTGCGGGTGGGTTTTTTACTAAGTAATTTATTTAGTAATTTTTTTTCTACTAAGTAAATTACTTAGTGGAATTTTTTTTCTACTAAGCAATTTATTTAGAAAACAATTTTTACAAGTCATTTCTTTAGTAAAAGATTTTTTTGCTAAGTAATTTATTTAGTAGAAAAATGATTTTTTTCTTACTAAGTAAAAAACTTACATGAGAAAACAAGTTTTTCTCCCTTTTGATTGCCACTGCTAACTTTCTCCCACCCCGTGAAGCGTTGGGGACGCCCCATATAGTAGGGGTGACGTAGCCAATCCGCCCACTTGTCCCCGCCCTGAAGCGTTGGGGACGCCCCATACAGCAGGGGTGACGTAGCCAATCCGCCTACTTGTGGGCCAATGCTAACTATGTCCCCCGCTCTCAAGCGTTGGGAACACCCAATACGGCAGGGGTGGCGTAGCCAATCCGCCCACTTGTGGACCACTGCTAACTGTGTCCCCCGCTCTGAAGCGTTGGGGACCCCCTAGACGGCAGGGGTTGTGTAGCCAATCCGCCCACTTGTGGGCCACTTCTTCGCAATTTCCAATGGGTGCTCCACTTGTTGTTGACTGCCCCAACATGCGAATACCTCTACTTTAAGTTTGAACCCCCTATGTGACCGCAAGCAATAGCTAAATGGGTACGGAGTCGGGTGTTTTACAAACAAAACGTGTTTTTTCTTTTTTGGCCGCGGGTTGGTGTTTTTTCATGTTTTTGGTGTTTTTTTGTTTTTTCATGGTGGTATTAGGTACAAACGCATCTTGTGGTACCAAGGAAGCATTGTTTTTTTAAATATTTTTGGCATGCCTTGTTTCTCCGATGATGTTTTTCTTCTACGTTTCTCTGTATGTCATGGCATGTATATGTGCAATCGGCGATCACACAGCAGATAGAGGTGTAAAGGAGGTCACAAAAAGAAAGTAGATGGGATGTGGGATCAGGGATGTCTGGTATGGGATGTGGGACATAGGATGTGGGATGTGCATTGCAAATGCGTACAACATGTCCGTTGTTTCCCCCTCTTGGTAGCGTATGTTTTGTTGATGCCTGGCGTCTGGATGAAGAACGTCGTCGAGGGCGCCGAGTGGTCGTTCCACAAATCCGTCTCGGCCGCCGCTCGTTACCTGGGAGAGCAGGGTGTCAAGTTGCATGACGCCCAAGTCAGCCGGGAGGCCAAGGGCAATGGTGCCCGCAACGGTTGGCGCTTCACTACCAACCTGAACACGGTAGCCCCCCATAATGCCACCGTTGCTGCAAAACCCCGCGCAGCACCATCCATCCCCGGCGGTCTTGCCGGTGCCAACCGCGTTTGCGGTGCTTGCGATAGTGAGTTTGGAGGGCACCTTAAGAAATGCGTTTCCTGTGGCAAGCAGACCCATGAACTATGTGGTACTATTGCCGTACAACACAAGTTCCACTGCTACATGTGCGTGTGCCTAGTCTGTCACTGTCATTTGACAGACCCAGTGGGACAGTGTGCCCGATGCACGCACACCGCTCATGTACACCGCACAACCGCAGTTGGTGACGCAGTTCATTGCAAGGCTTGCGCCTCTCCACCACCACCACCACCAAACCGAGGCCAGCGGCGCCTGTTTCGCCAGCAGTGGCAAAAGGGCCGGCCGTGGTTGAAATACATCAACGACCTCATGCACTGCGCTGCTTGTCGGATGTACCCCCAACCTGGTGGCTCCCCTGAATGGGCCCAGGGCACCAGCAACTTCCGCGCCTCAGCCGTGAAGAAGCATGATCGCTCCGGTCCCCACCATGTTGCACTGGCAATGTGGATATCCAACGGTCAGAAGCCTTAGGGACCCTGCCGCCGCACGTACGCGACGGGGTCCTGACGGCGTTCCGAACGGTGTACCAAGGGGAGAAGAGCGGGGGTTCCTTGCAGGACTTTCCTGGGGATCTGACTATGATCAAGCTCTCTGGTGGCAATGTCCTTCCGGGCTACCGCTCCGAGTTCTCTGCCCGTGGCATTCTGGCGGCCATAGCAGTGCCTTTCCGCAACACCCAAGGCACCATCATCCAGAGCGCCGAGTACTTGGCTCTTGCTTCGGATTCGGCCACGGACAGGGCCGCCCACAAAGCAGAGCTAGTCTACTACCGGACCATGTTTGAACGAAAGCCCCGGATGGCGTTCTTGTCATGCCAGGCCTTGCCAAATGGTACGGCTTCCGGGATCTTCTCCTCGTACAAGCGTGCCTTTACCGCTGCTGGTTTGGAGGTTACCGATTGGATCCCCAAGCTAGTGTGGTATTGTGCTGACGGTGCCACAATTATGCAAGGCCGGCACGAGGGTGTGTATGCCCTTCTTCGTGACCTGCAGCAGGAGATCTGTGGATGGTCGGTGGTGGTGCCGATCCATGCGAACTGCCACCGCACAGACCTTGCCATCAAGGCCGCTCTCAGTGCCGGGCACGCTTTCGTGGATGTCGTGGCCAATGGCATGCAGCAGATAGCCGAAGCAACCAATCTGCAACACAGTGTTGTTTTTCTGCTTTGTGTTGTTGATTGGTTGAGCTGTTGAGTGACACCATGCTATGAACCCTTAAAAAACATCTTAATTGCCTTGGGAAATACATTTGAGGTCATAGGGATGTAGAAAAACAACATTTTGGGTGAAAAAAAACAAAAAAAACACAAAAAAACGGTATTTTTTTAAAAAAAGCACCGTTCTGGGTGTCTGGGTGTCGCCGGGGTCCGTGACACCCGTTTACCTAATCCTTGCGTGACCGGCCACACATTGTTGGGGCCAACAGGAGGTGTTGGCTGTTGTGGATTTGATTGCCGAGAGAGGAGGCATTCAATCACATCAGCGGAAGAAATGGGCAGCTTTTGGTGCCCTTGCATTTGGAATTGCACCCTAGATTCCACCTTCATCCGGCAAATTGATGGTGTTGATTGCCATCCGGCATGTCTCTTGGCATTGCATTGTGCCTTGTCTTGATGCATTGTCAAGGGCATATTACAAGTGCCACATGATAGATTGTGGTTGCCGCGTGAAATGGTTGAAGCTACTATGTCTTTCAATCGTTCCAAGTCGGCCTCCACCCCTTGGAACCCAGCTCTGCATTGGGAGGTAGCTTGGATGTACACTGAACCCAAATACGCGGACCCCGTTGACACATGCTTATCTTGTGATGGCACACCTCATGTAGCCTGCCACGAATGTAAGGTTCTTCATTGTGCTTTGCATGCGTCTATCTGGTGTCAATTGGAGATATGTGTTGGATTGCGTCAATTCTGGGCGGTCAACCTTGCTACTGCTGCTGTTGCTTTTGCTGTTGTTGCTGCATGCGGTGCCTCCTCAATACCCCCAGAATGCTGATGGTCAACTGAGAAATGACCAAGAAGTTTGCACCAAGCTGCAAGGGAAATTGAAAAAGGCTCTGTTTGGGATATGCACCAATAATCCCACAAAGGGAGGCAAACCAAGCTCTCCATATACTAGGCCGACTTGATTTTCAAGCGTGTATTTTGTAACTACTTGTAAGTAGTTGGCACTAATGTTGGTTGTGGCCCCGTCGGGACCCTTTTCTTGAGCCTGATTTTGTTCCCAGTGCCGCCGCACTCATGTTGGCCATGGCCCTGTCAGCACTCTTTTCTTGAGCCTAATTTTGTTTCCGGTGCCTAATCTCAATTATATTTTGTTATGTTGGCCGATTGCCAACTAATTGGTGTGCATGATGGTTTGGCCTTGGTGGGGCGCCACTAACACAAGTGGCAGGGGCCCAACCCGGGGGCCTTGTGCCCTTAAACAAAAGCAACACCTACCATCGAAGTGTTGATTACCTTGGTTAAAACAGGGGGTGGGGAGGGGTGGGATAAAACTAAGTAGAAACGAGGTAAAACTTAGTAAACAAAAAATTTTTGAAAAAAAACTTTTACTGAGTTTTACCTCGTTTCTACTAAGATTTCCCAAAATTTACTAAGTTTTACCTCGTCTGGTACTAAGTTTTACCAAATCCCCACACCCTGTGGCACACGATCACGCCAGCTCAGGTTCTCTGCCTCAAGAAACACACATTTCCATTGCCTATTGGTGTCTTCAGTAACAATGCTTTACAATGTGCCCTTCGCCCCACCATCCGCTCTCTGCAGTCCACCGGTCTGCCCGTGTCCCTGGTGTACAGCCCCAGGCTACACCAGCTTGACGGACGTTCCACCTTCAGGCCCCAAATACCCTCGCGTTGGGGCCTTTGCCAGCGTTCACAAGGTGCGGGCTGCAGACGGCCTGAGGCTGTCCATGTGGCACCCACTGGCCGCTGACGGCGAATGTTATGCCCTGAAGCAGGTCCTGTCTTCCCGACCAATGCACTTCTTGATGCAGTTCTCTAGAGCGCTGTTGGGACCCTCCCTAGCTCCTGCCTTTATGCCCGTGTTGAGAGCTATGGCCCACACACTGTGTTGATCATGCCAGTATTGCAGCCAATACTGCTTCATTGCCCTTGTGCAAAGCCTGACAACCCCCCCTTTTCTACCACGTTTGCGGGGCAGGAAAAAGGGTCCCAAACTGGCAGGGAGCTGTTTAGGGTGTTCTGAAGCATGACCCAGTCTGCTCCAAACTCCTTTTGGGCTGCCAGAATTCTGACAGGTGGGGAACCCAAATGGGCCAGCGAAGAAATAGGAGCATGAAACCCCTTGTTGCACATGGGCGTTCGCAGCATCGCTGCACGTCGGGGGACGGCCGCAACAATTCTACCCGGAGCGACATGTGCTATTTGTTCGCCAACTTGATGAATTAGCCGACGTGGTCTTATGGACATTGGCCATCAAAACAACCTCCTTGCGCGGTGAGTGCCCACCTTGTGACATGCCAACCAGTCTCCGGGTATTTCCTCCAACGACTCAAGAGTCCAAGAGTCCAACTCCCTTTGGACTAAGCGTTTCTGATATCGGATCAGCAGTGCTCAAAGCAGGGATGGACGCTGGGCGGACGAGGGCATGTGTACTGTGGGAACTCAGAGCAGCAAGCCATGGGGAGACAAAGCGTGGCCCGGGACCGCATTGGACTATTGGTCGATTGTTGTCCTCTGCGTCAATTTTTGCTGAAGTTTGACGGAACAGTGTCAAGGATGGTCCTTCTCCCCCACCTTGGCACAGGTGCCAGTTAGAGATGCCAGCGAGGTCCTCAAGGAACTGGCCATCCTGTCTTCCGTCGCCCACCAACAGCGTCACCGGTGCGTCATTGCTGCGTTCGACCATTTCGTGCATCATGACTCCGATGGGGCTTCCGTCTGCATTGTGCTGGAGCTTTGTGACAGAGGCTCCCTCTGGGACCTGCTGCGCCGCCGACGAGGCCCGCTGCCCGAGCACCTGGGCCAAACACTCCTGTGGCATGCATTGGCGGGTGTGTGCCCAGGGACCAGCTTCTCATGATGCTGCGATGCAGGCCCATTTGTGTGCGCAGTCCTTGTGGATGGCGGTTTAGGGGAAGTTGAACAGGCGTTCCCTAAGGGCAGGGGTTGATGTTTCCAAATCTGAGGAAACCTAAGGCGCGTGAAAAACTTTTGGCACCGGCATGGAAAAAAGGGGGAAAATGGGAAAAGGCAAGTAGTTGGCATGAAAAAACAGTGGAAAATGGGAGAAAACGGGGAAACATGGGGAAGTTGCATACTTGATTTGGGCAGCTCCAACTTGCTCATTGGGGGGGGGGGGGGGATGGGGTGGGGAGACAAAAAGGTAAGAGCCCAATTTTCGTTGCCCCTTTCTTCCACGCATCTTGCCCCATTCTGCACCTTGCTTCACTTCCAGAGAATGTTCCGATTGCCACCGCTCGTTTTCCCCCGTTTCCCCCCTGTTTCCCCCCGTTCTCCACCGTTTTCCCCCGATTCCCTCCGATTTCGCAAGTGAAATTTCTTTGGCATGGAAACTATCGACCCCTGTAAGGGACAGGAGCTTGGTTTTCTTTTGCTTAAGATAGCCTGCGACCTCCGTTGGCCGATTAAGCCCCGGGGGTTGGCAATTAACGGCCAACTTCTGTTGATGGTCAACTGATGACCAGTCGACTGGTGTTTGGCAGTTGTCTGTAGCTAATCCATGATTGAATGGCAGCTGCTTTGCTGTCATTGCGCTTTCGGGCCCTTTGGTTTTACTTAACGGAATTGGTACCAATACAAAGTGACAGGACGGACGGTGTTTTTTTTTTTTTGTGCATTAGGGGAAAGTCCTGTCCGGGGGCGCAGAGGGTGCTCCACATTTGAGTGACCAGGCTCAGTGCTGGACACGCATGTGGCGAGTGTTGCAAGCGCAGCGTGCGGCTGCGACGCGGCGCGACGCCGAGCAGGAGACACAGGCGGTGCTGCATGCAGCAGACCTCGGGGTTGGCAGGCCCTACGCCGGCCACTGAAGGCTGGCGTCTGTCATGTGTGGCAGTGGCCAGTGGTTTGGGGCAGGGGGTGAGGGGGGGTGCGCGTGCATTCTGATGCATTTTTGTGCATCATGCTTTGTTTCATTTCTGCCCAATCCAGTTCTGTGTTATGTATATCACGGACAAATTGGTTGAGCAAAATGCACCTCCACAAGCTCTTTGGCATATTGTGCAAGGTGCTTGATCTGCGTTCCTATGACGTCCACAGATGTCGAACACTCATTCAGTTTGGCTGGATACATGGAGATAGCAAGTACCGCCGTTCCCTCCCAAATGATACACGTCGTACAACATTGATGTTGATATGCAATGGCGATATTGAAGGCCATTTCCCATCATTTGTATTTTGATTCGAATGTACTGTGCATTTTTGTGCTTTTTTTGTTTGCATGTTTGTGCATTGCAAGTTCCAAGGTCCCTGTGTCATCCCCCCCCCGGTTGGGGATGGGAATTGGAGCTAAATGTTAAATTCTTGGACTTGGAGTTGGAGAAGAATTGTCCCGCATAAAAACAGAACAGAGCAGAGAAGAGAGCACTGCTGCGCAATGACCTCTGGCTGCAGCACCTCTCTGGTCCAAAGCACCGCAGCCGTCCGCCTGTGCACGGGCCTTTGGGGCAACTGTTTCAGGGACGACAGGGTTCTCGGGCGGGTCCCCATCGTACTGCTGTCAGCAACGAGGCCCAGATCTGTTGCGGGGTACCCAGGGCGCAGCTGCGCAGGCTTTGACGCCCGGCGTTCAGCCAACCCTTTTCCTGTGCAATCGTGGGGGCGATGGGCCGTGATGGGGGAAGGGAAGGGGGCTAAGTGTGGGGCAGGTGCGGTGATGCATCAGGGCACATGCACATGCGATGGGGATGTGCCCGGACTGCCCAGCAGCGATCAGAGGCAGGACATGGACATGCAGGGGCAGAGGCAGAGACATGGGCGCGTGCTTGCGTGTTGCATGGCTCTTGTGCTGTGGTACGTGGTCTCTGTTCAAAGGCCTCTCCGCAATCCATGAGCTACGCCAAGAGGTAGCGCACGGTGACGTCAAGTCCGACAACCTTTTCTTGGGCAATGATGGGTTCCTGAAGATTGGCGATTTGGGGTCAGCCCATGTGGGCCCCCAAACCGGTCATGGATGCAGGTATGACTGTGCACTTTGCCACATGCACACGCCCATGTCCGCATGTGTCCGACAGGCGCAACTTCCCAAACCAACCTCCAACACCCCCCCCCCCCTGCCCACACACACAAACGCGGCATGCCTCTTCGATTCCCACATTGAGGCCTTTTGTCCCACGCACGGCAGCGCAGGAGCACGAACACGCCTTCAGTCACCGGAATCCGGTCCGTGGCAACCCCCCCTCCCCAAATCCCTCAACGTAAGGCCCGGTATGACGTGGCCTGCGTGGGTCGACTGAGGCCAGTGGAAGCCCGCACAGAACGGGGGTGACCTCGAACCAGTATGTACGCCCACGCCGGTAGAGCCTGGGGCAGCCGGTGTTTGGACCGCATCCCGGGACAATGGAACAGGGGAAGGGGGTATCAGAAGCGTTGGTGGGGCTGGCTATGAAGAAGTTGGGGCTCATTCGGACAGCAGGTGTCGAAGGCTGAGGGGAGAAGGCGCGGCAGGAGCCTAACGCGGCCACTGCGATGCGGTGAGCCCCGCCATGCCTTGCGACCCTCCCCCCGTAACCGCAGCGCAGTCACACAACACGGCACATGACGACCTCACCGAAAGGCCCTGGCGGAGCACACGCGGGAGGCACGTAACTGCCCAGGCCCCACCGAAGGGCCTTGGTGGAGCAAACTGGCACACTGCACAGGCAGAAAGCCCCTGAAACAAGTGGCAAAATGCCGGAGTATGCCCCGCGCCACCGACGGGCGACACTTGGTGATCCGGAAACCCCTGGCCCTGTGTTACACACCCACGTCGGTGGTGGTGCCAAAGTCCACTGTCTTAGGGCAGACTTTGTGTGGAGCATTGCCGGCGCCGGCGTGGGAGGGACGCCAAGGGGCTGAAGCAGCACCTGCGAGCAGAGGGACAGCCGCCCCACTCTCACCTTGTAAGACTGATTTGCCCCAGCGCGTGGGATTAGCGGAGCGTGCCCCCCACCTCTCACATTTGTAAACCGCCCCCTTCAGCCCCAACCCGATGGGTGGACAACCCACCCTCCGATCCCCGTGCGGAGGGGTCCTCGAGAGGCGAACACATCCGTTCATCCGGAAGTACCGACTTGCGTACTCACTCAGCCTTTATCCCCCCCCCCCCCCAATCCCATGTCTCTTTAGGAGCGCTGAAGAGGAGAGGGTGGGGCACGGACGCCGACACAACGCAGCACCGACCTCCCTCGGTCCTGTGGTACAGTGCCCGCAACAGATGTCGTATGTAGGGCCCCCGGACCCTCCGAAGTTCATGGTCTGGGAATGGGACGGAGGCCTGTGAACGCTGGCAGGGGAGCGCATTCCGAGGGGGGCACGGGGGCATGCAATGGTGAGCAGTGGGACGTACACTCCCCTCTCCACCCGCAAAACTATACACCCCCCCTCCAACTCCGCACACCCTTGTCCTCTCGTCCAAGACCCACACATAGTCCGGACGCTCGGCTCCACAAGCGCATGTTTTCGCCAACACGCTGCCGTCCTTCAGGGAGAACTGCAGGACAAACCAACACAAAACAACACACGGCACACTTCCATGAAAGTCATTGAATTCTCAAATTGAAATCAAACAAAAAGAGTGCATATGATCGCAGAATTGTGTCAAGCCTTCACTTCCGTCAGCGTCATGACATGCTGGCATCGCCAATATCCACCCACTGTAAGGTATGCTCAAAGCGGCTGCCCCTGACGGCACCAGCACGGCTCACTGTGATGCTGGCCCTCAGCGCCCATGTGGTCTGGCACCATCCCCTTGCACTGGAGGCTGCCTGAGCCAAGTGCCAACGGGCAAACCTCTGCCACCTTTGATGCCCCGATATACACGGACTGTGGAGGCGCTGAGGACCTGATGAGGACAGTGGGGGATGGCAAGGAACTGGTCCTCTATCACAACTGTCCCCAGAAAACGACCGAGCTCTGGCGTGGAGACGACGGGAGACGGCCTCGGGGCCTGCAGACTTGGCCTAGTGACCGAGAGCCACAGGTCTCGATGGTTCGATTGGGGAGTTGGTGCAGCTTTGGGCCTTCCAGACCCGGTTCATGGTGTGCTCGAGGAATAGAGTGGCCGCATGCCTGGGACTGGTTGGGTTGGGAGGTCCAGGCGGTGAAGATGCAACACAATGCGCATGGTCTCGCTGTTGGCAACCGATTGCTAACGGCAAAGTTCGATTTCTAGCTCCGCATGCGACGTTGTACTGTTCATGAGCCTCCCCGTGCCCTCCCTGGCTCAGCCGTATTGCGTATCACGGACTGTGGAGGCACCGGAGACCAGCCTGATGGCGATCAACAACGCCTTGAGGTTGTGGTCCCGCCCTTTGTGCCCACACCATGCCCCTGTCCATACCCCATGACCCCACGTTGCGTCCAGGACCGGGACCTGCGGGTACATGGCCCCGGAGGTACACGACCGACGCTCTCATGATCAACTCGCCGACGTCTGGTCGCTGGGGGTCGTGGTGTTGGATATGGTTTTCGGCCCTGCAGAGCCTCCACTGCACACCCCCGACGGCGCCCCCATCCCCATACTGCCCAGCCCGAGGCTCCCTCTGCCCAGCAGTGCCCCACGGCCCGACAACCCTGCGGACCTGACGGAGTGGCTGCGGAAGTGCGAGGGGGGCGTGCGTGCGGGGGTGCAGCATCTGCAACGCCAGGCCCCGCTCTCCGACTACGTGCAGCTGCGCGCAGCCGTGGGGCACATGCTGCACGAAGAACCTGAGGACCGTCTGTCATGCGAAAGGCTGCAGCAGGAGCTGGGACCTCGGGCTTTGGAGCAGTTGCCTGATGAGCTTGGCAGTTGATGGATGACCGCAGGCGTGCGGGACGTGCGCATGCCCCTTCATCGGCTGCAGGTGTGCTCAGGCCTGCGGTTGAAGGAGATAGCGGCCACAGGGTAATGCAGCGAGCACCTGTAAAACATGTTGGTGGCAGTTGAGAGCGCTGGGGTGACAGGAGCTGGCGGTTTCGTAACGGTTGTAGGAAGGAAGCGGTTGGGGCGGGTCTAGTGGTTACTCCAGACCCCTCCCCCATTTTTTAAGAGCAGGCTTGGGTGTGCTTGCACTCTCTTGGGGTCGGTTGTGGCAGTAATGGTAGTCTCTCTGGTGTGTAGCAGCCAGCAGCCCTGCACAACAATCAGTGAATTGTTATCGCCATCTTCCCAGCGGGGGATCCATGGGACTTCTGGGCGTTTGTCGCGGCTTCGCCGTCAGTGCTCCCTCACCGGGAATCGAACCCCAACGTCCTGGACACGGCAAACTTTCTGACCACTTGGCCCAACCGCCTGCTCTCCGTTGTGGTTGCCCCCCCCCTCCCGGAAGTACCAACCGGCACACTTCCCCAGCCTTTGTGGCAACACCCACTCCCATTCCAATCGCAGGGGTGCACACAGGTCTGCACTGTTCCGGGATACAGCCGCTGCGACGGACGAGGGCAAAGAGATAGCAATGAGCAAATGGCACAAAC
The DNA here is from genome assembly GCA_964036045.1 of Eutreptiella sp. 'Long Island Sound 2002'. Lineage (NCBI taxonomy): Eukaryota > Euglenozoa > Euglenophyceae > Eutreptiales > Eutreptiaceae > Eutreptiella > Eutreptiella sp. 'Long Island Sound 2002'. The sequence continues at coordinate 42,801,696 of OZ038392.1, forward strand.
CACAGTCATGGATCAGGCGATCCCCCTATCCAGGGGTTCAATTGTTGGCTTAGCCCCTTGTAAAATCATTATTTTGTCCAATAAACACATCCCCCAATGAGATTTTGGTCGCGACCCCCTAGATCTCCCCACTTGAAACCCACTTTTTTGACGGGGTGGGTGTGAAACGATGACCACTTTGCAAGTACTCAGATCGAGGGAAATCCTTACCATACCAAGGCGGCTCAACAACAGCCCCCGGTACAGAGTTCATGTGGTAGGCCGGCAACGTATGATCTTCGGACACTTGATATTGCGTGTTGTGAAGCAAGGGCGACATTCAGTACCAGAGCAACACAGTTCACATTGCTTGGGCAGACATTCAAATGCACATTATGATGAGCCTTAGTGGCATGCATATTAGGGCATATCATTCGCACGGACCAGCTGCTCCAGCTGAGTCGCCCATATCGCCATCGACCGATGTGCCCTAATGCCAAGTGTGGCTTATTCTGGGGTACTGCTGTTAAGCAGCACACCACAGAGTACATGGGCAACACCATCAAAGCATCGTTTCGCAGCTTCGCACACTTGTTGTGAGAACTTGTGGTCGCAGCGGCTTACCCTTGAGGAAGGTGGGGCCCATCTCATCGTTTCATTGTGTTGAGCAAATATAATAAAGGGTGTGCCTTGTCTTACGGCACCAGCGCTGCACACTTGTTCACCTGTTGTGTGACCCCTTCACACGGGATTAGATTTCTTTGGTGACAGAAAACAATGACAACCCCGGCGCGGGCTTACTCAACCTCCCACGTGTTGACTTGGGGTGCACTGCACGCAACATGCTGGCTCCGTAAATTTCTATGGCGCCCGTGCCTTAAAAGTAACACCACCCTTGGGTGCAGTGCACTGTATGCAAGGGGCCGTGCTTAGTGTGCGTGCTGTCAACCTAGCCTGGCCGAAAAGGTTGAACCGGTCTACTCTAACGCGGTTAATCTTTGAGTCTCTAGCCCAGTGTAAAGAAAACTGTTCCCAGCAGAACTAAGAAACAAATTGTCTTTCTACAGTGGCGCCACCACAACATTTTATGGCTGTACTACCGTAAGCTGTCACAGTAATGCAGTAGTACAGTAGTACAGTAGAGCAAAAGGCACAAACACAAAACATACCCCAATTTCACTTTTTTTGTTGCCCCATGAAACAGTATCGGTACTGTGCAGCATGTGCTTGTGCTGGTCACCTTGTGTTTGCATGTGTCAGTAGCATGTGTTTGTATTATGCGTGATTTGTTTGTATGATGCAGCATTTGTTTGTGTTTTGCAGGAGGCAAACTTGCGCTGTTTCAACGACGCTCATCCCAGCTATGATCCAAGAGACTCGGGGGGCGCCCGGACGATTTCTTTCAAGTTGGTATTCATATTTGCAGAGCCATCGCATCCGCCTGGTCGATGATGAGGAGGCGTACTCTTTCTGCTGGCAGCTTGTTTTTCTTGATGAGGTTGGCCAATGCAACCGTGGGTCTCCACAACGATTTGAGACCCCCGGGCATGCCACACGGCGTCGCCTGTCCAGCCGCCGACAAAGGCACTGCAGTGAAGGTGCTCAACTGCCATGGCGTTGGTTTTTATGACATTTTTGGTTTGAACCGCAAATTCACGGAACGAGGGCACTGAGGGGCCTGTATGGTCGTATCACCATTTTCAACGCCGCGACCGTGAATATAAGGGTCATTCCTGTGCCATTTTCCCCGTGCACCAAGATGTCGAAACCCAAACGTCCCAACGGAATTGCTGCCAGATGGATCAGCACATCCAGCGGACCATAGAGCTTTTCATTGTCAGACGCGAAGAGAACATCGTGGTCTCTTATTGGGAGCCTATTTTGGATAATGGCCGCCACTTGAGCGCCAGTCTGCAGTTGAAGGGAGCGTGTCAGCGTTGTTAGGCCAACCGACGCCGATTCAAGGCCAACCGACCGCAGTCGAACCGTACATTTTGTAATAGATATCAGTACACCATCCGTGAAGGCCCAGCTGGCGCCAGTTGTGTGACCCCCCCGAAAATGCCCAATCCATTGCCACCAGGGATGTGGATAAGAATGGTGGGTGGGTAGGGGGGGAAGTTTTAGCATTTTGTCACTCAGTGACACAGTGGGAGTGACACAGTCACAGCCGACAGTCACAGTCACAGTGACAGTGACAGTGACAGTGACAGCGGTTTTGTCAAGGATTTGGGGTCTTTATTGGGGGGACCCGCTTTGTGTATTCTGTCGGTCAGTCACAGGCCAACATACCCCTTAACCCCCCCCCCCCCCTGCTCTCGACCCCTTCCCCAAACCTCTGTTAAACAAGTAGCCCCAGTCAAGGAAACAAACAAAAGTCAGTGAAACACAGGGGGCCACTGACAGTCCCACTTGGAAATTTCAGTTTTTCATTTTTGACCATCCCTCTTCTTTGTGCAGCTTCCGTGAACCCCAAAACTTGCAGCCCAGTCGGCGGTGGAGAATAGTGTTTGTCACTCTGGAGGAGGGGGGGGGGTCCAGGGGGGAGGGGGGCTTATCCACATCCCTAATTGCCACTGAGTCACCTTTGGTCAGCCTTTGTTGCCCTTTGTCACCCTCGGACGACGAACGTGACAAGCACATTGCAGCCCACCACGATTTTGTGTCAGGGGGGACTCTGGGGTGGCGGCGTTGCAGTGCAGGGACCCCCCTTTGAGGCTTTTGTTGAAGGCGGTCACTTTGGGGCTGAGGCATTGTCTGGTCGCACGCTGTTCTTCTTCAACAAGCGTGTCCCCATGCTGGGGCAAAGGGCTGCGGCAACTGTGCTGTGCGTTCGACCCGCCCCGTCGCGAAAACGGCCCAAAGTTTGAATGCATGTATTTGGTGCGGGGCGTGTCAGTTTCCGCGAGAGGTTGATTTTTTTTTTCGCGGTTCAGTGTGCCCTGTCTTCATTAATAGGGTTCAAGACTCGGATCGGCGCTTTGTCGAGATACTGATCTTCGGTAGTGTGGTTGATCAAGCCACATCGCTGGCGCTGTAATTTAGGCCCTGACCTGTAACTCCCGCCACAGCCATGCAGAACTCATGGGATGCTGACCCCTCAAGGCACAAGGTTGCAGAGCAACAAAAGTCAAAACACCGTTTCTGGGCTCTGATAACACAACCCTTGCTGAACAAAAGGACCCATGGGAGCAGCCGCGCAAAATGCTGCTGCACGGTTGCCGCAACAAGGTAGCAGAAGGCTTGTATTTTGCCCACAAGAGCCCACAAAAGCTCTGTAGCAGCACTAGGCTGTTGCCCTGTGACAGCAAAGAAGCTGCTGTGCTGTGGCAACACCGTGCCACTGCACTGTTGCGGCAAATAGCCTCAGCAGCATAGCGGCTATAGGCTGCTGCACTACACCAACAATCGGACTGGCAAATCTCTGCAGTTATGCTCCCCTGTAGTTCATTTCTGCAGCACACATTCTGTCGGGCGCCTCACACTTATTTCACTGTCCCTTCAGTTTCTTTGTGCCCTGGATATTGATTAGGACCTGCCCAGAGAAATGCCTGAACCTGATTAGAGTGATGATGGGGAGAACGAGAAAAAGGATGAGGTGGTTGGTCTTAGTGACGGGGAAGAGGAAGTGGAGGACATGGCAAATGTGGTTGAAGCAATTGCCGGCCCTCAAGTTCTGGCATTGTGTGCTTCATGTTTTGTTGCTCTGCATGGTCTCTTGAAGGGGAGACCAACCCTGAGAACACAGACCTCTCTCCCAGTCTGCTTTGGCAGTTTCAACACCCATTGACCCCTTGCTCCTTTGTGAAGTTTGCTGCTTGATCTACACTTGCAGTGCGCAAGATGCACGGTGCGATCCAGCAACTTCGGGGAAGTCAGCAGGTCCAACCACATTGCAGGGCGATCAGTAGTGCGAATGCCCCTTTCACGGCGTTTGTGTGGTGCAATGTACGGTGTGCAAGCGGTGCACTGGATTCTCTTTACATTCGTTACATACCCCCTAGCCCACCACTTACAGCCCCTCCGCCCCCTTGAGGTTCTCAGACATCTGGGGACCTAAAGTCCCCTCCCCCCCCCGTGTCGTTCCCCACCCCTTGTCGTTCCCCGGGGGGGGGGGGGGGGGGCGTCACTTGGTCAACCCAAAATTTTTCGTTGCGGCTCATTGTGTTGTTGTGTGGGTGGCTGTGTTGTGGGGCACTACCACTTGCATCCCTTGCACTCATGGCAGGACATTATGCTCACTTTCGCTGAAATGGAACTTGACAACACAACCATATTTCCCCCTGGGACCAAGAAATTTTACACCGAGCCGGTCAAGGAGTAGGTCTCCGTACATTGGCAGCCCTTTGAACGCATCCTATGCTGAGTGCTTTCGTTTTATGCTGCAATTTCTGTGCCTGCAAATGTGCATGTACGGTTGGGGTGTGGTCCCCCAGGGGGGGGTGGGGGACCGTCATTTGGTGACCATCCCCCAGGGGGTGGTGGGGGACCGTCTTCCCTGGGGTGGGGAACGACACGGGGGGCCGAGGGTCCCTCAAATCCCAACGAAGAACATCTGACTGAAAAATATGTTTGCTGAAAATGCACGTAGCCCCGGGAAATCACGATTTATTGCCATTTCGGGTGGTTTTCGGCTTGAAAAATTCCCCCGGCCGTGTCCCGCCGGGCGACTAAAATGGCCGCATCCTGTTCTCTGGGGCCCAAAACGTGCGGCTTTTTTGATGCCGCTATGAGTGAGAGCTCAGCAGGGCCCTCCTGTACTCAAAGCTTTGATACATATCACATGGGGTGTAGCAGAAGGCTTTGTCTTGGGCTCTACTTCTGACATATCTGTCATTTCTGATTGTGTGCTGATAACAAGACAAATTATGTGACCACTGTGAAATCCCTGTCTCCAAATCCCTTCCTACCTCGGCCACCTTCGGTTACGTGTATGCGGGTGGGTCAATGGATAGGCAAGACGGTGCAATTGATAAAAAGACATCAAGCATCTGCTCCCAGTCATCAGCGGGGTTGCAAACCTTTCAAGGCAAACTGCTGACTCGGAAAATGTGAGCCTGGTTGAGTGTGCAGCCGATTGAATGTGGCTGAGTTGAGGTTGCTGTTAAGGCTGGGGATGCCTCGATTCCAGGGGCCATGGGTCTGGTCTGCGTTGCTCAGCAACGTATGCCCCCCCCCCCAAAAAAAAACACACACTAGACGATGGCATTCGTCCACAGTCTTGTAAACCCGGGGTGCTGGGGCATTTTTGGGGGTTTGGTGATTTGGATATGCCACTTTGTTGTTGTTTTTTTGGGAAGTCGTTCCCTGATTGCCGCATTTGAAATTGGGGATTCCCAAGTTTTGGATACTCCAAAAGATGATGTCGGATGTCTAACCCCTGACAAAATTATTATTTTGGGAGAAAATTATCCCCCAATGAATTTTTTTTATTTTGATCCCTCGAACCCCCCCCCCCTTTTCCGGGTACCACTTTCTGGAAGGGGGGGGGGGGGGTCAAAACTTGGTTGTCCCATAGCCGCCACTGTCAGTCAATTTGGACCACAGTCCCATATTGGGGATAGGGTGTTCTATACCCGCTCCAATGGCTTGCGATCTCCTGCCACAGTGGTTGGGACGGACTCCTCCACTTGGAATACTACCAAGATGGGTTGAGAGTGGTGAATCGGGAATGCAAGATGGAGTCCATCTCCTTTGCCATCCCAAATTCAGACTCGCCACTTGACAGCCCTCCATCTCTGCCGCCCAACACATAGTCAAGTTCCCCCCCCAAGGCCCCTGGTCCTTCACCTGCCACAAGAACTGGCAAGGTCCCCCTCAAGGTCCCCTCCAGTCCAGTTTGGGTCGCTTCTAAGGGTGTTTCCAAGGGGCGTGCCTAGGGGCTCTTCGGGGGAACATAGTCTAAAAGTAGCGCGTAGTGTGTGCGCAGTGCAAGGATTCCCCCATGGAGGGACTCTTGGTCCGTTTTTGGGTGATCACTTGGTGACAATGGGTATAAATAAAGCCATGGGGAGCCATGTATTACCACCAAAAGCGCCATCTTGGGCCCATTACCAACATTTGGTTGGCCTGCAGGTGCCACTGTGTGACGATTTGGATCCCGGTCCCATTCCACTTTTTTCTTCCATTACCAATGATAGGGTGCAATATCCATCTTTCCACGATCGGGGCTCCACCAGTGAGGACTTAGCATGGATGGGCTAAAGAAATGCACCCCCTAGGGACCCTGGGGTCGTTGTTGGGTGATCCTTTGGTGACATGAGAATACGTATAAAGCCTTGGGGAGCCATGTAGCAGAGGGGGAGGGGGGTTGGGGTTTGGAGCTCCAAGGGACAGCAGTTTGATGGGCTCTGAAAGGAGACCATTGGTTCGCGTTTGAGGCCGAAATCCTCTCTGGTGCATGCACTTTGTGTGTGCACTATGTGGTTACTCCCTCTTGTGGTAAACAGCCAACCTTGCTAGTATTTTGCTCTATTCCTGAGAACAGAATTGTTTTTGTCGATATTGTTGCTAGTGTGTCTGTTTATTTAGCTTCCATGTACTGGCTGTAGGTTTCTAGTACACAATATGAGGACACGATCAAATCACCATCCAACTGCTGCTTCTCTGCAACGCATGTGTTTTGCGCCAGGTCTGTTGAGGGTAAATTTCAGATAAGCAAAAGGGAGCACATGGCACATGGTGCACCCACCATGTGGGCGTCTCCGTAGTCGTGGTGCTTATTGCCTGTCAAAAGGGTGAGCAATACCGCAAGCCATGTGTCTTGAGCTGTAGGTGGGATTGAAGTGCAAGTACGGAGGATTTCGGTCCTGACATCAAAAGATGCTCCAATACACGGGGGGGGGGGGGGGGCGACTCCGCGGGTCCTAGGACGCCAACTACCCCCCCACCCTAGGGGCCTTCGGCCAACAGTTACTTGCCAAAGGTGTCGCCCTTAGGCGTCCATGGGCGCCTAAGGCGCCCGATGCTACATGAACACCAAAGGTGCCCTAAGGAAAATTTTGTCCAATTTGCACCCCAACACTATCCTTAAACCCAACCTTGACTCTAACACCCACCCCCAACCCTCAGCCTACTCCTATCCCTACACCTAACCCTAATCAAGACTGAATATTGGGACCGAGCTGGTGGAGGAGGGAACATTAGCTATGACTGGTGAGGGACATCAAGAATGATTCACACATTGATGGCTCTTGACAAAGTGGAAGCAGCTTGCAAGTGAACCCCATCACCACGAGGCCCACTTTCAAGGCTTTTTGGACTTCTGAGGGGCCAAAATGCCCCAAAATGGGCTCAAAATGGGCTCATTTCACCCGTTTGTGCACCCCAAATGGTCTAGGATGAGGTTTGGAAAAATGCGTTTTTGACCCATTTTTGACCCATTTTTGGTCCCAAAACAGCCCATTTTCAAGGCATTTTGGGATTATTGGTGCACCAAAATGGGCCACCACAAGCTCAAAACGGTCCAAAAACACTTGTTTCGGCGTCGCACATGGTCTAGGATCATTTTTTGAGAAAAGTCATCTTTTTGCCCCTAGTGGACCCTGTTGACCCATTTGGGCACCCACCTGTTTGGGCTTGAGCTTGCAGCTTGCCGTAGCCTAGTGGGCCTAGGTATGGGGGTCTAGGCGTCTGTTTGGGCAATTATGAGGGGTGGAAACCACAAAAAGTGGGGGGTTGCGGGTGGAGTAGGTGCCCTCGGAATCGCATTTTGAGCTATGTAGCCAAAGATATGGCCTATTCTTGGTTTGTGGCTGTCGGCATTTGGAGCTTCTGGGGGCCTTTTTGGGCCGTTTCCGGGACATATCATGGAGTTAGAGGGCCGTAAAGAGCTCGTGGACACGGGGAACTCAAGCCGCACGTGAAGTGTACCCACTGTTTCCCTTCGTTTGGCCGATTTGAATGTGTTCCAGGGCTTTTTTGGCCCAAAAATGGCTGTTTTTGGCCCTAAACTGCAGCTTTTGAATGGGCTCATTTCACCCGTTTGTGCACCCCAAATGGTCTAGGATGAGGTTTGGAAAAATGCGTTTTTGACCCATTTTTGACCCATTTTTGGTCCCAAAACAGCCCATTTTCAAGGCATTTTGGGATTATTGGTGCACCAAAATGGGCCACCACAAGCTCAAAACGGTCCAAAAACACTTGTTTCGGCGTCGCACATGGTCTAGGATCATTTTTGAGAAAAGTCATCTTTTTGCCCCTAGTGGACCCTGTTGACCCATTTGGGCACCCACCTGTTTGGGCTTGAGCTTGCAGCTTGCCGCAGCCTAGTGGGCCTAGGTATGGGGGTCTAGGCGTCTGTTTGGGCAATTCTGAGGGGTGGAAACCACAAAAAGTGGGGGGTTGCGGGTGGAGTAGGTGCCCTCGGAATCGCATTTTGAGCCATGTAGCCAAAGATATGGCCTATTCTTGGTTTGTGGCTGTCGGCAGCCAATCTACACAAAATATGGAACCTCTGGGGGCCTTTTTGGGCCGTTTCCGGGACATATCATGGAGTTAGAGGGCTGCAAAGAGCTGGTTGACACGGGGAAGTCAAGCCGCACGTGAAGTGTACCCACCATTTCCCTTCGTTTGGCCGTTTTGAATGCGTTCCAGGGCTTTTTTGGCCCAAAAATGGCTGTTTTTGGCCCTAACCTGCAGTTTTTCAAACTGAGGTCCGCCACTTGCGAATCCCGTTCCCCGCCGCCACCGTTGAGTTTCTCGCTCAAACTTTGTGTGATTGTACTTCACACCCATAGGTATCATGCACCAAAATTTCAACCAAATCCAAAGCACCACGACGGAGTTCTGATTTTTACACATTTCGCGCGTGCTGCTTGCTTGCTTGCTGCTTGCTTGCTTGCTGCTGCTGTTGCTGCTGCTAAACCTGGTAGGTCCACCCTAGACACTAAAAAGGGTTATAAAACCAAGAATGGTTCCACCAGCTCGGTGACCCTAATCAAGACTGAATATTGGGACCGAGCTGGTGGGGGAAGGAACATTGGATATGAATGGTGAGGGACACCAATGAGTCACACATTGAAGGCCGTTGACAAAGTGGAATCGGCTTGCAAGTGATCCCCTTCACCACGAGGCCCACTTTCAAGGCTTTTGCGGACTTATGAGGGGCCAAAATGCCCCAAAATGGCCTCAAAATGGGCTCATTTCACCCGCTTGTGCACCCCAAATGGTGTGGGATGAGTTTTGGAAAAATGCGTTTTTGACCCATTTTCGACCCATTTTTGGTCCCAAAACAGCGCATCTTCAAGGCATTTTGGGATTTTCGGAGGACCAAAATGGGCCACCACAAGCTCAAAACAGTCCAAAAACACTTGCTTTAGCATCACACATGGTCTAGGATCATTTTTGAGAAAAGTCATCTTTCTGCCCCATTGGACCATATTGACCCATTTGGGCACCCACCTATTTGGGCTTGAGCTTGCAGTTTGCCGCAGCCTAGTGGGCCTGGGTACCGGGGTTCTAGGCGTCCATTTGGGCAATTCTGAGGCGTGGAAACCACAAAAAGTGGGGGGTTGCGGGTGGACTAGGTGCCCTCGGAATCGCGTTTTCAGCCATGTAGCCAAAGATATGGCCTGCTCTTGGTTTGTGGCTGTTGCCCGCCAATCTGCACAAAATTTGGGGCTTCTGGGGGCCTTTTTGGGCAGTTTCCGGGACATATGGTGGAGTTAGAGGGCCGCAAAGGGCTCGTTGACATGGGAAAGTCAAGCCGCACATGGAGTGTACCCACCGTTTCCCTTTGTTTGGCCGTTTTGAATGGGTTCTAGGGCTGTTTTGGCCCAAAAATGGCTGTTTTTGGCCCTAAACTGTAGTTTTTGAAACTGAGGTCCGCCACTTGCGACACCCGTTCCCGGCCGCCACCGTTGAGTTTCTGGCTCATACTTTGTAGGGTTGTCCCTCACACCCATAGGTATCATCCACCAAAATTTCAGCCGAATCCGAAGCACCACGACGGAATTCTGATTTTTCCCCATTTCGCGCGTGCTGCTGCTTGCTTGCTGCTTGCTGCTGCTTGCTGCTAAACCTGGTAGGTCCACCCTAGACCCTAAAAAGGGTTATAAAACCAAGACTGGTTCCACCAGCTCGGTGACCCTAGCCCTGGCTCTCACCCTAGGCTAGGGTCAGAGTGAGTGTTGGGGTCCAAAATGGAGAGCAATGATGTGGCAAAAGCAGCCATGAACGAAATTGGGGGGATCTTGTTCAGCCGAATCAACATGGCTGGCATGGCCAAACCAACTGGCTGCAAAGGTTAGGGTTAGGTTTATGGTGATGGTATGGTTAGAGGGAGGGCAAGGGGAGGTAAGTGGAGCCTATGCCCCCCCCCCCCCCCCAAACACCCCAAATCGCCCCACCTGGACCCCCCCCCCCCCACCACCACCCCAAATCGCCCCACTTGGAACCCCCCCCCCCCAACCGACCCTCCCGGAGCCCCCCCCCCCCCCCCCCGCCCCTCTTATACCCCCCCCCCCCCATTCGCCCTCCCTGAACCCCCCCTCAGATGCCCCCCCCTC
>OZ038392.1:42812382-42898882 GCA_964036045.1 Eutreptiella sp. 'Long Island Sound 2002'
AAAGCAATTCACAAGCAACATGTAATACCAAAATACGTCTTCAAGATCCGTCGAAGTATTATCCACAAGGTGGCATGCACAACAAGTTTTTTTTTACACAACCCCTTGATCTGCTGGGGGCCTGCTTGTGGTTTAAACTTGGACAGTTTGGATTGGTTTTTGTGGCATCTTGAATGTTGGTGTGGGCACACTACTACTTGGTAGCCTCCCTTCCAGCACCATATTTTGGACATCTAGAATGGTGAGTTCCCAAGAAATGTGAAGCATGGTGTCCTCATATCATGTGCACCATAACATCGTGGTACAAACAGCAACAGAGGAGAGTACAATTTTTTAAAATTTGGAATCTGTTGTGTGTTGGGGGGGGGCACCAGTGCATAATTTCATCCTTGATCATGTGGACCCCACGAACTAGATGTGACAAACCAGTTTTAATGACTACAGCTGAAACATTTTAATGTCCCAACCTTCAATTTAAGCCCTTGGGGCAGCTCCAACTTGCTTATGGAGGTGGGGGGGACCATTACGTCATAGTGTGTTTGAACCCCCTCTGTAAGAGCCCCCCCACCCCTCTAAAAGAATCTGAGACGGGATGACCCCCCCCCCCCCTTCCAGGCAAAATTTTCGGACCTCCACTTTTGGCGTGATTTCTGTCAAGTTATGTTGAAAATCGTGCATGGAATATTTTCGCTTTGCAACAAAGGGGGTGTGGGTCCCAAAACCCCTGCGATTTAGGCCAAATGCTAAGGCCAACCTGGGCTGCACAGCACACAAGATGTAATGGCCAGTGTGGGAGGGCCTAATTGGTGCTACTTGGCTCCCCATTGGTTTAGCTGTACTACCATTGTCACCAAATGATCACCCAAACCTGGCCCTGGGGGTTTTTGGACGTCATTCAGAAATCATGAATTTTTTCCCAACCAACCCATGCCGCGCTGAACACGGTCCTCACCGGCCGGGCCCCATGGGGGTCCATCTTGGAGACTTAGAGGTAGAAGCTGGGATCCCCGCCATTGGTTAGGGATTCCATATAGAGGAGAAAACCTCTTGAGGCCCTGGGATGGATCGACGCACAGTGGCCACATTAGGCCAACGAAGTTTGACCCTCCCCCCCCCCCTGCACTTGGCAACACTAGGGCAACGAAGGAAGACATCAAAAAGAGACCAGTTTCAAGTGTGTCCGCCGCAACCTCATTTTGTATTGCCGCCCACCGTCCATGAACAACACCAGCTTTTACTGATTGTAAATGAAATGAAATGTAGCACCCTCCACAAAATGTATTATTAAGTGAGCAGTTAGCACTTAATCAAACGGTAGTTGATGGTCAACCAAGAAAATTCAGCCGGTACTTGCCAGCAGTTGGTGCTTAATTGCTAGCACTTGGCTTGTCACCACTGCCTCGGTGGCAGTCCTTGAGGGCTGTCTTTGGTAAAAAGGGAAAACAAAATTAGAATAACGACAATTGCCCCAGTGAAGATGGGCCCAGCGGCTTTGCCACCTCAAGTGCAGGTGAAGGCAGTTTTCACACTAAGCCAGCATCAAGCAACACCACACCTGCTCGACTAGCCCCACAGACGTCCCAGGCACACCAGAACCAGCCCCCTTTCTGCCCAAAATGTTGGTGCTAGTGTCGGGGAGAGGGGGCAGGGGGCACTCTGTTTAAGAGCGTTGGGCCCTTTGATTGCTGCTTTGGCTGACCGGGCTTGTATGTTGTGCCTGGGCTCCTTTTGGAGCCGTTCCTATTGGAGCCCCTTGAAGCACTGTATTTCTAACACTGATGTTGACGGTGTGAATCCCGGTGTGACGTTGCAATGCCTGGGGTGCCGACCGTTGTTCGAGTATGGCTAAGCACAGGATCCCCATCTCACTGTCATTCCGGCGGTGCTTGCACAAGGCGGAGGGGTTGTGCCCTGTTCCGACGCCCGGTGCACAACACGCACACAAACCGTGCCCACAGCATCTGTCTCCAGTTGGTCCATCGCCCCCCTTTCAACCTCCCTCCTCCGAAGCCTCAAGCAACTTGATGCCCTGCATGGCGCCCCCACCCGTGAATTTTTTTTTTATCGGGTGACACAAGCACGTGAGGTCTTTCCACATTTTCACAGCCTCTTCACGGCACATGCAGCGCCGTCAGTCGACGAGGTCGTCTTTCGGGGGGCTTTCAGTGCACATGCACCGCCGTCAGTCAACGTCTGGGCTGAACGCCGTCCCTGAGAGTTGGTGGTGGCTACGGGATGCCGCACTGGAGCAGCTGAAGTTCCTCAGCGTGGTCTATCAGCACCGCGTCCTGCACGCCCCGCAAGGTCTGCAGCAGTCCATGCAGCGGTATGAGCACCAGTGGCTGCCGCTCAAGGCCCAAATGCAGAAAGAGGTACACCATGCCATCCCGGTCTATCCCCCCCCCCAAAAAAAAACCATTGCCGCCCCGCCAGCCCCCCCCCCCCCCCCCCTCCCCCATCCCACACTCAATCACTCACCCCATCGATCCTTGGCTCAGTCAACCCAAGCACCCGCTTCCCATCCCTCGGGGCCCAAGATAGTGCGGGCGAACATTGAGTGTTGGCGCCAGGGCGCCAACAGAAAATGTGTTTGGAAATGCACATCAACTGCATGTCACATTCCAGCCTGAGGCAACCGGATCTTGAGGGGGATGAGTCGGTCTATGCGCTTGCCTTGAGGCTTGGGGGAACAGGTTCCACTTCTGCTGTGGGCAAGTCTCAATGTACAATCTACTGCATGTCAGGACGCCCTTTTGCTTCCCTTTTGCTCCGAAAATGTCATCAAGTTGTGTGGACAGTGGTTCACAAAGGAGAATGACATGTCTTTGAACACCGTCCGGTGGGTCGCATGTTTTGGCTCATTTTCTTGGCGGATCACACAGCGATTTTGGCGGCTCTTACCCCAATCCTTCCCCACGCCACGCCACCCCACTAGGCCCCGTGTCCACCCCATCCCGTTCTGGCGATCCCATCCTCCATGCCAGGCATGGTGCCCCTCTTCCGGTCGCACCTGACTGCAAGGCAGTGCCCAGTGTAAATGAACAAGAAAGCCAGAAGCAGTCATCAAGGGCTTTGCGTGTGGGGGTGGGGTGGGGGCTTTCCAGTCCCCCCAAAATCGTGGAACGGTAATCGGTGATGACTGTCTCCTAAGTTGCGTTCCCACCTACCCAAGGGCTGAAAAAAAATTGCCCCACAGTTTGGAATTGGCCTTGTCACATTTACATTGGTTTTTGTGGGCCCTAAAATGGGGTTATTTCCAATATATAGGTGCAATTGGCCTCCAAACAGGTTGGTCAGCGCGTCATGGGGATCATTTAGATTCACATCTGCCCCCCCTGCCCAAATTCCCTGGTGGGCCCTGGCGGCAGCTGGGCAAGGGCCTCTGTCGTGGGAGCCTTTTTGAAAGGGGAGGAGGTCCAGAATTGTGTTCGACAGTCCCATCCCACACAGTCCCATCCCATACAATCCTGTCCGCACAGCCCTGGGAGGAGGGGGCTCTGTCAGAATCCTGACCAAATCATGCTCATATGTGGGATGACCTCAGTGAGTCTTTGCAAGTGAGTGTCATAGTACTTTGACAGAAAAAGTAACAGAGCCAAGCACTCTGTGTAATCAATTTCTCAGATGTGTACACAGCGTGTGTTGGCCAAGCGTCTTTGCTTTGGTTGCCATCCCATACCATCCTGTCCCACATAGTCCCATCCCGTCCCTCCTCTACCACCGTGTTCCATCCTGTTTCACATCGCCACATCTCTGCCTACTGCGTTCCAGGGTAACACCAACGATGTCCCTCCGCTGGACGTGGCTTGGATCTGGCACTGCCACATGCTGGACCCTACACACTACAACCAGTACTGTCAGGAACGTTTTGGCGTGCTGCTGCGCCGGGAGCAGTTGGCAGCCCATCCAGCCTTGTATGCAGCGGCCCAGCAGCGGTGGAAGGAGGCGTACCCAGATGACCCCAACCCGTTTGAGATCTTCTTTGTACCCAGCGCTGCTGGAGAGTTGCCCCAGGCAAACGCCTATGCCGGCCTGGCCCCTCTCGCACCTGACCAGTGCTGCAGCAGGGCACTCAATCGCCCAGAGTCCGAAGTCTTGTCTGATGGGTCCCTGGCCACGCTCCTACGGGCCACCATTCCCCGGCAGGCGGCCTTTGCCTACCAGGTGGTCAGAGATTGTGCTTGCACCCCCGTAGCCCCACTGCATCGAATGAGCTTGCCCCTCCCATCCCAACACACCCACAACACACCCACAACACACCCACAACACACACACGCATGCACGCACACACACATACAAATTCTGGGGGTTCCCTCGCAGGAAAAGGGCAGAGTGATGCGCCTGGCGGTAACCCTAATGGGCAAGGCGGCAGGGAGGGAGTCCATCCTGCCAGCCCGGATCAGCAACCACTGCCGCTCTTTGGTGCCGCTGGGGCGGGCCCAGTGGTAGGAGTGAAGGGACGTCCCCTTTTCACGAGGCCTATGGCGGTATGGCATCATCTGAGGCGCCTGCAGAATTACAATGCCGAGAGGTGGGCGCAGCAGCAGCAGTCACGAGTGGCAAAGCAGCGCCAGAAATGGAGGCGTGCCCAGGGACAATCGGCCAACGGGCAGAACGACAGCACACGGCTGCGGGAACGATGCCCAGGCAAAGGAGGGGCAAAGAAAGCAGCTAGGGCGTATGCCGGCGACTTCTACGGAAAACCGGTTCTACCGGAAGGGGCACGCAGAGGCGTACAATACAGAAAGGAAGAGCCACACACACACACACACACACACACACACACACACAAGGATACCAAGCCAGATAGCCATTGTCTACGTGTAGCGCCGCACTCCAACTGCCAGTGGGTGCCACATATTCCGTGACGCATAGAGGGGCCTCGGAGTTCTGCGGCCAGGGATAGCACCTTTTGGTCTCCATCATTTAGGTATGGTATGGTATGGTGTAGGCCTGGGCGATGGGTGGGGGGTGGGAGGGCGAAGCCCCTGTAGGCCTGTGTTTCAGTGCGGCCTCCCGTGAGGTGCGTGCTTGTTTATGTGTGTGTGTGTGTGTGTGTGTGATTCTAGGCTGTGGCATAGGTAGTTCACGAGCTCCTCCGCGGGCAGTTTTTGTGGTCTGGGAAAGGGAGAGGTTCATTTGCTTTGCCCAGCACTGAACATGCTTCCATCCCTGTCATCTTCGCCAGACCGAAAGACGTCTAGGACAGCTCTGCTGTTCCTGAGGAGTTTTCTTTCCACCACTTTTCTTGCTTTGTCCTTGTCTCGCGGTTCTCAACGTGTGTGTGATGCCTGAAGCAGGCCTTTTGCACGGCAACTCTTTTGCTGGCGTAATGAATGAAAGCCCGAACCCTCCTTTCCCCAAGCCCCTGCCATAGGGCATGCTGGTGGATGACTAAGTCGAAGAGGCTGGCACCCAGCCACAGCTGAATTTGCCACAGATTACGGTGGGGTTTTGTACACAAGTTGCTGTGGAAAACGTCGGCAGTCAGCAAGCAATTGTCACTGGTCAAAATAATTGACGATCACTGTGAGCTCACAGGATACGGTATGTCACTTTGTAAACGTATTTTCCATGCATGACCAGTACTGCGTGTTGAGAGAAGTCACATACCCAGTGGTATGGAAGTGGATTTAGGAAGGTCGCCCTAGTCCGTCCCCACCAGCACCCCCTTACATCGTAGGAATTCCCCCTCCCCCCCAAAAGCAAGGAAGGCAAGACAGGCAAGATTCAATGAAAATCATCCAATCTCGGCTTGTTGCGGTAAGGGCATTTGGATTAGTTGGATCAGTTGGAGCGGGTGTTCCAAGTGGTTTGTGCAGTTGCACTAGAATCCAGTGCAGAAGTCTCCCCTTGAATGGGTCTATCGCCAGTCATGGGGTCATGGGGAACAGCATCGTACACCAACAGCAACAAACAGCAGCACCCCATCCTCACCCCAGCAGCATGCCAAGGATGTGACCAGCTGAAAGGCAACAGACCTTGGCCAGTGCAGGAAGCACCCTCAGAGTGCATGGAGCACAAATCTCTCAAAGGTCAAAGGACAGTGACCAATCAATGTGCCGGGGTTAGTGCAGTGCGGACTCCCAGGAAGTAAGCACAGATCAGTGTTGCTGGTGGAGGATTGCACGCAGCACTGAACGGGGAAAGGCTTACAGCCGCAGCGGCACTTGACAGCAAGAGGCCGAAGGACACGCGTGGCAATTCCAGCAGTGGGAACAATCTTCCACTCACCGACAGTGCCCCCCGGTGGCGACTGCCCCCCCCCCCCCCCTTGCTGCATATGCATACCAGGACGTGCGTATGTGGAGCGCTTGTTGACCTGTGTGCGCCCCCCCCCCTTGCATTGCTCCCCACCTCCGGCGTTGACCAACAAGCAGGTCATACAAAAGACATGGCATTGGACACTGGTTGCACTACACAGCGCTCCGCCACCCTCTGAGGAACACGGCAACCACCCCCACAGGTCTCCCAGGCGCATTACTGGTCGAGCAATTTCTTGGATCTGGCGCTGCAGCGATACTACAATTTCCTGCTGCTCAAGCAGAGTGCACCTGGGGTCGTGCTGGCTCCAACCTACGACATCGACCTCATGTGGCACACGCACCAACTGCGGCCGCAACAGTACTGTGAGGACACTCAGGTGTATTATTGCTGTGGTGTGGGGCACAAAAAGGGTGGCAGTCCTGACTCAAGTTCTGTTGGAGAGAGTCCACAAAGCGTGCAACTACGGTAACTGTGTCGAGCTGACCAAAGAAGATGTCTGTACTGTTGCTGGAGCCGCAAGCTCATGCCCGCCCTCGGGGCTGTGTGTAGGTTAGGTCGAGGACCGTCTTTCTTCTTCCACCCGAAATCTCTGGGCTGCGGGCGATGTCCCAGCCCCCAGACCCCTATCTTCTCCTCTACTCCTCAACTGCAGGGATACGTGGGACGGGCTGTGGGGAGCAGTAGGGCACGCGCACATGCAATGTGTGTGTTGGTGCAATGTGGATGGGGACGCAGGGCAGGAGCCCCGGTGTGTTGGGTGCATACGGTAGTATGAACGCCCCCTGGCCCGCCCGCCTGCAGGGCATGGAACTTTGAACTCATGGTTTGCAGAAGATGTAGGACATAGGGATGTTGAACCTCGCAGTTTGAGCATGGAGTTGAGACCTTGGCACACACACACACACACACACACAGAGAGAGAGAGAGAGAGGGAGAGAGAGGTGGCGGCGATTTGTCGGCCGCCTTGTCCTGATGCACGTGAATCCACCGCTGAGGGGTATTGCCCACGATGCGATTTCGGTGTTTGTACCCTGTAGGTGGTGCACTTATTTCTGGCCGTCCTGTTTGCTGCGAGTGCCCCCGGCAGCTCTAACTTTTCTAACATTTCGCTGAGGGCACCCGACCAGAGTCCCCTTACAGTGGGTGTGGAGTGGGCGGGGAAGGGCAAGGGGATGGTGGGCAGGTGAGGGCAGCAAGGACAGGGATTTGCGACTGGATGGGTGAAGGGAGGGGGTGGGGAAGCCAGGCAAGGAGGCAAATGCAGGGGTCGATAGGATCCAAATCCTTGGAAACCACCCAACTCCTTGCCGGGTCCTGCGGGGCAAAAAAGGGGCACAGGCAGGGCCTCAGGGAAAGTTCCTGAGAGCACTCGCCCGTGATTACCACCTGTTTCCTATCCCCCCCGCGCATGCACCCCCCCCCCCCTTCCCATTTCCCCTCATTTCCCCCCGTTCCCCCCGTTTTTCCTTCAATTTGGCAAGTCAAATTTCTTTGGCATGGAACCTGTCAAGCCCTGCAAATGTAGAGGAAGGGAGAACCCACCGCCCGGTCTTGTCTCCAGCACCGCTTCCCGCGTCGCAGGAGAAGCTGCTGGATCCCAGGGCTCAGCAGCTTCGGGAGAACGTTGAACGGGAGAATGTTTCTAGTAATGACAGTATTTGTGCTTGAGACTTGTGATTTTTGAGCTGTTGAGGCTGAAAACCGCTTTCGCAGGTTTCGAGTGCAAACAGCGATTTCACATCTCTCAAACGGGCCATGGCCAGCCCTAGACAGGGTCTGAGGCTGCAAAACATGTTGTTTTGCATCCTACCATGGGTATGCATGTGGGCCATACATCCTTGAAGTTGATATCAGTGCCCATTTGAGCATTGTGCACTGAGCACTGTCCACTGAGCACAAATGCCGCGCATGAACGCAATGGCCGTACACGCCGTGAATGTACTAGTCGGCAAGTAATTTCGCATCATCATAATCCGATCTCCTCATCCACAGGACAAGAAGGGGTGCAAGTGGGTGAAAATAGGGTGAACAGCGTGTGGTCACAACAACCCTGATCCCACCCCTCGAGTGTGTTTGGCACCTTCGGGGACCGTTGGTGCCAAACACACTGTTTTGACAGAAATGGGTAAAAACTACTGATCCCACACAGCCTCAACAAGCCCCGGTCATCAAGCTTTTTCGTCCCCAAGATTCAAAGATTCAAGATTTTCTGGGGTCTATGGTATAGCGGGGTTCCGAACAAAAAGTCATCCGGAGATATTTTATCGAACAAAACAAGCATTTGATTGGGCATGTAAAGCCACAATTTGACCTATGAGGTATGCTTCGTGAATCAACCCAAGGGGGGGGGGGGGGGGGGCTGCCATTTCCCATCAGTTTCCCATATATGCGGGCCCACATGGTTTTGATCTCACCACCTCTGCAAGGAAGTTCGAAAATGCCCTCCAAAAACCAATAAACCAATTTTGTCTCCCTTCGACCACCCGGCTTATGCCTATGCCGCGGGTGTTGGGGTTCAGAACTGAATGCAATGTTCTTGGATCCCACTGTATTGATCGAATCTCGAGAGCGTAATAGAGTGAGCACGTGCACTCACGGTCTCCCCCCACAGGCTGCGTTCTGCGTCCTGTTTTGCCAACATTTCGTGCATCGCGCAGCACCCGTCGGCCTCCCCTCTCCCTCGCCATCACCAGATGCTACTGGGCAAAGTGTGGGCCCATGATGACAGCTATCAGGACCGCAGCGAAGGCTCGCCCCTGAACAATGCCCATGCGGACACCCGCCAGCGCTGGCAGGCCATGTATGGCGGCGAGTTCAACCAGCCTGGCAGCATGTTCCGGGGGGAGCCTCCTGCACGCCTGCCGGCTTCGCTGCAGGTCAGCATGTGTAATGGGCGCTTTTCTCCCAGCTGCACGTCTGGATCATGGGGGCTGGTGGTTATGTGCAGGGCAGGACCTCGACCCCCCCCCCCAGGCCCCCCCACCCCCAAACCCCCAAACCTGCGTCAATTAAGGGAGGCGTCGGGTCTTCTCCCATTGGTCTATGGGTGCCTTTGCAGGTTCGTTTGCTCGTTTGCTGGACGACGGACAACCTGTTTTAATTTCGTTCATGATCAGCGGGGAACCTTTCACTCGTGTTGTGTGTCTCAAGAATTTAATCGGGAATTCGAAAATGCCCAAAAGAGCTCAAAAAATTCTGACCCCCTTGCGTGTTGGGTCCGAGAACCACTGTTCTGGATTCCCCCATGTCTTCTTATGCCATGCATGGCTGTCTTGTGCAGATAGACGTGTCCACTTCACCCACATATCCAATGCAACCTGCTATCCGCTGTCACATGCCCAATATGCCACGGGGAACAAGTCCGACAGGCACAATTTTGCTTGGGACATCTTTGGCCACTGCGAGAAATGGATCTTCTTACACAGGGAGTCCCGGGGGCCGACTCTGCGGGCCCTGGGACGCGGACCCCCCCCCCCCCCCCCGCCCCCAAGGGGCCTCCGGCCAACAGTTAATTGTGAAATGTGCTGGCCTCAGGAGTCCATGGGCACTGAAGGCACCCGATGCTCCACGGGCACTAAAGGCGCCCGAAGGCGTCCACTTTGCACCCCAGCACTAAACCCAACCCTGACCCTAACACCCACCCCAACGCTAAGCCCACCCCAACCCTAAGCCTAGTCCTGACCCTACCAGTACCCCTAATCAAGACTGAATATTGTGACCGAGCTGGTGGGGAGGGAGCATGAGGTACACCAGCAAAATGGGCCCGACAAGGGGGGAAATGGCTGAAACGTAGCTGAAAATGGCTGAAGCCAACGATTTGAGCATCCCAAATGATTTGGGGTCATTTTGGAAAACCTGTTCTTGACATTTTTATGTTCCCTTTTCGGTCCCCCCCCCCAACCCGCCCCGCCCCGCATTCCCACCGGGCCCCCCTGAACCGCAATGTGAGTCCCAAAATCGCCCTTTACAAGCCATTTTGGGAAATTGCATGGGCCAATATGCGTCAAAAGTGGGTCAAAATATCCTTGAACCACTTGTTTGAGCACCTCAAGTGGTGTAGGAACAACTTTGGAAAAAATCTTTTTGGACTCATTTTGGACCCACAGGTGACCCCCGTAACCCTACCCTAGCACGTGCATTGTGGGAGCACCACTCTGTGCTGCCAATTGGGCCTCAAAGGGTGATGACAGCGAGAAAATAGGTTGCACGTATTCCCGGCATCATTATTTATCACCACAAAGGTGTCCAACACAATCCATGGCAGTCAAACATAGCACAAAAAGGTGAAATTGGACAGAATAGGCAAAACGGGTCCTTTTCAAGGCTGATTTTGCAGTATGTTGGGCCCAGAAAAGGTCGTTGAGCCCCTTTGAGTTGGAGATCGCTGGGACATACATCCCCAATGTCACCCCCTCCAGAAAGAAGAATGTTATCCATTTCTTGCGTTGTTTCCTGGCCCTCTTGTGTTAGCAGATGGGCATGCTTTGTGTGCAAAGAAGAATGGAACACGCCAACGGCACACTGTGGTCACAGTGTGTGCAATGTTTAGGCACAAAAGTCCACATCGGTAACACCACATTTGCCAGCAGTGCAGCTGAGAAGTAATACCCCCAAAAAACAGTGGCCAAGGTGAGCTCTACCACCATCAAAAAGATGCAAGCGGTCCAAAGCATACGTCCAAATGATTCTTCAAGGAGGTGCACAGGCCAGGGAATGGCTACACAACTTTGCTGCAAAAAATTGATGGTATTTCGAGCCCCGCCGGTGCATACGCTGTCAGTGGTTAGTGGCCTGATGGCCTACATTTTGCAGCGGCACAATTTCACCATTTTTCTCAAAGGCAACTGTTTTCTACGCAATTGTTTTTCGTGTACACATGTTTCTTTGTCCTGTACTGAGGGTTTGCTCATGCATTGGGACAGGGGGATCGGGAGCCAAACATAGATTAACCGTCGTCCCAAGCATAAATTTTTGGGGGGTGGAGTAAAGCGGCAATTTTTTTTGTTTTGTCTTGGACGGACGGACCTGTCCTCATGAGAGGCAGGCGCCCACTTTGCTGGCAGATGGACCAAGGATGGGGCACACCGCGGCGGCATGCTCTTGAATGCGGCGGCACCCACAGTGACCAATGTATGTTTGCATGCTCACTGAGCGCTGCCTCCCTCCCGTGCCGTCCAGGACGCCAGCAGCCTCGCCGAAGTGTTCTCCCACGCGGTGCTCCTCGCCGCAAGCTACAATTTCTCCAGCTTCACATGCAATTTCCCACAGTCCATGGGAGACAAGATCAAGCTGCGCTGCACGCATACACCCAAACCTGGGCAGACGGATAAGGAGACCGTGAAGCTCAGGCCGGCTGAGGGAGACCCCACACGGTACACTGGCACATGCGATTTCACCTTCAAAGCCTCGGATACGCTGCAGTGCTCCCAGCAGCTTGAGATCCAGCTGCTCAAGAAGCGCATGAACATGCCCCTGTTCACAAAGACGGTGAGCCCCCGCTTCCTTCCGCCTTCCCAGCCCTCCTGCTCGGGGCTTTGGTGCTGCTGGTATTGCTGCTTTTCCAGCGTGGTGCAGTGGTGCTTTTCATAAGGCCAACAGAATCCGGAGTATAGTATGTGATCTGGTGGGGCGTTGTGGGGTGTTGTGGGGTGTTGTGTGGTGTGGCGGGGTGGGTTGGGGTGGAGTGTGGTGTGGTGTGGTGTGGTGTGGTGTGGTGGGGTGGGGTGGGGTGGGGTGGGGGATGGGCTGCGGGGTGGGGAGGGGCGGGGGTGGGGCGGAGGATGTGGTGTGGTGTGGTGTGGTTTGGTGTGGTGTGGTGGGGTGGGGTGGGGGATGGGCTGCGGGGTGGGGCGGGGATGGGTTGGGGTGGAGTGTGGTGTGGTGTGGTGTGGTTTGGTGTGGTGGAGTGGGGTGAGTGAATGAGTGGTTGAGGACACCCCTGTCACAGTTGGAGGATCACTGCCAGCCTCAAGTCGCTGACTGTCTCGCAAGGTACACCCCGCATCTGCTGTCCAGGGGTGCCAGGGAGCACAGGTGGTACCCCAGGGACTAGCAGCGCAAGGAACTTGTAAGGCAGAGTTTCAGTTCCTGGGGTACTTGGCATGCAGAGGTGCACCCATCTTAGTCGCTCTCAGCATCAGCCCAGTCTTGGTGCCTGTCAAGTCAGGCCGGCCGACGACGCCGCCACCCACCCTGGGCGCCCCCTGGGGTCAGCGGTGCAGCCTGTGAGGGGCAGACGCACCACTGCCTCACCAAGTGTGCCTCGAGTGCGCGCGTCGACCGTCTAAGGTGAGACCCACCAGTTCCCAGAAAGCCGGGGCCTGTCGGCGGGACTGGTGTTTCTGAGCGTCCGCTCGCCTGCCCGTGGTGGACCTAGCCTGGTCCGGGCACCTCTCTTCTTCGCGCCATGCATGGTGCCACAGCCCTCCTCACCCGGGGTTCGTCTCATCGGAGTGTGTGGGTGTGTACCGGCTGGACGTTCTGCCGATGGACGTCCTCGGACGGACCAGCGGACGATGGATCCAGCATACCATGACATGACATGACATGGTGCCTGTCATTGCTACTGTCCGCACTGTGTGGGCGATGTTCATCCGACTGGCTTCACCGCCTTAAGAGCGAGTTTGCATGGTAAAGCAGTCCAGCATGGCATGTGAAGGTCTATGCAGGTGAAACCTGTACATACCATTCTACGCTGCACATGCACCTTGCCTGTGTGGACAGCCCACCTGCAGTGCGGTGCAGTGCGGTGTGGGGCGGTGCGGTGTGGGGGCGGGGTGGGCTGGGGTGTGCAAGGTCTATTTTGTCAACAGCACATGCCGTTTGTCTACTGCAGGTGGACGCTGCGACCCTCGCACTGCCGCCCCGTACCGCCACCCACCCTCCCGGGCCGCTACCGATCGCCTTGGGGGACACTCGCCGGTCGCTGGAGGCGCAGATGGCCGCGCAACAGAAGCCTCACGGCTACGCCTTCCGTCTCACGGCACAGCCCTTTCAGCCCATCGACCTGTTCCAGGCCTCGCCCTTCCACGCAATTCTGGAGCGCAACGGAGGGCCTGCCTCGGTCCCAGCCCCGCCGCTGCTTGTGCGCATGCCCGGCGGACAGCTCTGCGTCGCTCAACGTCTGAAGGCCGAGGGCACGCTCCATGGGATTTCGTCGGGTCCGGGGGCTGCGGCCGGCACAGTGCAGCTCTGGTGTAGCGTGACACACACCGAGGACCTCACCAGCCACATGCACATGACCCACGTGCAGGTCTGCTGCGCACGCGGCCGAAGAGCGTTGTAGAGAGGCTGAAGAGCGCGGGTGTTCCAGGCGTGGGGCCGGTAGACCTTGTAGCAGCCCGGTCTTTGCTGTTTTTTTTTTTCCTTGAGCACCTTAATCCCCCCCCCCCCCCGCCTAATCAGATACCGAGGCCTTCTGCCAACCCCCCTCCCCCCCGCAGGTTGTGCACCGTCCAGTTTACTGCCAACTGCGGTCGGGGAACCGCCGACCGTGGTCGCTTACCCACCAACTGCCATCGGGTAACTGCCACCCGCCGTCAGTCAACCGCCTACTGCTGTTGATGGGCAGCCAGTCTATAAACCACAAAGCCAAAGGCAGCGGTTTTTGTTTGTTTTCCGTTTATTTCTTTTGCTCGAGAATTGCGGTTGCCTGCTTTGGCCTCAGCATGTCCCTGTTCTCGACCTGACAGGCTTTGACACGGTGGAGGTCAGCCCCTCCATACCCACTTATTTAGGCTGGATGGACACCTGCTTGTTGGTGCTTGTCTGTGCTATGGACTTGTGTGCCTGTGTAGGAATGGACTGGAATCCCAGAGCCCCCCCCCCCCCCCCCCAAGGAGGCCAAACGCAAAAAAAAAAAGCACAAACATAAAAGAAGTTTAGATTCAGTCAACGAAAAACAGCTCCGTCAAACTGAATTCCGCAGAAAAAAATCGCAATAACAAAATTTTCTTTCCCCATTTTGGGTGCCGTCGCAAAAACGCTGAATGAAATTGGTATCCGGCACCCTTTTTGTCTGTTTTGCTTGTGTGTCATGCCATGGTGCCCATTTCACTTGACTCTTTGTTCAAAAATTCAAGAATATTAGTGTCCTTCAAAGAGGATTTTGATGTAAAGAGAGTAGTTCATGTTTCTGCTGATAGGAATTGCATGGAATTGCATTCTCATTCACATTCACAGTCTATTCACAACCACTTGTGCGCTTTAGTGTGAATGAATTCGCATCAAATTCATGCGAATTCGACCATATTTTAATGTCTTTCACTCGCAAACCTCTCTCTCAACTGGCGTCTCAAGCAAACCCTGCTGTCGGCACACTAGCCTAGTACTGAACCACGCTAGTCTGCCCCCACTATTTGGTAGAGGCTCCAATGAGTTGTCGATTGTTCGGGGATGGTGGATTGGGCAAAGGGGGAAACATGCACGCGGTGCAACAGGCGGTGCGCATTGTAGGTGCGCGTAGTCATACCTACATTCAAAGGCACCTTCTGGGGTGCCGGGCCGCGCTCAGGAGGTACCTCCCCCCCGGCAGGGTGTGTGGGCAGCTACAACCACCATGATATTGACGAGGAGAATGGAGTGTAGGCTTCCGTTGTTGTATGTGAACCCCTGAAGCCACCGCGTCCTTGCCATCCCGAAAAATTGCCGGAAAATGCGTAAAGCAGGTACTCTAAACAAGCACACGGTGCGCACACAGTGCGGCACGCGGTGCACGCGGTGCGCATGTTTCCCCCAAAGTCTTTGCACCGCATCCCCGTGCCTTGGTGCACATTGATATGCGGTCCCTTGAGTGCACCAAAACGTTCTCCAAAAATAAAATTTTATCCCCCGGCTTCTTGCCGCAGTTACAAAGGGGGATTCCCACGAGGGGGGGGGGGCATATGCGGAGAACGACATCATGGGGGGTTGTGCATAACCCCCCCCTTTGTTGGCCAAATTTTTAGACAAAAATAACGTTTTCATATAACTGAAACCCCCCCTTTTTGGGGTGAAGGGTTTGCTGAGTCCACCTCACACGACCACTCCAGTTGGACAAACATTGCCCCTTGTGTTGAGGATATGGACTTACATAGCCAATGTGCCACTTTTGGGCCACTTCTAATCAAGGCGGTCCTTAAGGAACCGAATTGTTTTCTTTTCGGGACCGCTCTTAAGGACTGTCCCTGAGGGCATTTTACCATTGGCCCAAACACACGCCGTTCGGGTCCTCTTTGATGGGGACCCCCGAGACCGCAGGGGTTCTGTAGCACTTCCGCCCACTCATGGGCCCCCGAGAAGGCGGGGGTGAGGTAGCCACTTCTGATTTATCCCATGTAATGTGGACCCCCGAGAACGCAGGGGTTACGTAGCACTTCCTCCCACTCGTGGGCCCCCAAGAAGGCAGGGCTGAGGTAGCCACTTCGGATTTTGTCCCTTTTGATGGGGACCCCGGCCCCCGAGAAGGCACACGTGAGGCGGCCACTTTTGATTTGTCCCCTTTGATGGGGACCCCCGAGAACGCAGAGGTTGCATAGGACTTCCACCCACTCATGGGCCCCTGAGAAGGCGAGGGTCAGGTAGCCTTTTCTGATTTTTTGCCATTTAATGCGGACCCATGAGAACGCAGGGGTTGCGTAGCATTTCCACCCACTTGTGGGCCCCCGTGAAGGCAAGGGTGAGGCAGCCACTTTCAATTTTGTCCCCTTTGATGGGGACCCCCGAGAACGCGGGGGTTACATAGCACTTCCGCCCTCATGTGGGCCCCCGAGAAGGCGGGGGTGAGGCAACCACTTTTCATTTTGTCCCCTTTGAATGGGACCCCTGACAACACACGGGTGACTGTACCCTTCGTGAACCGGCCGTTTGAATCCGAGATTCACGGTACCGTGAATTTCACCCAATTTTGCTGTGTTTTGCTCGTAACTTGGTGCTATCGTGTGCTTTTGTCGTGCTACCTTCGCCCAAAGTAAGATGCAACAAATAGGTGCAATTTAGAGGTTTAAAGTCCCCGCATGGTTTAACAGATTTGGTGAGATTCACGTGAATGTGAGATTCACGCACCTAAATTCACGCAGAAATTCACGCTAGATTCACAGATTCACAGTATGTGAAATTCGTACGAAATTCGTACGAATTTCGTACGAATTTCGTACGAATTTACCCTCATTTCCACTGTTTCGCTTTCCCACAGCTCTCAAACTCTTTGACAATGTCGCAGCAGACTATGTCGCAGCTCGCCAGCCTGGCCTCGCGCCCCGACCCCGCAGCCGACACCCTCGCCCACTACCAAGCCCTCCCCGTTGCCCACCATCAATTGGAGGAGGCAACGTACGAGTCGGAGGCACTGGGGGTGGATGCCATCGTGGGCCGGGCAGCCTCCCTCGACCCCTCCCCCGATGTCATCCACATCGACATGCGCAGCCCCACCCGCAACAGCTACCTCGGGGGGAGGGGATGGGCCACAACCCTGTGGAGGGAACTGCGCCACCAACTCCCCACCCTCAAATTTCTCCATCTGACCCCTCTCCCCTCCAGTGTTGACCAGCTCCTCAACTCGATGAGGAATAACCCTGTGGGGAAGCCTAAGGACGCCCACGTCCAGGTGTACCCCACCGCTAACCTTGTCCACACCCCCCCCAACTGCGATATGGTGTGCCTGCAGGATCTTTCTGTAGGTGCACCAGCAGACCACTCTTTTTTCCCCTTTTCTTGGCATCTTGCCAACCCCCGGTGGTGGGATGATTTGGGCATTCGAATTTCGTACGAATTTCTGTGAATTTCGTCCAATTTGCTCCTTTTGCTCTTCCATTGCCCCGTGTCCACTCCCCCTTTCTCAATTTTTGCCTTGCACACCTCCCCACATCTGCATGCAGGTCCCGTTCACCGCTTGGTCGCCGGATATTCGGCACCACACCAGGCGCCAGTACAAGCCCCGGCCCCGATTGCCTGAGGAGCACGCCGAGCCCGCCGAAGGCCCCGGTGGCGCCCAGCCCGCAGGCACCGGCGGTGGACGGGCACCAAGCGAGGCCGGCAGTGTGCGCAGTGTGGGGTCGCAGCGCTCTCGGCGTTCGGGAGGCAGCGAGGCCAGCACCGCCAGGGGGCATATGGCGCGCGAGGTGGTGGTGCCCCAGCCGTCCCGCGACGAGCTGGGCGAGGCCCACACCGACCCCCCCCTGGACCGGGTCACCCTGGCCGCCAGGCAGCCGGATCCGGCCTGGACCCAGCAGGTGCCGCCCGGGCCGGATGGGCGGCAGCGGCACCTCAGTGCCGTGTGGGACATGGAGTTGGAGTCGCGGGGGGTGCAGGGCACCCTCCGCATCTCCTTCCCCTGCCCCATTGTGCTCCGGGGGGGGTCCAACCTGCCTGCGGGGCAGGAGCTGGTGGGCATGTTTGCCTACCGGCTTGTGAGTGGGCACTGGCGGGTGCAGACGGGGGTGT
This sequence comes from Eutreptiella sp. 'Long Island Sound 2002', assembly GCA_964036045.1. NCBI lineage: Eukaryota > Euglenozoa > Euglenophyceae > Eutreptiales > Eutreptiaceae > Eutreptiella > Eutreptiella sp. 'Long Island Sound 2002'. The sequence continues at coordinate 42,830,068 of OZ038392.1, forward strand.
CGGGGATCGGGGAGGGGGGGATGGTGACGACGGCAGGGATTTGTGGGCTGAATGTGCTCACGGGTTGGGAGCAGCGGAGGCCGGAGTGGGTGGACGTGGCATGGGTTGCCATGCGCGTCCATGTGGGGAGGCAGCGGAAGGGGGTGGTGGCTGACGTCATTGACGTCGAGGAGGACGAACCCCCCCCCACGCGCAAGCGGAAAGGGCGCCCCGAAGGGGACACGGGCCCCACCCCCCCCCCCCAAAGCCCCGCGTACGGCCACCCCGGGGGAGCGGGCAGGGCGGGCGGAGCAGGCGGAGCCGTCGGGGGGGCGGGGGCAGAGGGGGGTGGTGCAGGAGTGGGTGGACCAGCAGCGGGCGGGGGCGTGGGAGGCACGCGCCATCAGCGCGGAGGCCGCCAACCGCGACCTCGAGGCCCGTCTGTCCAGGGTCCACGAGGACAGGCGGGACTGCGAGTCGCGGTTGGCGGACGTCACCAGGGAGCGTGACCGGCTGGCCACCAAGGTGAAGACCCTGGAGCGTGACGTGGCGACGTTGCGCAAGGCAAAGCCAGCGGCACAGCCAGCAGAGGCAGTGGAGAGGGCTGAGGGTGCCGAGGCCCCCGCCCCCCCGGGTGACAGGGGGGGGGCCAGTGCTGCCGGTGTCCGGTACCTCCTGGCCGGCGCACAGGCCTGGCATGCCCAGGCCGAGGCATGCGCCGGCCAGATGTCCGCAGTGTCCACCGGCCTGCGGATGGCCATGATGGCCAGTGGCCAGCAGGTCGATGTGGACAGCGTGGCCCCGGACGCCCCCAAGGTGACTGCCGCACTGGAGGAAGTGCGCCGGCAGTACCCCCCCCCACCGCCTCACGTCGGCGGCCATGGACCCCTCCTTTGTGGAGGCGGTGGCGGAGCAGAGCTCCCAGGGCTCCGCTAGCCGGAGCTCTGCTCCCGGGGGGGGGGGGGGTGCGTAGGTACCCTCCGGAGCACCTGTCCTTTCTAACCACGACTTTCTAACCACGACGAATGTTATCCTGCCCCCCCCCCCCCAAGCATGGGCAGTTTGACCGATATGTGGGGTACTCCCCCCCCACTGTGCGAAATTTTCTGCAGCACTGTTTGTACATTACCCCCTGACCTGATGTGCCCCCTGACCTGTTAACCTGTTAACCTGTTAATTTGCGATTCCTTTCTGCGGAACTGTTTGTATATTACACTGCTGGCTGAGTGACAGCCGGAATGACAGCATGAGACAATGACAATGATAATGACAGCATGAGCACCATCCTGAGCTTGCTTTGTGAGGGTCAACGAGGGCACAAGGATGAGGCTTTGGCAGAAATTCTGTGACAGTCATGTGAAATTCGCACGAAACTCGTACGAAATTCGTACGAATTTCGTACGAATTTCGTACGAATTTCACATTTTCAGAATATTCACACATTTCTATTCATGTCAAATTCGTACGAAATTCGTACGAATTTCGTACGAATTTCGTGCGAATCTATGTGAATTTCTTTTAATTGCATGCGAATCACAGTAGAGAGAGTGGTCTGCGGCAGGGGGATGGTAGAAACTTTGCGATGACTGCCTGCCCATTCAACAGGTCCTGTATCTCACATCATGCCACGGCCCAAGGAGCCATTCCATCTGGTAGCGGATCGTACACGACGGCGGCGCCTACAAGAGCTCCAGGAGGTTGTTACCAAGGAGCTTGCAGCACCCTACACCGTCAAGTACCTGCCCGACACGGGGCAAATAGTGCTTACCCCCGAAACAAGAATTGTAGCCACCGTCCAGCCCGAGCCCACCCAGGAGGAGAGGTTGATTATGGCCGTGTGGAGGATCCGGTCATTGCACCTCTCTAGGACAGAGTCCCGGTACCTGGTCCGGAGCATGACGTACGGTGTGGTATGGGACCAGGTGTACGGCATGCTCCGGCAGCTAGCGTTGCCGGAGTCCCGGGCGTTTACTGCCTATACGGGTGACGACACGGCCATCAATGGTGCGGCCTGCTACCTACCTGACCGCATCGCCCACCTATTCAAGTGTCGACCACCACCACCCTCGGCCATCATGCAGCCCGGGGACCGACGGCTGCATTGGTTGCCTATTGCGGTGGACGGTACATCGAGGCATGAGGCCTCGTACGTCCATTGCACGCTTGGTGGCACCGCCAGCCCCAACCAACTATCTAGTTGGTGGCTACTAGGGGGCAGTGAAAAGTGGGACACCCTCTACGCGGCCTCCCAGGAAATTGATTTTGATGATGAGTTGCGCAAGGCCGCAACCGTAAGTTTTAAGGATACGGCAGGGAACGATAGGCAGTCCCTTTTTTTTCTGTGTGCAGATGGTAAGGCACAGGTGCTCATGGCGGGCTGCCAAAACTGGAAGGCAGAATCCCCTGGTGCCACTGTGTGTTGGGTCTGCATGCGTAACCGTGCTCTGTGCCTTGCTACCTTTGGCACAGCAAGTGCGATAGACGGCAACTGGGAACCAGCCGTTGCCATAAGTGCTATATATAGGACCATTATGAGTGATAGGCGAGTGCCTGATTATGGCCTCCATGGGGTCCTTCGTGTCCTGTTGTGTGCAGTCAACGGGACACGGGACCTAGTTGTACAATTGACAGGGAAGGCACCGGCCACTGTGGCACGCACCATGATGCAACCGGTTTTAGATGAGGCACGGCTTGCTGCACGAACTTGCACCCGTGCCTCATTAAATAATGACAAGGCAAACAGCAAGGGGAAGGTGAGGATGGAGTGTGCTGCTGCCATCCATTTCATGCGCAATAAGGGTTGGGAGAAGATAATAGATGCTTGCCTAGAGCAGCCTAGTGTCAGGCAGCATCAAGTAGGGGGAAAAAGTTGGGAGTCGGTGTGCAAAACGTGGTGGGAGAATTTTGCAAGCATGTGTGTATACGCGTGGCGTTCCGCATGGTTCTCCGGGGCCGACTTGGGGCGGCTCCGGAACCATAGCATAGCCATGGGCGCTGCCCACAATGAGCTCCAGTGGGGCAAACTTCTGTGGACGCATCTTTGGATCGACCACATGTATTATTTTGCAAAGAAGTGGAGAATCTTGTCAAAGTTCTCCTGCTTTGCCATGGAGGGAAGTCACCGGAGGCTGAAGCGCATGTTGCGCAACAGCGGGGGCCTAAGCCTCCTCCGGGGGAGACTAGGGGTGCAAGTGGTTGTGGACAACCACACCATTGACGATAGCCTTTGGTTGCATGGGTGGGATGCGACCAAAAGGGCTCAACATGGGCAAGGGCCCATAAGTGTACAAACGTATGCAAGCCGCACAAGAAGACGGCTTCTAACCGACATGCAGCACCTTCAGACTCTACAGCGGCGGTTCCGGTGCCGCAAGAGACGGACATGAGATGACCTTACGAACCCAGACCATTGTTGCCTGTGACCGGGGTGCATGCTGGGGGGCTTACTAGGGGTGTGAGGACAAATCAGGGGGTGCACACGGGTACCATTTGTGTAAATTCACGTGAATTCACGTGAATTTCGTACGAAATTCGTACGAATTTCACGTGAATTCACGTGGATTCACGGCTGTGAATCGGCTACAGGCTTGCCGGGTTCCGGCACCCCTCGTTTTGGGCACGGTGCGGTCATGATGCATGCTTTTGGGGCGGGACTTTCATTGGATGATGCGTAACAAAGCTAGGGGAGGAATTTTGGCCCCTCAAAGCCCTTGAAATGAACCAAGAATATGGCATTTTCCCCCAAAAACCTCAAATTTTGGGTAAATTCACGTGAAATTCACGCAATTATTCAAACGGCCACTTAACGGCCGTTCACGAAGGGTACAACATAGCACTTCCACCCACTCGTGGGCCCCCGAGAAGACAGGGCTGGGGCAGCCACTTCTGATTTTGTCCCCTTTGATGGGGACCCCCGAGAACACAGGCGTTACATAGCACTTCCTCCCACTCGTGGGCGCACCAGAAGGCAGGGTTGGGGCATCCACTTTTGATTTTGTCCCCTTTTATGGGGACCCCCGAGAATGCAGGGGTTACGTAGCACGTTCGCCGTCATGTGGGCCCCCGAGAAGGCAGGGGTGAGGCAGCTCTTTTTGATTTTATCCCATTTAATAGGGACCCCGCGAACGCAGCGCTTACGTAGCACTTCCGCCCTCATGTGGGCCCCCGAGAAGGCAAGGGTGAGGCATCCACTTTTGATTTTGTCCCCTTTCTTGGGGACCCCCGAGAACGCAGGGTTTATGTAGCACTTCCGCCTTCATGCCCTCATGTGGGCCCCCGAGAAGGCAGGGGTGAGGTAGCCATTTTTGATTTTGTCCCCTTTGATGGGGATCCTCGAGATCGCAAGGGTTATGGAGCACTTCCGCCCACTCAGAGGCCCGCGAGAAGGCTGGGGTGAGGTAGCCACTTTTTTGTGCAAGTGGTGTCTTGAGGAAATGGATATTGAAGTGAAAGTGGTAGATGGGTCCATCCCCCAGGGTTTTTTTTTCGGGTGCGAAGTGCATGCGTCAAGTGGTTCCGCGCATTGCTGCGAGACACACAATATCACACAACCGCAATGTGCCAGACGATGTACTTGTTGTTGGCACAACCCAAGTTCCGGGAATGGGCACCCCGTGAAACTCGAAACAACCACATTTTGGGATTGGGCACCCCATGAAACCGTGTTCCGAAGCGGAAAACGATTCGAAACGACCGTATTTTGGGACTGGGCACCCCATGTAGCGGTGATCCGAAACGTGAAACGTGACGAAATGTACGCCTTGTAGGATTGGGCACCCTGTGAGGCACCCTCTTCGGTGTAGGGCCACGCCGAAGAGAAGTCGTCCATGCCCCCCTCCCCCGGCAGGGAATGTGGGCGGCTACAACCACCATGACATTGGTGAGGAGGTAGAGTGGAGGCCTATGTTGTTGTATGCTAACCCCTTAGCCCACTGCATCCCTGCCACACTTGATATGTGAAATAGCAGCATCAACTAAGCGTGCAAAGATCCGTCACTTTTGAAGCAAACCACCTTTCCTCAAATGCCATCTTGCTTGCATCCAACTGTTGAAAACTACTCTTACTGCAGCCACATGTAGGGCACCCACCATTGACCACCTCCGAGCAGCCACCGGCTAGCGTTGGTTTGGGTAATTTTACCACGAAGGTATAGTGGACGCAGGCCCCTTCATGCCGCATCATTTCATCCACATTGGTATTGCAAGTTGCCACGCTGGTACACATCCACTACTTCACTGCAAAGAGTCCTGCAGCCAGCCTAGCATCGTAGTGTACATGTCCTCCATGTTGCATTGCTCACTAGCTGTTGGGTGAGGTATTAGGCCTCTATCCTTGGCATGTGGAGTGACCAGTGGAACACGTCTATGGGTGTTGACTGTTGGGGCTCATGCCAGTGCGGGATGCACCAAACGGCACTGACAGCCTTTTCCCAATATAAAGGAGCCCTAGCTTTGCCCACGACCTCCTCCATGAATTGGGGATCGGGACTTGACATGGCTTAAAGCTTACTTGACTTTCAATCCTGTCACTCCATAGCAAGAGTGCAGAAAACGAAGAATCTGACAATTGCACGTCATGAAGGGCACACAGTCACATGAATAGATAGGTACAACAAGGTCACAGTGTATTGAGCACGGAACTGTTTTGAGTGAGAGCATCAACTTCCAAGCCTGAATGGTTGCAATCAGGGGTGAGGGGGGGTGTTTCTGCGAAATGTGAAGTCATGGGGTTTTGCCTAAAATTGGCCACATCGAAAAAAGGGGGGGGGTTTACCCGCTTTGCGCGCAACTGAAATTTTCCAAACACTGCCACGGGGGGTTACCTTGGATGTGCACAAGTGTGTATTTGTCCATTTTTTGGGCATGCAGAAGGAAATTTGGGGGCCCCCCGACTGATGGTGGTGGTGGTTCTGCCCCTTTGCTTTTTAAGTTGTGCCCCATGGCACAAGGCCAGGAGAATGCTCTTTGGCAGCTCCTCATCCGTGTGGCCCGGTGTGTAGAGGGATGTAGTTGTACAAAGACCGCCAACCATCTCTAACCGGGTTTCCCCCTTCCAGATTGCCTCGGTTTAAACTTATCTTGATGCTATTCTTGGCCGCTAGGCACACCAAATCAATTGTGGGTTGGAATTAAGAGAGCGTGGGCAACTGAGGCTACTGATTTCCCCTATGGCTGCCACCACAACACTACTAACACACGTCGCACCATGCAACCCACAATCTGGAATGCGGTGGTCGGCTAGTATGGCTTATGGGGAGGCATACATCCCACCATCCATCAATTGTTTGCAAGAAAGCATCCGCCCTATTATGCCCACACTGCCAGCATACACAGACTTGCGGGGCTTCTGCCTTCCACGTTCATCAACCCCATACCAAAACATGCGCTTTGCCATCGGCACATAGAAAGTAAAGTGTTCGGTGATCTTCCAGAATACCTTGTGAATTTGGGAAAGGCTCATTCCGACTTGCAATGGCGGGGGGGGGGGGGGATTGTTGCAGTCTCAATGTGGGGACCAACGGCATGCATTTTACAAAAATGTAGAATGTTTTGCACCTTCTCAAAGTCTGGATTGGGGCTCCCCCCTCCCCACAGACACTGTTCCCTGCAAGCACACACAGTCCAGAGGCACGCCTCCATGAAAACACCCAAGTGCATTAAACTGGAAGTGCCAACCGGTAAACCTACCCGACTTCGGATGCTTTACCCCCCGCCCACCCATCCACACACACACAACTGAACAATCTTTTTGGGGACAGATCAACTTTCATGCTAGAAAAACAAATGTTTGGGCTGTTTGAGGTGCACAAACCCCTGGGTCTCAGTCCCCCCCCCTGCACCATAGCATCCCTGGTTGGGGCTTGGCAGGACATTGCATGGCGTGCACTGTGGTGTGCAGTCCCAGCTGCCGCACACCAGTGTCACCCTTGGTTCATGCTTGCGGGATGCTGCTTTCAACACGGGTACTCTCTCTTGTCTTTCACAGTTGCTGGACCATCGTGGGACGACCCTGGGCGAGGCCCGCACCTGCACTCCGCTCGAGTGGTTACACTGCAAGGGCAAGAAGGCCGTGCTTCAGCCAACACAGGGGCCGTTGCCCGCAGTCACCATCCCGCCTGGGGCAGCCTCGGTGCTGGTCACCTTCGACGGGCTCGACTGGGGCCTGGTGTTTGGCGAGTGGGTGGGCCTCAAGCTTGGGGTGCCAGGGGTGCCAGGTAACACAGCCGCGCGCACACGTGGCATACGGGGTAAGAAGGGCGTTATGGGTCACATGAACCTCCATTTTGCGCCACTGTCCCCCGCGGCAGCTGCATTGGCCGGTCTTACTGATTTCAAGGAGGTGGCTATGGGCAAGTGGGTCCTGGGGTCCAGAGGGGACACACCATTGCTCACCGTGGACCTAGCGACCGGGCAGGTCATCGTTGGGGCGCAGGCTGACGCGCGCGCGGCGCTCCCGTTGCTCCTTACGGCGTTTGCGGTGCCGCTGCTGCTGAGCATCTGCCGTGCAACGGCGGTGGAGAAGGCCGCCCAGGCCCTGTCATTGGAGGAGCGCAGCCGTGCAGTGCGGACGCGGAAGGACGATGACCGAGACGATGTGGGGTTTGCGACAGCCTTTGGGGGGCTTTACATGTACACATCGGTGACGTCTATGAGCGGTGGGGCGGGGTGCGTTGGGGGTGGTGGGGGTTGCGGAGGATGTGGAGGGTGCGGCGGATGCGGTGGCGGCGGATGCGGGGGCGGCGGATGCGGGGGCGGCGGATGTGGTGGTGGGGGATGTGGCGGCGGCGGTTAACTTGCCACTTGTGGTGCCCCTGCTCAACACAGTGGCTTCCCTTTCATAGGGAGCCAAGCCATTGCCCCAACCAGCCCCGCCCCCCCTTCCGGCGCCGCTTCGGCTCGATGCCGGAGATGCGGGTTTGGCAATTTTCCGTCTCTTTGATGCGATTTGGACAAGGGGAGGATAGGGCCCGTGCTTGAAGGAGAGGGAGAATAAGGGGCGTCTCAGGCGCTGTGTCAAACGCGGTTACTGGCGGTAGGACATGTGGCTGGGGACAAAATGCTGGGAGGTTTTAAAACTCTTGGTGCGTGGTTGGGCGGCCGGGACAGAACGGACCCTCAGACCGGGGGGGCGGGGGTAGGGGGAGCATCACCCCCTTGAGGCACAAATTTGCATAGGATGCAGTACCACCAACTGGGGCCCTTTGTGGCAACTCCCACATGATTCATGCTGTGTGCGGCCCCCCTGCCCCTGATGGTTTGGGATGGCCAAAGCCAAAGCCTCTACCGGTGGTACCAGTGGGAGTGGACGCTGCGGTAATGCTGCAATAGTGAGCAGTGGGGCTGACATCGCATTTTGACCCACGAAACTGTCACAATGCCCTCAACCAATCAAAGCAGGTCACACAAATGGGCCCAGAGTGGATGTACCACACAGTGCCCACAGCCCCTTAGGCAACCCTCCTCCCCCCCGCCCGCAACACAGAACACTGATGTTGCAGTGAACGCCTTGTGACGGCAGGCGCGGCTGGGGCAACAGTGGCGGGTCCACCCCTCGCCGTTCATGGCTCTCAACACAGACAAGGTGCACTGTGCTATGCTGGTATTGACGCGCCAGTGACCACATCACATGGCATTACGCGTCCGAGTGCACTCCGCCTCGGGTGGCGTGCCTCTGGAGCGCGCTGGGTTGCATCCCCTTTCTCGGGCTGTGGTGGCCCACAGACTGTCTCGATGTGTCCGGCATCTTCCTTCCCCACTCTTGGTACACCCAAACGAGCCCAATCAGCAGCAGCAGAGGCCAGGCAAAAGCCAGAGCACTGAACCAGGCCATTGCTCAGTTGCTTTCCCTGGAGTGGGGTTGGGGTGGAGGGTTCAAGGCTTTGCTTTAATGTCATTGCGGTAAGGGGGGGAGGTTCACCCCTCCCCCTTTGGACCCCCTCCCCCCCCCCCGAAACAGGAGCTCGTGAGGAACGGAGGTTCCGCCAATAACCCTCTGTAAGCCCCATGTATCAAGATCTTTTATCACTCAATAGCAGTGTGCCAATACAAGCGGTTTGCAACGTACGTCGACGGGTGGTCAAACAGTCGGTCAAGGCAAGCGGGGGATGCCCAGCGGAGCCGGAGCGTGAGCTTAAGAGGTGCTGCTGGTCGATCGTCAGGATCTGCTCGACGGAGCATGGTCGTTCCTGGTTGGGCACCTAGGCAGAGCGGAGGAGTTGCCGACCGCATATCAAGCGGACGTCATTACCCTGGGAGTCAATAACTGGCAGGCGTGCACACAGCTAAACACGACCACGCTGGCAAGTGTTTCCCACGAAGTACGACGTACGAAGTATTGCAACTCATTTCTCTTCGGCCTTATGTTGGCTTGGGGTGTGCAAGTCTAAAGCTTCCATCCCACAATGGACCAATGAACGGCAGCTTTCTCGGTGGCAAGTTGGTTGAGTCGCGTACGGGCCCGGAGAAGATTGCAGATGATTGGCGAGACCGGGTGAACAGGTCAGATGAGGAAGAAGCCAGGCCCAGGTACGACGCCATGGCGGTGAGGAACATCAAGCCCATGATGAAACGAACGGTTGCGACGCACTGGACAATCGCGACTATGCAAAGGGTTGGAGAAATTCACAAAAGGAGTGCTAAAGTACCACCGACAAGGTACCCCCAACCCATGATGAGAGTGACATCAAGGCCACATGGAGCGGAGAGCTGTCACAGCGCGTGTGGAGCACCGTTCTTGATTGTTAGGCTCAGAGGGAGGAAAGGCTTGCAGGCGGCAAGGAGCAAGCCAAACATTGGTGCGGTGTGAACGGAGCCGTAGTGTGGTGATGTATGTCAGCGAACGCCATGCTTTGCTTCAAAAAATATTGGGCGTCATACAGAAAGAGAAAGAGAGAAAGGGAGAAAAGCCAGAGAGAGACAGAGAGACAGAGAGAGAGAGAGACAGGGAGAGAGAGAGAGAGAAAGAGACAGAGGGAGATAGAGAGAGAGAGGGCTTGCGGATCTTAGAAGTACATCATGGCTGCTGGCCATTCATTCTCTGGGTTGGAAGGCACATTCTCCATGCAGATTCTGTGCAACCCCAATACACACCACAACTCTGTTGACACATGAATGTAGCACAGCTCTGTTCGGGCAACTTTGTAGATGGGGTGAGCGGCCTCCAGAGCTGTGTGACACACAATGTACAAATACTTCCCCAAATGGGGGATTTATTCGACGCTTTATGCAAAAATGTGGGTGAGTGTTGCTTGCCTCAGAGGGACCATGCCCCACTATGTGCCTGATGTCCCTCCTGGTGCATGTGGGACACGCCTGCACGCAGCATATAGATGCACACACACACACACACACACACACAGCACTCAGTCCTGTGTCGTCAATTTACTCGAATGTGAGGACCCTCACTCCCAGTCCTGTGTCTTCAGTATACTCCAATGTGAGGACCCTCACCCCCAGTCCTGTGTCATCGGTATATTCCAACGTGAGGTCCCTCACCCCAGCATCATCGGTGTACTCCAATGTGCGAACCCTTACACCGGCATCCTCGGTGTATTCAAATGTCCAGACGCCGGAGTCAGGAGCCACCTCGGAAAGGCCCAGTGTCAGAGCCAGAACGGGGAAGGGGGAACAGAAAAGGAACGTGCAGAGGTCACTTTTTTCGTAGTCTAGCATCACGTCGGTCAATCCATCGCCGTGTGCTGTCGCAGGCTCGCCCACAAGGGGGCCCCTGCAGAGGGGTCGGCACATGGGCATGCTGGGATGCCGGGAGCGGTAGGGGCATGAAACCTGTACATAGTCTTGATGTCGTGCTGAGAGGGAGGAAAGGCCGCGACAGGGCGGAAAACCAAACATTGCTGCAGTGCGAACATTGCTGTAGAGAGGTGATGTATGATGGCGAACGCTATGATGTTGTTGAAATGATTGGGCGTCACACACACACACACATACAGACACACAAACACAGTGCAGTGGCACGGCCGCGCAGGCACGGAGGTAACATAAACACCCCCCCCCCCCCCCAAGAGAGGCTCTGGCCTAGGCGAGGGCCGCATGCGGGGGAGAGGAGCCTCTCTCCACCCACCGACCGGTGCGGGGGCTTATCTGCGGGCACCCCTCCCTCTTTTTTTCATCGCACGCGGCCCGTAGACCCATGCAGGTCTTCCTCTTTAATATGGCATTCCCCCCCCCACACACACACAAACACACACACACACACACACACACACACACACACACACAGAGGTTGTGATTCCGCAGAAGGGAGGGAAACAACGTCACAAAGAGGCCTCAGCACACCCGAGCCAAATGAGGCGTCCAGCCCCAGGCTGCACAAGGATCCACCTCTAAAAGTACAGATCACACACACACACACACACACACACACACACACACACAGGTGTTTTGTTTGGTGCCTGCCAGCTGGTGACACTGCATACCCAACCGAAAGCCAAACAGGCGCGATCTTCGGTGACTCTGTCATCACACGGGCTGCTTCTGCCTCCCCCTGGGCTGGTGAAAACCCTGCTTGGCACGACCCCACGGGTCATAGAAAATGTCGGGACTTACCCATGAAATTTTGGAAGCGCTACATAAACCAGAGCTCCTGGAAGCTCTAGCCGCAGCCATCGCACCACTTCTCAGTGGGAAGAAGGATCTACCGCCGCCGGCGAAAGCGACTACTGCACGGGAAGAGGAACTCCTTGGCGTCATCCGGGAGCTACGTGGCACGGTCCGCGAGTTGCGCGCAGCACTACAAGCGGCAGGGGGTAAATCGGTTCCCCCAAAGGAGCAGACCGTGGTGGACGAGCAACAGTCCCCCTATCGCGCGGCCCTCACTCGGAGGATGAAAACACAGAGCCGTCTTGTCGTACAGGATGTCCCAGACCTGGGAGAACCACTGCAGCCAACAGCCACTGCGGTGCATGAAATTGAGGGCAAACACGGCTTCACTGCGGTCCAAGGACGCCGCATCTACCAGGGAGAGCACAAGACTGCACTCAAGTCTTTGCAACAAATAGGAGCAAACAAGCCTGTCCATGATTGGAAGGTCACAGAGGCCACCGCAAAGGCCTTCGAACATGTTTTGCTTGTGGGGCAACCGCTGGCGGAAGCGCACGCAATAGCAGCACAGGCCTTAACAAAATATGACAGCATCCAGAGCGTCAGCGCACACGTGCTAGCGACAAACTGTAGACGGGGAGTGGTCAATGTGCCAGGCATACTGGCAGCGCTTGGCAGTTCACGAGAATGCTTGCATGTCAAGGATTTCGTTCTCAGCATCAAGGTCGTTACCAAACGTATGTCTTGGGAAGTCAAGAGAGACCCGGATGTGACTGTGATCCCACCTGAGCACTCCATCCTGCTTTGCTGGGAGCGACCCAAAGACGGCGTCGAAGGACAGGACACGGAGCCAGAAGTGCTACCTCAGGACAAGGCCGCCATTCGGATAGTGTGCTGCCTAGACCCTTCCGCACTGCGCGCGGGACAGGACAGCACCAAAGTCAAGGCATCCCGCTGGGCTGAAAACACGTGCTGGGAGCTAACGGCCTTCCTACTCCAGCCGGCACTCACCAGTCCCCCACCCATGCAAGTGGGCAAGAGGGGCAGCAAGTATGAAGTCACGGTGGTGCTACGAGCGCCCATGGCTAAGCAGGTGCTCTGCAGCAGTGGCAAAATCGTCGGCCTGGAATACAAGCTGTTTATGAGCAAAACCATCGATGTCGATGACCTGAAGGCCAACATGGTCTGGGTCAAGCTCCCTCCATCCAACAAGCGCTTTCGGAGTAGTGGCGTAGATTATGCAAACAGCCTTGGTTCGCAGGCCTCATGGCAGGGGACAAGGACGACAGACTCGGGGTACGAGTATGGGGGGGGCTGTCTTGCCCGAAACCAGGGAGGAAATCGCAGGACTGTTGGGCATACAACTCACCCCCCCCCGTGACACGAGTGAGAGTGAGAGGCTATGGTATTTCCATGGGCCTTGTCTCAGGGTCGCAGTCTGCGGCCCAAAGGGAGGCTGACCGCGTTTTCGGCGCTAACACTGTCAAAGTGCAGCGATGTCAACACCTGAAGCACAGTGGGCTGGTCAGCCCTGTGTTTGATATGGATATTACGGGAGTCCCCCCAGACTAGGAGGGCTGCACTGCACCGGCGAAGGATTCGCGGATGCCTGTCCGTAGGTGGCACCTATGTCTGCGTAAATCCACTGGCCCCTCATACACCCAGGTGGGGAAAAACACGACGCTCCTTGCGGTCCAGGGGTGTGTCTTGCCTGATGATGAAGAAATGGAGGACTCGCCTGCAGGAGCCCCCGCAGCAGAGGAGGATGAGAGCATTCTCTGAACCCCCCCCCCCCCCCGGAAGATGGCATTGAGTTACAGGTCCTCTGAAATTCATTCAGACAAACGTTACCTCTTTGCGCGTCCATCACGAGGACGTATTCAATTTTCAGGCAGATGTGATTGGAATGGAAGAAACCCAGCTCACTGAGGCTGGGCAACGCTGCACGAAGGCAATTGCAAAAGAATGGGGCTGGGAATGCCACTGGGGAAAACCCCTGGGCTCCCCAACAGGGGGCATCTGGGGAGCTCCCCAAGGAGGGGTGGGACTTTTGTTCAGGAAGGGCTGGAGTGTCCGCAAGGTTGAACCAGATCTAGACGACCCAATTGCCCGCAGGCTGTGGCAATCAGGGCGCTGGCTACACATGCGGGCGGGAATCGGTGCAGGGCACTGTGTGCTGAACATATGTGTGGCCTATGGCATCCCAGGCAACGAATCTTTGAACCAGGAGTTCTGGGAGCAGGTGGTTTGCTATATGAGCAAACTAGGCAATGCTAGATGCATCCTGCTAACGGACGCAAATTTTAATTTCGACCTGCTGCACAAAGTTCCTGCCGCACTCCTGACGGCGCTGGCAGACGGCTGGCTGGTGGATGCCGACCGCACTTTTAGCGTTCTCCATGGCACACCATGTGCATGTGGCTTCACAACGGCAGGCAAACCCCCCAAACGCATTGACGGCCTCTTGGTCACCCCAGCGCAAGCGGTCACGTTGACTGATGTCACAGCGCTGAAGTCTCATTCCCTCCCTGGGCATGCTCCAGTGTGCTTCACTTTCTCGCTTGACGTCCCGATGCAGAAAGTTGTTAAAATGAAGAAACTGCCTCCTTTCTCCCCCCCCCCCCCCCAGATCGGCTGAGGACACTCAGAAAATTTGTGACTCGCTGCTCCGGCCACACAAGGCTGAGTGGAATGCCCTGCTGCAACAGGGAAATGTCAATGACATTTGGGACAGGTGGACCTGGCTGGCCGAGGAAGTAGGCATGGCACTCACATGCACGCATCTTACACTGGACACCCCCAACCCCACGCTCCCATTTGCACCCAAGAGTGCCCCACGGGGGCGTGGCACGGAGCGAATGCTGAAGGACACTACGCTAGCACCGACAGGCCAGGCGCCCAACGGTGGCCCGCGCACGCGCATACTTTCCAAAATCACAGGGACCCTGGGAGCCCTTCGCTCGGTCATCCAGTGGCAACGTGCCCAGCTGGGCATCAGGGGCAAACGAGTCCCGGCATCCGCCAAACGCAAAGCCAGCCAGGTTTTCAGGCCAGGGGTGGTGCCCAGACAGGTGGAATCATCGTGGCAGGCCGCGTGCCGCCGCATGCGCAAAACGGCGCTGGCCTTTCGTGAGGACCTGCTGCTTCATGAATTTGTGGCCAGTGCCCCTGACTCCTCCCTCCCACTCATACGCCCCCTGCCAACGCTGGTAGACTGCATGTCGCTGTATGACAGCCTATGCGCACTAGGGAAGAGATATGCCCGCTATGAAGAGCGCACGCGCATTGATAAATGGAAATCCAAAATGGACCAAGCCTGGCTGGATAGGCCAAAGGAGGTCTATCAGTGGATACAGAACGAGTACCAACCTCCTCTGGTTATGCTCCTGGACCCAGACACAAGCCAACCCACGGCGAACATCCCCCGCATGGATGAAATTCTTCATGCCTCTTGGGACCAGGTTATGCGAAAATATGCAGACACCCCAGAGCCAGACGTGCACGCTTTTGCACAGAAGTATGATAAGTTTCTGATAAAGGGAGTGCAGATGTAGTCCACCCCTATCACAGGGTCCCGGCTCGCGAAACGCCTTAGAAAGATGGGTGTTCACACAACCACCGGCCTGGATGGCTGGTGTGTTTCGGACCTTTTACTGTTGCCCACCTGTCTGCTGGACATGCTGTCAGAAATTCTGTTTCTAGTTGAGGCAACAGGTACCTGGCCCAGGGTCCTGGCGAGGGGATACGTCTCACTGATCCCGAAAGGGGAAGGGATGATGCCGATGCAGCAGCGCCCACTGTCCGTATTGTCCCAGATCTACAGGGTCTGGGCAGGGATCAGGTTAGAGGAGTGCATGGTGTGGCAGGAACTGTGGATCCACCCGCACGCATACGGTTTTCGCAAGAAGCGCGGCGCCACTGATGCGGCCGCCTTTATCTCCATGCTCATTGAGCTACACAAACTGATGAAAACAGTTTTGCATGGTTTTGGATTAGACTACATAAAATGCTTTGATCTAATCCCACAATCCATTGTAATGCATATTGCACTGACGCAGGGGATGTATTTGGGCACACACAGGGCCCTTTCTGGCATGTATCGCACCCTCACAAGGTGCTTTAAAATAATGGGATGTTTGGCCAGTTTTTTCGATGCCACCAATGGCATCCTCCAGGGTTGCCCATTGAGTGTGATACTCATCAACCTCCTGACCTCGGTCTGGAAACGGGTGCTGGATGCACAGCAACAGGGCATCAAAGTCGCAGTACAGGCCCTCCCCCCCAGCGATCAGCCAGCGCAGGCCCTGCAATTCATCCTAACTGCCCTTGGGTATGCGGATGATACTTATGGGTTTGCAGCCGGAAGCAATACCCTCACCGCCCTGCTAGACTGCACCACTGACTGGCTTGAGGACACGGGTCAAGGGGTGAACGCAAAGAAATCTGTCGGCTTTTCGTCTGACGCCCGTCACCCAGTGAAGGCGGCACTACAGGGGGTGCCCTTCCCTATCTCTTCTGAGTTTAAGTCCCTGGGCGCGGGGGTCCGCACCATGGACGCGACTTGTTCGGGACCGCTCATCAAGAAAAGGATTTCCAGAGCCTGCAGCCTCCTGGATAGGGTGCATGGCGCTTAGGGCAATTTTGAAAGGAGATGCGACATCATCTCCACAATGATCACGGCCACTGGCCTGCACGCAGCAGAAATAGTACCACTTCAGCCCAAAGACCTCCTGCCCTTCGAGACTAAGGTCATGCAGACCATTTGGGGACGATCACGGCCCGGCAGGGCCAAAGAAATCTTTTTCACGTTGCTGTGCAAAGGGCACCGGATTGCACCTACTTTGGTACTTAAGTATCATCGCATCCTGTGGTTATCCCAGCTGTGTCGCACCAGGGGTGTTGGACAGATCACAGCCCAGGCCATTTGGGAGATGACAACATTTCACAAAGGCTCCGGCCCATAGGACCGAGCCATGTCCACAGCACAGGAGTGTGGCTGGACCGCTACGCAGGGGTGGTGGGGATGGAAAGTGCCTGGGCGCCAGGAACCCCTCCTCCTATACGGGGATAAAAACACTATCAAGCACGAGGTGCGTGAACAGCTGCGCTCGCAAATGCTGGACAGCCTGGTTCAGAGACGTCCCTGCCTTTTCGCGGGGGCTCATTACACCACATGCCGGCGCCTGGTCCAGCCCAGCATAGCGTCTTTTGCCACAGAGTTACAGCGCTCTATCCTGCGGGGCATCCTATCAGGAGCAACCTGGACAGCCCTCCGGGCCTGTCAACGTGGCATGAGAGCCACATCCACGTGCCCGTACTGTGGCAATGCTCCGGAAAACGAGGAGCACATTTTTTGGCAGTGTTCAGCCTGGAGTACGGTGCGGGACACCCACCTGCCGGGCATCAGGACGGCGGCAGCACAAATCCCAGGCCTTCCCCTCATGGACCAGTGGCCCCCATGTTTACGACTTTGTGGATTAGCCCCAGAGTTAGACACAGACAGCGTCAAGTCAGGGACAGCGCTCGCATTCATGACAGCTCTGCACAATATGTTGGTAGCCGTCTTGCAGGCCCGCAAGTTACGAGACACACAATCCCCCATGCTTTTCATGGGGTCGAGCCTCTCACAGCAGCTTCGGCAATACCCGTACCACCAACTGGTGGGACCCCTCCCCAGACCGGAAGACAAAGGGTTACTTCTTTTGCGTACCCCTAAGAAGGTGGAGTGGCAGTGGGAAATGCCCTTTTTGGCGGACCTGCTACGCTGGCTGAGGGAACTGCACTGGGCCCCTGAACCAGGCACAGTAACCTTCTTGGAACTCGCACTGGATTTTGAGGACTTTGCGCAACGCACCCTCCCACACGCTCCACAAGCAAAACTCAAGGGCACCACCCTTTCACTGCAGGAGAGAGGCCGGGTCTTACGACTGGCAATGGCAAATGCGCAGCGCCTGGTCACCAAAGGCCATTTGCATCCTGCGCGTGTGGTCACACGCTGCAGCTCTTTACTTCCTCTGGGGGGGCCGGCACTCTGCGGCCTGAACCGCCGCCCCTATTTCACCTGCCGCAGTGCCATGAACATGCACATTCAGCAGTTAGCGGCATACTGTGAGCGCGCGTGGGCCACCAAGGTTGGTCTCAACAGAATACACAAACTGCGCCCGTACACACATAGGCCACGCAGAACAGCGCAGGAAGTGGAGGAGCATCGACTACAACGTGCACTCCAGGGGAATCTGCAGTTGGGGCTTGCTTCGTCCTCGGAGCAGACCACTTTTGCCAAAGGGGGAGGGGGCTGCTCCTCCTTTGCAGCTGATTTCTTCCCTGTGATAGGGGATGGGAAGCTCCCACAGCGCCCCTACACCGGGACACGCAGGCGCGCAAACACACACAGGGCGCCACAACCGGCGCCGCCGGCTGATCCGTCAAAATGTGCCCAGCACTCTGCTGACGCATGCACGACCTGCAAGAGACTTCGGCGCACAGCTGAAGCATGCTGTGCGCTGGGACATCACGCTGATGACCACATAGCACGCAGACCGCAACTGCAACTATGCCCAATGCATGGCCTGCCACCGTGCCTGAGGTGCACACTCAAGCAAAGGGGAGTGCGCCACTGCTGTCAGCGGGGACACCATAAAGTGTGCACCCCAGTGCCTGCGCGCCGGAAGCGCCCACTTGCTGCACATGCACAACTGCCCAACAAACGACCACGCCTGCAAGGGCCTGCACGTATCTCTACGGGTCTGCTGAGGTCCCCACACCAACCCCCCACCCCTCCAGCCCCCAAACGCAGGAGGCCGAAAACCCCCCCCCCTCCGTCCCCACCAGCCCCAGGTCCACGGGGGCTGGAGGAGACCGTGGCCGAGGATGTCGCCCGCCCGCTTTTCGTGACGAGGCACGGGAGAGCAAACACTCTGGATACTTAGCCAGCAAAATACAGAGGTTCTGATTCCGCAGAAGGGAGGGAAACAACGTCACAAAGAGGCCTCAGCAGACCTGAGCCAAATGAGGCGTCCAGCCCAACGCTGCACAAGGATCCACCTCTAAAAGTACAGATCACACACACACACACACACACACACACACACACACACACACACACACGGGACTCATGGTTTCGCTGATGAAAAGTAGGACGTAGGAATGTTGAACCCCGCAGTTTGTGCTTTGATTGAAATTCTTGGGCGTCACACACACACACACACACACACACACACACACACACACACACACACACACACACACACACACACACACACACACACACACACACACACACACACACACACACACACACAGACACACTGTTATGCACACACCCTGCACCAACAGTCAGCCTGTTTCAGTTTATCTGTGGCAGGATATCATCCTTCTGACCAAAGGATGCCCTTTTGCTATTGCACATGTACCCTCTTTCATTTTTTCAACCTGTATTCCCGGAGGTACCGTTTTCACTGGCTGTATAATATTGTATTTTCTGTACATACAAATGTTTCCCCTGCCGAATGTGTGCGGGCCTTGCCTTCATGGCTCAAGCCCTGCTGCTACTTTGAGTGGGTTGGGGTGGTGGGCAGCAGTGTTCAGTGATTTGTTCGAGGACGAAATCCGAACGGTTTTGCTTCAAGTTCCCTAGGCCCCAGGTCCCCCCCTTATCCTGCCCATGGCCTTGCTCAGGAGCGGAAAGGGGTTGCACTTGGGCCTGTACACCCTATCCCAGGCTCTCTGGATCACCTTTGACTGCCACAATGCTTCTGTCACCCCAACGACGGCTGGGAAACGCTTGGGGGCGCGCACGGGGCCGCCTATGCTGCAGCGCCGGCGTACCACACTTATGCACAGCATCACAGCGTCACAGAGGGGTGCGTCACTGCTGTTCCCGCCGGCATGAGGGACGACACCTGACAGAAGGTGCCCTGCGAGGAGGGCCGGGGCGCCCCAGGCATGCGAGCACCACAGAGGGGCGCATCGCGCCAAGGCATACTGATGCAGGCAGGTTTTGCCCCCCCCCCCCCCTCCCCACACAGTGCAGGGGTCAGGGCAGGTATTGGCTGGGCTGGTGGAGCCAGCGACCGCCCCGGACAGGGGGCACGGAGGAGACTTAGCCCTGGCGGCATGGTCCCTCTCACACACCATGTTGCGGCAGGAGGTGACCAGGAGGAGGGCGGGAGAAGCCCAAAGTGACGTCCCCACTCAGACTGGCCCCTCATGACACAAGAGCGTGTTGGACCTTAATGGCCTCGTGATCTCTGTCACACGATGGCCCTGCCCTGAAACCCACAGACACACACTCTCAGACAGACCCTCAGACGATGCGGTGCAGTGTGGACAGGGCTGCTGCAGGGGCGATGTCTTTCATACAAACACTTGTGGATTTCTGAAATGCTCTTGGGTGTCACCTGCGCGCCTGCGTCAATGAGGTCCAGACCAGAACCATGAGAGGGCACATCAATGATGTGCTGTGATGCCGTGTTGCTATGCTACGCCAATCAGACCTGTGGTTAGAAGGGTGCGCACAGACCAGGGTTAAGCATGCGCCAGCGTGCGCAGTGTTGGGTGGTAAGTGTGCGTAAGTGTGCGCCATCTCCCCGTCCAAGCGTGCGCAAGCGTGCACTTTTTGTTTTTGACCGGAAAGCCCCTTAAGTGCCTTTTCGGCACACAGTGCTCTTAAACAAAAATTCCACCAGCACCAATTTTTTTTCTGCAGAGAACCTGTGCATGACTATACAAGAGGTCCACCTTTGTGTCCCTGAGCCCAAGCGTACACAAGCGTGCGGACCGTTGGCGTGTAAGCGTGCGTAAGCGTGCATAGCCATGCAAAGTAAGCGTGCACAAGCGTACACGCACGCTTCTAACCACGGGTCTGACACCAATCACTCACAGGTGTCTCACGCAATCTTGAGAAGCCGCACAATAAGGAGGGGCTTTGCAAGGGGCCCCTTCCCGTCACGTTGCAGCAACATATTCTAGTCTGCATGTCTAGCACGCCGTGTGCATGTTGTGCGGAAATAAGTATGTTTATTATTGTTATTCTTATTACTGCACATGGACGCCATGTACTGTCCTTCTGTCTTGCTTCTCCTCCTGCACCTCCTCTTCCCGAGCCGGTGGAATCAATGAGGTTTTATGACCCCCTGTTGGATCGACGGTGCAGCTACCCCTTTTGGAAACAAGCAGCAAAATCAAAAAGAAGGATGGGCGATTTCTGCTGATTTTTGTCTTTGGAGCCTTGTGCGCCAAAAATCGACCACTTTTGTGGCTGATGGAACCGTTTTGAGTGATTGGGGGGTTGATTTGGGCCCAAATTGAGAGATCCACACAGTCAAATACAGAAAAAATACAGCTTTACAGCTGAAAATGGATGCTCCAAAGTTCATGCAAATGCCAAATGAGCGAAAAAACACTTTTGCACATTCAGAAACAATACATTTATGATTTTGGGTACAAAACTAGTGCATGCCTATGGTCCTAGACAATAGAACCCATAGAGCCCTTTCTGCTTTTCCTTCTTCTTAGGCATTACATGCATGCAACAGTACAATTGAGAGACATCAGTGCAAAAGTCATGCCATACAACATCACTTTCACCATCAAACATTGTCATAAGGTTCTACCAATCCAACATCACTCGTTTGTAACAAATTTGTAAATTTTATTACATGGTATACAAAATGGTGAATGGTATACAAACTGGCGATTTTACCTTACCTCAGCAAATGAGACTTGAGTGTTTTAGCCATGGCAAATATTGCATGAGCACTTTCTTTTCGTTTTTGGCCTTTTCTGTTGTAGTGTCTTTTGCAGTTGAGGCCGACGGCCTATTTGCACATACTACAAACGCGTCAAGGTGTGCCGTAGTGCTTTGTGCATGCTAGTGCAGTAGGGGGCTGTGTAGTGGATCGTGCTAGTTTACTTGGAGGCTGTGTAGTGGTGATGGATCACCCTTGCCTGGTTGCATATATGGAAATTTGGCAATTTGTGGTTGTCATGCGCATCTGGGTTAGATGTAGCCAGATTAAGCTGGTCTGAACCCTTAGTAACCTCTCAGCACCAGGTAGAGCCACACTACGCGAGTAGCTACGTGTAGCTACACTACACGCGAGTAGTTCTTCGGTGTTTGCCAACAGAACCTTCACTTGGTGGCTGGAGCCATTGGTCCAGCACGTGTCATTTCGGAGAAACATTGTAGTTTGCATCACAATTTGAATTGGCTTGTAAATGGTTGACAGGGCCACAGGAATGGGCTCTCCAGCTACAAGCTGGCCTGCAGGCTTGGCTGCCACCTGGGCAGCATGAGACCCTTATGATGCTATCCAACGATGAATGGGAACACTTGCAAGATCTTTCCCCATTGTAAAACAATGTCCAATGCCCCATTGACACCAAAAAGTGGTGCCTCATGCATGTGCTCGGGTGGGGTTTCTGAGCTGGTGGAACTAGTATAGTTTTATACCTTGCGGGTGGCAATGTGTACAACCATGGACTGGGGATGGGCTGGGAACTAGCAAGCACTTGTTTCGTCGGATTGTTTAACATTCCGCAAGAAAGCAATTTTTTCGTTGAGAGTGTCACCAGATCCAGCGAACCTGAATAGGGTTTTTTTCCGTTTCAGTTCATACTGAAAATTGAAGAAATTGCCACAGAAATTTCAAAGGGGCATTTTTTGCCGGATTCAGCGAAAGTGTGCGTCATAAAAGTGCTTGTGTCCAAAATGGGGTGTGCTTTAAAACACATAGTGTTGAAAGGCCTATCTTCAAAAGGAAAGCCTTGTTTCACAAAAGAACCTATTCCCAAAATGAGGCTTCATTTGCTAAAATGCCTCATTTCAAGAGGATGAGTTTTCTTCTATGAAGGCAATTCTTTTATGCAAATGCCGTTTTCCCAAAGCGTTTTTCACCGGATCCAGCGAAAATTGTACTCATTTTTGCATGTTTTGTTTTCTTTTGTGAAGGTATTCCTTTCCGGCACGACTTTGTTCATTAATTTGCTTTGATTTGAAAGAAGTTTAGTTCGGGAAATCTAGGCAATCCTTGTCACAACAACCATTCTTGACCATTTTTGGCCGGATCCAGTGAGAGCATGGTCTTTTACAAAAATGGCTTTGAAATCCTTGTCACTAAAAGGGTGGTTTCGATTTCAAAACCCAATTCATGCTCAAGGGTAGGGGAAATGAGAAGTTAAACATCACTAAAATTTTCAGAATTCTTGCAGATCAAACACCTATCATAACAGTACGAAACCCCATGTGCGAACAAAACACTCGCTGGAGCTGGATCCGGCAAAGCTAACGGAAAAAGATGCGAAAAACAGACGAGCAGAAAAACTTACAGCATGCAAACATGTTGTTGCATTGCACATGTGAGAATGAGTCAACCTCTCTCAAACAAATACACATGTTCACAGTGCAACACTGCTGCTGTCAACTATAATTGGTTCCTCACTCTCCGGACCTGAGTTTCTACACATTCAATACCAGGGTACACTTCAACAGGATTGACACTACCAGTGTTGTGCATGCACTGCCAAGATTACTAGGTGTTACAGTTTCGTGGTGCCACCCCCCCCCCCCCGCCCGCCGCGAAGGGGGGGGGGCAGTGGCATTGTGACCCCCCCCCCCATGGGGGGCAATCCGCCACAACATTCAGGGCGAGATTTAAAGGGCGGCACAGGGCACTAGCGTTTGCACGCATCTGGTAGGCACAAAGACCCATTTTGGGTGTCAAAAAACCAAACATTAACTTGAAAAGGACCTTTTTTGCCAACTTTTTCACCTTCCTTTCATGTGTTTGACAACCACGTATTGCCTTAGGCAGCCTTGTGATAAAAAAGGTGAATGGGACCGTTTGAACGCTATTTCCACACCACCAGTCCCCTTCAATGCCTTAGTGGCGCCAAGAAGTGGTGCACTGTGCATGTGCTGGGGTAGGGCCACCGAGCTGACGGAACCCAGAAGGTTTTCTAACCGTCTTCAGGGTCAAGGGTGGAGCAAATCCCTTTAGCGACGGCACGAATCAGCAAGCAAACAAGCATTTGTTGGCATCGAAAGTGGCCAAAACTAGCCCCGAAAAGGAGCTTACTTTTTGTAGCATCACCTTCGTTCAGTTTGTTTGGTGTCATCTATTGCCTTTGGCAGCATTGTGGTCCCAAGTAATGACGGTGCGAACATTACCACTCTACCAACACCTTTCAGTGCCCTAGTGGCACCCATGAGTGGTGTATGGTGCACACATGCTAGGGTAGTGTTACCGGGCCGGTGGAACCAGTAAGGTTTACAACCCTCTTTCGGGTCCATGTGGGATGACTTGCTGGCAAAGGTAGAGCAGGTTGCTATGGGACATTGTGGACTAGCTTTAGTGCCAAATGAGTGGCCTTAAGCACCACCTTTGGCAGTCCTTGAAAGGCAGTCTTTTGCTTACTTTTCTCCATTTTCACGGTCCTTAGCTGTCTAGATGCCATCTGTTGCCTTTGGCAACCTTGTGGTGTTTCATAAGGGGAACATTTGCGAGATATTTCAGCGCTGCCACACCCAGGGGGGGGGGTGGAAAAAATTCGCGCAAATTTTTTCGTACCCCCCCCCCTCCCTCCGGGGAATTTTTTCGTCCCCCCCCCTCCCTCCAGGAATTTTTTTCGTACCCCCCCCCCTCCCTCCGGGGTACCCCCCGAAAAAAAAAATAGCACCCACTGTAGGAATTTTTTTTCGCAAGGAGGATTTGCATGTAACCTTCACTTTGCTACATTGTGCGCCATGAGGAAAATTTGCTTCATCTGGTAGAGGGTGACAAAATGGGTTTTCAGCCCATCTGTCTATACTCAAAATACCCAGATTTTTCAGGAGACCTCAATAATGGATGAAAATCATATTGGACCAAATATCAATACCATCCCTGTGCAGACACCCCTGAGAGATGGCCCATACCCTAGTGGGTAAACAGTGCTTCTACAATGGGAAGGTCTCTGGTTCAATTCTTGGGACTCCCAACATTGGTGTTCACAAGTGGGCAAGCAAGAGCTAAGTGGGTACGGAGTCGGGTGTTTTGCAAAAAAGACGCGTTTTTTGGTTCCCCCCCCCGTTTTTGGCCCTTTTTGGCCGCGGGTTGGTGTTTTTTCATGTTTTTTGGTATTTTTTTTTGTTTTTTCATGGTGGTATTAGGTACAAACGCATCTTGTGGTACCAAGGAAGCATTGTTTTTTGAATGTTTTTGGCATTCCTTGTTTCTCCGACGTCTTCTGGCAGAGAGTTTTTTTGTTTTTCTCCCTCATGCATGACGTACCAAGTAGTTCTACAATGGGGAACCCACATATATGGGAGACGTGGGATTTGGGATGTTACGTCCACATGTCATGGCATGAACATGTGCAATTGTGAATGCAAATCTATGATGAAATGGCAAATAGAGGTGCAATGGGGGCCACACGTATATAGGAGATGTGGTATTTGGGATGTTACGTCCATATGTCATGGCATGTATACGTGCAATCGGCGATCACATAGCAGATAGAGGTGCAAAGGAGGTCACAAAAAGAAAGTACCTTGATGGGATGTGGGATCAGGGATGTCTGGTATGGGATGTGGGACATGGGATGTGGGATTTGCATTGCAAATACGTACAACATGTCCGTTGTTTCCCCTTCTTGCTGGCGTATGTTTTGTTGATGCCTGGTGTCGGGGTGAAGAACGACGTCGAGGGCGCCGAGTGGTCGTTCCACAAATCCGTCTCGGCCGCCGCTCGTTACCTGGGAGAGCAGGGTGTCAAGTTGCATGACGCCCAAGTCAGCCGGGAGGCCAAGCGCAATGGTGCCCGCGAGGGTTGGCGTTTCACTACCGACCTGAACACGGTAGCCCCCCGTAATGCCACCGTTGATGCAAAACCCCGCGGAGCACCATCCATCCCCAGCGGTCTTGCCGGTGCCAACCGCGCTTGCGGTGCTTGCGATAGTGAGTTTGGAGGGCACCTTAAGAAATTTGTTTCCTGTGGCAAACCGTGAAGAAGCATGATCGCTCCGCTCCCCACCATGTTGCACTGGCAATGTGGGTATCCAATGGCCAGAAGTCCTCTGCCTGAGGGGCCCTGCCGCCACACGTACGTGACGGGGTCCTGACAGCGTTCCGAGCGGTGTACCAAGGGGAGAAGAGCGGGGGTTCCCTGCAGGACTTTCCTGGGGATGTGTCTATGATCGAGCTCTTTGGTGGCAATGTCCTTCCGGGCTACCGCTCCCGGTTCTCTGCCCGTGGCATTCTTGTGGCCATAGCAGTGCCCTTCCGCAACACCCAAGGCACCATCATCCAGAGCGCCGAGTACTTGGCTCTTGCTTCGGATTCGGCCACGGACAGGGCCGCCGACAAAGCAGAGCTAGTCTACTACCGGACCATGTTTGAACGAAAACTCCGAACGGCATTCTTGTCATGTCGGGCCTTGCCAAATGGTACGGCTTCCGGGATCTTCTCCTCGTACAAGCGTGCCTTTACCGTTGCTGGTTTGGAGGTTACCGATTGGATCCCCAAGCCAGTGTGGTATTGTGCTGGCGGTGCCACAATTATGCAAGGCCGGCAAGAGGGTGTGTATGCCCTTCTCCGTGACCTGCAGCAGGAGATTTGTGGATGGTGGGTGCTGGTGCCGATCCATGCGAACTGCCACCGCACAGACCTCGCCATCAAGGCCGCTTTCAGTGCCGGGCACGCTTTCGTGGATGTCGTGGCCAACGGCATGCAGCAGGTGGCGCTCTTTTGGAACAATCGCCCGGCGCGCCTCCCCGTGTTGCGCCGGGTCGCACTTGCTTTGGACACCTCGGTGCCCAGGTTTGGTGTCCTTCGAGAACGCCGATTGGCAGCTTTCGCGGCGGACGCCGTGCGTCACATGCTCCGCAGCTATGCACCCCTGATTTGCGCCTTGGTCAAGGTGTACGGGCTGTGGGTGTTACGACGGAGGGTGCTCAGAAATTCTGCCTGAGGGAGCATGGGAACAACAGGAAACAACAGCAACTATTCCAAAATTACAGTGACCATCCAGAGCACACCAGGAAATAACAGTGAGCATTCAGAACGCAACAAGAAATAACAACGGCCATCCACAGCGATGTAGGAGGTAACGTCAACCCGGCAGTCCTTGGGCAAACCCACCTAAAAAACACCCTGGCTGCCGGAATACATCAATTTGCAAACACACTAGCAGGAACAACTGAAAATGGTGGGAAAATGCCAGCTCGGGTCACAAGGCCGAAGCAACCAATCTCCAACACAGTATTTTTTTTCTGGTTTGTGTTGTTGATTGGTTGAGCTGTTGAGTGACACAATGTTGTGAATCTTTAAAAAACATGTTAATTGTTGATTGGAAAATGCATTTGAGGTCATAGGGATGTAGAAAAACAACATTTTGGGTGAAAAAACAAAAAAAACGGGATTTAAAAAAAAAACACCGTTTAGGGTGTCCGGGTGTCACCGGGGTGCGTGACACCCGTTTACCTCTACCTTGCAAGTGGCATGTACGTCACAATGGCAATTTTTCATTTTTGGTTTTTGTTGCTTTTTTTGTGCTTTGATTTTGTCCCCTTTGTTGGGGACCCCCGAGAATGCAGGGGTTATGTAGCATGTCTGCCCTTTTTGGGCCTGCTGATAAGAGGCCAAGGTTGGCGCTGCACCGCAGCCGAAACAGACCGGGGGTCTTTCTGCCCCGAAACACAAATACCACCCATATCTGCTGAAACATCAATGGTTACCTTGAAAAATATCCTCCCTCCACCTTCCGAATCCAAAGAGGTGGGGTAGAGTTGAGGAAAGTTTAGGTTCAGGGGTCTGGAAAAAAATTTCATGCAATTTTTTTTCGTACCGCCCCCCACCCCCCCATCCTCCAGGGGTACCCCTCGAAAAAAAAGTTGTACGCCGGCACAGGAATCCCCCCCCCCCCCCCGCGACACCCGTACGCACCGTATCTATACTCCGTTGGAAAAGGATACGTCCCAGGGGTTTACCACCACCCGAGGGCAGGCACGCGCCAGGGGGATCCACTCTCCCCGGCGCTGTTCTCCCTGGTGGCATCCTTTGTGATTTTCCCACTACAAGACCTGGGTCCCATGCTGACTGTCATGATGTATGCAGACGACCTCATCATCTTCTTGGATGGAAGAGCCAACCCACAACTGTTGAAGAGGGTATGGGAAGTGGTTTCTCGTTTTGGACAGTCTTCGGGGTTGAAGGTCAACCTGAGCAAAACGGCAGCGTTAGTTCGCAACTGTGGGGGAACGGAGTGGGCGAGGTGCTTTCGGAACATTGGAGTAGATGTCAAACACTTCGTCAAGTATCTGGGTGTACGCTTGGGGAATATTCGGCACCAACAAGATGACCAAGGATGGGGGCTGACGATAGAGCAGGCTTTCGCACCAGCGCTGCAAGAGGCCTTCCGTCGCGCTAGGGTGGTATCCACGCTGCAACTGTCAATGAACGAACGTGCATTCATGCTGACATCATGGATTCTGCCGGTCGTGGCATGGGTATCCAAGGCACACTACGCCCCAGTCTCGGTGATCAGACAACTGAAGTTGGTGTACGACGTGACTATGGGTACCAACAGCTGGGGAATCACCCTACCAATCCTCTCACGACCAAGAACGCAAGGGGGACTGGCACTACCAGAACCAGAGCTGTTTCTTATGCACCAGGCAGCGGCTCCGTTCGTCAGCCTGTTGGGAGAGCCTCACAAAATTCCCGACAAGGCAGTGGAGACCTTCTATGCATGGGCAACAACCATAGGGTTCACACCATCCAAGGACAACCTTCCATATATTCAATTGGGCATGGTCCGAACGGCTGATCTAACGTTCCTGGGATGGTCGGCAAAAGCACACTCCAACATTCAGCGAGTAGCCCCGCAGGTGGCCCCCCCGGCAAACCGGGACCGCCTGCCGTTGTGGCACTCTGTGTATTTCCGAAATGAGTTCAACTGCTCCTACTACAACACGAAATTGATCCGGCAGGGGGTGCTGACGTGGGGTCAATTCCAATCCCTGGAGGACGCAAGATTGTTCAATGCACTGCCTCGGACATGGAACGGGGTCTACAATCATGGCGGACAACTCCTCAACAAAGTCCCGTCACAAGGGGGGTTTGATACCCCCGCAGTTCACACCCAAAACTGGACCAGGGCATGGCTGCTCCAGTTCTACGCCTCTCAGCCAGGGGTCCGCGACCCGCAAACATCGGAGGTATGGGAACAGTTGGCACAGGCACAGCTACCACCGAGGGTTCGGGACTTTGCACAAAAGGCGCTGTGCAAGAGTCGACAAGAGGTCAAGCACTGACAAGTGCCCGGTGTGCTCACAAAAGGAGACGATTAAGCACGCGATGGTCGAATGCCCCATGTTCAAAGCGGCGGCGGCGGTTATACAGCACTACTATGGCCAGGTGGAAACTGATAACGGGACATCCACAGTTCGAGACATGATGGAGTCCGACGACCAAGAATGGTTACTGAAAACGAACCAAGGCTGGGCAATGTGGTCAGCAAGAAGTGCCCACTGGCGGTACCGGTGCGAGGTCAAGGCAGGAGCGTCGCCGGTGTTCACGTCATACCTAACAACATGGCTAAGGGGGCTATGTGAGTGGGTGGGATTTTACACAGGGGAGCGCAGGGAACAATGGAAAGGCTTTCAAAAATCGTTGGAACAACTTCGAGACACCGGAGTGCAGCCGCGACAAGGGGAAGTGCAAGTGCATGGGGGATTGAATGCATGGTGGCAAACACACACGGAGTGCTTCACCCAAGAGAAATCAGCCAACAATCACAGTTGGCAAGGGGCAACGGAATCACGCCCGAAGCGCCCGAGGCAGGCAGGCCCGGGAGTGCTACAAGGAGTGCAAGATCTGATTGCAGAACTGGTGGCGAAGGGCTACAGGATCGTGTACACGGACGGATCGTCGAAACGACTGAGCCACAAGGACATGCGCAGAGCCGGGGGATTTGGCGTGTTCGCGGCGGAAGACGACCAAGGACGAGAGGTGCGCTTCTGTGGCTACGTACCAACACATCACAGGCAAACAAATAACGGAGCAGAGCTTTGGGCAGCCGTGGAAGCCTTACAGGGATTCTGGGTGCCAAAACTGGCAATCCTCACCGACTCGCAGTACCTGCAGCTGGGAGCGACTGGCAGGGCCCAACACTGGAAGTCAAAGGGATGGACAACCACATCTGGAAAACTGCAAGTCCATGTCCCAGTCTGGGAAAAGCTGCTCCAGGAAATGGCGACGCCGGGAAGAGAAGTCAGGTGGGAACATGTCCCAGCACATGTCAACGTGCAGGGAAATGAGGTGGCGAATGGATTGGCCATGGAAGGCATGTGTTCAAGCCCAATGTGGTCTCGGCATGTTGCACCAAATTCATCATCAGGGTCAGAGTCCACGGTAGGCTTGAGGGGAGGGTCGGGATCAGAGTCAGAGGGCACCAGGGCACTCTGGTCATCCTTGGGTATGGTACCCATGGACAGTGATGAACTGACAAGGGAAGCATCCGGGGAGCTAGCGCCACGTGAAATGGGACCACACTCCTCAAGCAGTTCAGAAAGTGAGGAAATGAGGACAGGACACACACACCAGGGAGTGCTGTCGAGTGCACTGTCAGCAGCGGACACACTGTCCTTCAGCACTGATGTGAGTGACACCAGGAGGCAGCGCAAGAAGCGAAGGCTCAGGAAACGCAGGAACCCAGGACAGGGTCGATAATGACAGAGCCAGTGGCCCTTGCACAATGGTGCGGACAT
Organism: Eutreptiella sp. 'Long Island Sound 2002'; assembly: GCA_964036045.1. Lineage (NCBI taxonomy): Eukaryota > Euglenozoa > Euglenophyceae > Eutreptiales > Eutreptiaceae > Eutreptiella > Eutreptiella sp. 'Long Island Sound 2002'. Next base: position 42,860,353 of record OZ038392.1, read on the forward strand.
CTCACAGGTTCCAAGCACAACAATGCTCGTCTGAAATCTGTGTTCTGACGCAGAGTTTGCATCACACGAGCTGCGTTTTGTTGCAGCGAGCAGCAGCACGCAAAGGAGAACTCCAAGCAGCTGAACGCCGCGTCCTGTCGCGGACAGGCACCCAGGCGTTATGCCGTCTGGAAGGACATAGCAGGAGAAGGGATCACATCAGCAGCGGTACGGCCCATACACACACATTCAGCCAACCCCAAAGAAGGTCAAGCCTCAGCAAGAACGCCAGCGTTTCAAAGTGCAAGCACTGAGTCAGCTGGACGCCATCGCGAGCGAAGGACTGCAGGCAGTTGAAGCAGAGCTGACCACAATGGCCTGGGCCCGCAACCAGCAGATCTGGCTCCGACTGGACCAACCACATGACACCAAGATGCACTGTGAGATTGTGGACAACCATGGGGAACCATTGTTGATGAGCAATCAGGAGCTCTACTCGGTGATGGTCCAGATCAACTGGACCCTGAAGTCCCAGGCTCTGGCGAATATGCAGGTCCAGTGGCGACCCAAAAGTGCAGGCAAGTGGCACCCGTTCCAGTGGGAGGCGATCCTCCACTGTCCGACGGCAGAGGGACACGGAGCGGTGCCCTCCTCGGTGAGCAGAACTGGAGATTGCATGCATGTGTGGCCGGCAGGCCGAGCGGACCTCTTACGGTTGTTCCAAAGAACGCTCTTCAGGCAGGCGGACCCGGTACCTGGGGACGCTGTGCGGTTCCTCTACACGCTGCTGAACACACCCCCATGCGAAAGAAGATACGCATGACAGGGGGTGACACACAGGAGAAGAAGATTGGAGCGCATGGTGCAGATACCCCATCGTCGTGGCTCAGTGGATACACCACACCTCTTCTGTCCCGTGGAGGATGGTTCGAACCCCGGGGGGGGGTAGAGATGCACCGAACGACCCGAACCCCCCTTTCTTTTTTTGGGCTCGAGAGAGAGAGAGAGAGAGAGAGAGAGAGAGAAAGAGAGAGAGAGAGGGTAGAGCACAGTGGGAAAGGAACAGAGAGGAGCAACAGGAGAGATAGAGCAGGAGAGAGCAAGAGATATTGGGAGGGAGAGAGTAGGAGAGAGACCCACAGAGCAAGAGACCGGGGCTAACCGGCGCAAAGGGAGGGTGGTGGGTTCGAGCTGACCAGGGTAAATGGGACGCCACGACATCACGGAACAGTCAAGAAATGAAAAGCAGGGCGCCGTAGCGCCCCTGAGCCACAGGCTCGACACGTCGTCACGTGTTGAACAGCCGAAGCATGACTGGGGCTGCGAGAGTGCGGCCCACGTGAGGCAGCTGGAAGCCAGTGGGCAAGAAAAAGTGGACAGCATGCGCAAGAATGGTGTCGAGCGAAAAAGGTAGATGCCACACACGACACAGCAATGAACTGTTGAGACACATGACACAACGAGCACAAGCTGAAGTGTTGAGACGCCTTTGCACCAACACAGGCGCCTTTGCGCCCCTGGGGCACGACAACGACACGTCCTTACGTGCCAGGGAAAGAGTGCAAGGCAGGGGCATGACCTGCAGGGCAAGGGTTAGAGTCTAACCGGCACTGTGGGTGGGTGGTGGGTTTGAGCTGACCTCACCGTTCAGAGGAGCAGAGCCAATGCACAGTCAGAAACGACCTGGTGTGGTACAGAACTGGACTACGCTGCAGTGCAGCAAGCATGACATTGAACAATGTGGTTATGACCATGCGCCCGTGACACGGGGGCGTATGCGAACCCAGTTTCTGTTGCCTCATGGCCCGCGACACCCTGACCACACCCTTCAATGCCCCAGCGGCACCAACAGGTAGTGCACCAAATGCACAAGCGAACATCAAGGACACATGAATGGGCAAAAGTTACAACTCTATCACAGTGGTTCAGATTCGGCGTAAATTTGAATGGGTGATAGCTATGCCATGGGTAAAGTACAATCACGACATCTTTTTCAGCAAGAAACTCGACAGTGGCGGTCAAGAAGGGGTGTCACAAGTGGTGGGCCTGGGTTTCAAAATGTGTCAAAAAGGCCCCCCCAAAACGCCATTTTTTGGGGCGGTTTGGGTGGCTAGGATGTCGATTGACAAGGCCATTTGCATTAGAACCAATCTAGATGACGGACAAATACCATGGGGCACTCTTTTGTGTGCAGCAAATAGCCGGAATTACCTGTTTTGGCAGCCAAAAAATCTCCAAAATCAGCCTTGAAAACTAGGTTTTTTGCTTACGTTTGCTAGCATTACCATCTTTAGTTATGTTTCGCTACCATCGGTTGCCTTGGGCACCCTTGGGGTGTCAAATAATGATGAATGGGAACATTTTTCAGCATTTTTCGCCGCCAACACCCTCCAATGCCCTAGTGGCACCAAGGAGTGGTGCACGGCGCGCACCTGCAAGAGTAGGGTTCACGGGGTCAATTGTGGGTAGCAGTGACCAAACTGATTTTTTCCAAAGTTGGTCCTAGACCATTTGGGGTGCTCCAAGAAGTCTTTCACCGCTGCTTTGACCTATTTTTGACTAATATTAGCCCATGCACCTTTCTCGGCCAACAGTGGCGGCCAAGAGTAGGCGTTGCAAGTGGGCAAAGGTTTCAAAATATGTCACAAATGGCAAAAAAAAAAAAAAGCCATTTTTTGGGCAGTTTGGGTGTCTAGGATGTCCATGGCGGGGGCCATTTGGATTGGAACCAATCTGGATGTTGAACAAACACCTTGGGGCACTATGCATTAGCTTTCCCACCCAGCTAGTGGCCTCAAGCACCATTTTTTTCGGGGGGGGGGGGGGGGGGGGGGCTACAGATCAGTTTATTGTGCCACCATCAACGTGCTATGACAGTGAGAGCCTGTCAAAAGTCCCTGCACCGGCTGCTGAGTTATACACCACACAATGCGGGGTTGAGCCAGCGCTGGATCACATACATTTCCCACGACATGCCTTGTAGCAAAACTACTGTGCGTTCCAAATTGGGGCAGTGGCTGCGTGTTCATGCCACATGGGATGATAATAGATATGCATCATGGCACATTCCCCACAGTGGACCCCATACTGACTGGTGTGGTGACTGGTCCACCTGCAGCGGTGCCACCATGAGCCCCCAATCAGGGGGCGGGGGGAGGGGGCCTGTTTGACGTTTGAGACCTGGTGTATGTCTGTAAGAGACACCACAGTCGATTCCTTTCAGTGCGTTAAGATAGTGTGCAACTCATGGCATGGCTGGCCCAGTCTGAGCGGGCAACATTTCACTGTGCATATGCAGATTGTCCCGACGCACGACTTTGGTTACAGACTTTGGTGAAAGGCGCCTAGGGCCGGTCGCTCCGGTCCGTGATCAGCCTTGATCTCTTTTCTTTGGCTGTGCATGTTGGTGCTTTCGCAATCTCCTTGATCGCAATCATCACTTGACACAACCACGTGTCACCGCACGGGGGGGTCAGAAATTACCAAATTAAGCCTTAAGAAGGGTAGGGGTCCAAAGTGGGTCAAAAAATGTCCAAAAATGGTTTCTTCCGAAGTTGTTCCCATACCCCTTCGGTTGCTCAAACAAGTTGTTTTAGGGCTGTTTTTGCCCCATATTGGCCCATGCGAGCTCTCAAAGCGCTTTCAAATGGCCAAAAAACGGCCAAAATCTTATGCCTTGGGCACCCTTAGGATGATAAGTAATGATGAATGGGGGTGTTTACAAGCTACTGCACCACAAACGCGCTTCAACACCTCGTGGGTAGCAAGGAGTGGTGCACCGCATACGTGCTTTGGGAGGTTTACGGGGGGGGGGGGGGGTCACCTTCGGGTCAAAAAGTGGTACATGAAAATTTTCCCTCAAAGTTGTTCCTCGACCACTTTGGGTGCTCAAACGAGTGGGGGATGGCTATTATGAGCCATTTTTCACCAAGATTGCCACATACAAATTCCCAAAAATCGTTGAAAAGGGCAAGAGAATAGCCAAAAATTGCCTTGAAAGTTTTGATACAAGTCCCACCTTCATTCGCCTTGTTTGATTGCCATGTATTGCCCTAGGTACCGTCCACATGATGAGCAATGATGAATGGGAGTGTTTGCAAGCTAATTTCCACACCACCAACACCCTTCCATGCCGCGTGGCACCAACATGTGGTGCGTGGCACGCATGCTAGAGTGGGGTTACCAACCATCACCACGTATTGGTCAAAATGTGGTCTAGAATGATTTTTTTGTTCCAAAATTGTTCCCAAACCACTTGGGGTGCTCCAACAAGTGGTTTCAGGCTTTTTTGAGCCATTTTTGACCCATATTAGGCCATGCAAGCCTTGAAAGGGACCATTTTGGGACCGAAAAGGGGTCAACAGGGGATCAAAAATGCACCATGTCCCCATGGTTGAGGCTTCAGACTAGGAAGTCGCAGGCGCGAGTTGTAGAAGTAGCAGCAGTAGCAGCGGTGGTGGCGGCGATAGTAGTGGTGATATCAATGGCAATAGTAGTCGTTCCTGTAGCAACACTAGTGGGCCAAGCCAACCTACGGTAACCTAGACTGCTCGGTTCCGTGGTTTGAATGAGGGGCATGTGTGATTGCGTCTCTCCATTCTCTCCACATCTCCTCTCTTACATGACCATCTGTCTTGGCACACACTCTCTTTGAGTGCATAGAATTGCATTCTTGTCTCCTTGGGAACTCAAGGACATCACAATCACTGTCTTTGATTGCAATAATAAAATTAGCAGTCTTGCCTGGGTTGCTGTGTCCAAACTAGCGCCGTCCTTGATGTGTGGATTCATCTCTTGAATGCATTACAAAAGGTCTAGTTCCCATTGCATGAAGGTGTTTTGGGGAACAACGAGCTGATACGCTGATACGGGTTACGCAACCATCCCGCGCAATTCAGGCCCCTTGAGAAGAAAGGGGTTTTGTAGCCACTTTTGGGTTTGTCGCTTTTGTTGTGGACCCCGAGAACGTAGGGGTTACGTAGCCATTCGGCCCAATTCTCGCCCCCTGAGAAGAAAGGGGTTATGTAGCCACTTTTGGGGGCGTCCGCTTTGTTGGGCACCCCCGAGAATGCAAGGGTTGCGTAGCTTTTCCGCCTAATTCAGGGCCTTTGAGAAGAGGGGGGTTATGAAGCCACTTCTGATTTTGTCCCCTTTGTTGGGGATCCCCGAGAAGGTAGGGATTACGTCGCCAACCTGCCCACTTTTTGGGCCCCAGAGAAGGCAGCAGTTATGTAGCCACTTCTGATTTTGTCCCCGCCGGAGTTATGTATGTTAGTTATGTGATTTTGTTCCCCTTTTGGGGGGGGACCCCTGAGAAGGGGAATGCCGTTCACGCATTGTGCACATAGTGCAAAGTTTTGTATGCCGGCAACTACTTGAACCCTAGTTTTGCCTTTTTTTCACAAGGTTGTTGTTCCATAACAGGCTTTTTTTTACGCTTCTTGTGCATTGAGGATGTGACACATTTGAATTGCCATCCATTTTCACCTATTTTCAACCATTTCAACCCATTTTTACCCGGTATGGTTGCACGTTCTTTGTCATGGGTGGATGTTGGATTATGATGATGGGGAATCACCGGACGTCTTGTACATTCACAATGCAACAAATTGGCAGGCCGGTTGTTACGCACTCCTAGGCACATTCCAACCTTCATGGCCACCGCCTTGCTATCCCTAGTAGACGATGTCCTTTGTAGATTCTCTTTATGAGCAAGCACTTGAACCCAGCAACCGCGTTCTCGGATCACTAGCACGGCTTATCAGTAACGGCCCACACAGGGCTGCTACAAGTTGGGCCCCAATCGGGTCAAGGCAGAATGTCTATGTTGCCAGAAGGCTGCCACCATCTTCAAACACACTCAAGCAACAGCAGGTTGGGCTTGGCCACCAACCACCAGGGGTATAAAGAACCTTGTGACGCCTAAATGCAGGGTGTCCTCCCTTCCTCCTTGGCTGGGTTTCATTGCGTTGGGCACGACATGTAGTGCGCAGTACCCACGCAGTGCATTGACATGCCCAAGGCAGGGGTTACATTGCCATTCCGCCCAAGTTTGGGCCCCCAAGAAGGCAGGGGTTATGTAGCCGTGGGGGTGTTATTGGGCCATGACCTCAACCATGGGCCGCACACATGTTGACACGTGTAAGGGCCTTTGAGCATGTGCCGTGATTGTAGCAATGGCAGGGAGTCGTCATTTCAGGGGGATGGGAGGAATCGTTCAGTGTTGATGTAGAGAGGAGCCCCATCAAGGGCAGCTAGATGAAGTTCCCTCGCACTTTAGTTGAGGATGTGCACCCTCCGCCTTTCATTTCTACTGTCTGTTGCAGGTCTTTTGATTGCATCGCATTGCTGGGTGACCGACTGATGGTGGAACAAAACCTCTACGCATCAGGCTGCTACAGGCCTCTGCTCACTGAGCGGGAAAGATCAAGAGAAATGTTGATCGAAACCAATTGCGCACTGAAGACAGAATTGCACAAGAAGGCTCAGGAAAATGATGCCTTGGCCTTGCAGATGAGTGCCATCGAAAAAGAACTATTGAATCTGAGGCGGCAGCAGCATTTGTCTGCGGCGAGGAGCCATGATGGCCTGAACCCTGTTGTGAAAGTGCTGAAAGAGCAGTTGGCCAAGAAAGATGAAGAACTGTTTGCGCTGAGGACGGCTGGTAATGCTACTGCCCAGTGCTGGCAAGCGTTGAAGACCAAGCGAGCTGAGGAGTTGAAAAGCCCGTTCCCACAGTCGTCCTATCAGATCAATCCACAGAGCACAGCCAACATCGCTGCTGTCAGACGTATTTTGCAGGGGCCATTGCAATACAAGGGCCTCTTGCCAGAAAGTGTCGAGGAGATGCTCTCTCGCAGTGCTGAGGTGATGGAGAACCTGGTGGTGTTGCAAGATTTTGCCAGATCTGTGACACAGGCGGTTTTGCCATCCATGTCCACTGCTGTAGCCAGTGCACGGCAGTCAGACATGAGCACCTCAGCGTTAGCCACTGAGTTGAAGCATGTACAGATTCGATTAAATGAGATCCTCGGGTCATGCAAGCATGAGCATCCGCAGCCTCAGGCCCTGCGCACCTCTCCACCCAGGAGCTTAGAGAGGGGAGAAATGTGTGCCGGAACTGCAAGTGGTAAAACCATCGCTCGAGGCCAGCCCCCCACTAAACGCCCAGTGGGTCGCCCAGTGGCCCCTGTAAGGCGGTTCTCCAGGCCATTTGCCCTGCAAGCGAAGGAGGAATCTGGTAACGCCGTGTCAAGTGAATCCAGTGACAGTGCGCCGCCACCGACATCAACAAATTGGGTGTACCGTCGTACGAAGGGCCGCGAGGCCACTCCCATCGCAGCCACGAAGCAGAAGGAGGACCCCCTCAAAGGGCAGACCAGAGAAGGCAGGCTTTCAGTGCGCGGCCGGGCCTCCTTTATAGCAGATGACCCCAGAACCCCCAGAAGCCGCAGCCACTGCGATGGTATGGGTAGGTCCCGTTCAAAGGAGCGCGCTGGGTCCCGCCCAAGGGGCCGCAGTTCGTCAAGAGGGTGCACTGAGCACCGCCAGCAAGCATTTGGGGCCTGATATCCAAAGCACCGACAGTGGACTGCAGCATCGCAGCAGGGCCGTCATTAAGGACGCCTTTGACGGACGCCAGCAATTTTTTCCTCGCAAAAACCGCCATGCAAACGGCGGTCGCAGATATTGGACACTAATGTTGGCGACGAACGCACGCCAGAGCATCACTGCACAGGCCGCGTTCGGGGCAAATACTGCCCTCCAAAGGATGCTCTTCCTGTCTGTGCAACATGTCTGACAAGGTCTGATTGTGTTGGGTCGTACCCAGTCGCAGGTGAGGCATGTTTTTCAACAGGGTAGTAAAGGAAGCGCCTCCTCATCCCCCCCTTGGCATCCTCAATTGTAATGGGAGCCCTCGTCGCATCCCGAGCCTGAAACACGAGGTCGAGTGGATGACGCACGCAACAAATGCAAAAGTACCTGCGGTCCTGAAATCCAAAAAGGGCGAGACAAAGCATTGTGTTTGCCCAATACTCAGTGCAAAGCCGTCAAGCATGTGCATCATCATCTGTTATAAGGGCAATTTTTTGACTACGGGTTTTTGAGTGGTAAAAGGTCGGAGAAAGTTCGGTGCACCTGCCCATCCCTCGTTTCTTTCTCTCGTGTTGCATCACTGCTAGGTTTCCCGGTTGCTCACTGCAAAGCGGTTACTGTCTTCACCAGCAATTGTTGAACAACCCAGTCCCATTTGTACAGAACACAGCGAAGCTTAATCTTTCTGACCCAGGATTATGTTTGGAACAAGCTCCAGGCCCCGTAATGCAGTCCTGTGGCAGATGATCTACAGTGGGAATCCTGGGTAAGCAGGGACCCAGCTGGTGTCGCGCGAGTGCACGTTTTTTTTTTACAATGCACAACCTCCGCTGCAACGTCCACAAGAATCCCGATGAAATCGCACTATTGTGTGCATTTTCTTTTCTTATGTATGTTGTGAGTTGCATCTCTTTATATATCCGATGACTATTTGTGTCATTTGATTGCCGTCAGGATGTGTTGGTAGTTAGCACCTGCAATTATTGGACAATGGAACAATCATATATCTTTTGGCGCCGTATTATCGGCGCCTCAGCGGGCCACCCCCTTCCCGTATGGCGTGTGCATGGGGTTTGGCTCTCCTTTGCCTGAAAGCTGGGTGATGCAACGCAGGCATCGGGTGGTGCATGCTCGCCATTTAGCTGGGCAATGCTTCACCGCCCATGTGCTACCAGAGGTACATAACATGGGCTTTGATGGCCCGTACCGTTTCAGGGAGAGGGGCCGTGTATTTTCAGTGGCTAGGCCTTTTGCAGACACAGCGGTCTTGGGTGGTGTGGAAGCGTCATGCTGGCTCCATTGTGGCGAGCTGAGGCCCGTGCTGCTGGAGGGCTCCACTATGTGGTTTGAAGAGGGTCGGAATGTATACCCCCCTTTCCCCCTTGCCTGAGGCACAGTTTGTCCAAATACGGAGGGCGTATGCACCATATTGATTTGGGACAATTCAATTCGGTCCCAAGTTGTAGATGTGGGCCAAGATGCCTCATTTGGGTACATTTCCGGTGCCATTGCTCATTTCCAGGGTTAATGTCGATTTGGCTGACCGCCATGTTAGTTCATGGCGATGCAGCAAAGTTGGCATGGGAGCCCTTTGCATCCCTGCCTCGATGATGTAGTTTTAAGTGCCTGAGCTGTCTAAGATGCCATGTGTGTACTGTATTCATTTTGGGGCCTGATTGCATCTTGGACAAGGGAGGGGGCGGTGGCCAAGAGCAGCTCCTGGGAGTAGGGCAACCCCCCAAGTGGGGGTGCCGATGTGGTGCGGGCTTCCAGTGCATTGCCTGTGCGGCCTGTGTTCAGGAAGGAATTTTGTCGTGGCATTTGCTATGCAGTTGTGCTCACTGGGAATGGAGGGTGCTTTGCGTGTGTGTGGTGCGCGCACGTGGTCTGATTTAAGCCCAACTGGTGCTGTGTTTGGGTAGAAATAGCAACGTTTTGGTCCAGAGGCAATTGTGTGTGGTGTGTTTGTGGGCCGCGGGGGACATTTTACATCCGAAAAAAAAGGTGTTACTATAATTTGCCTCTTTTGTATACCACAGGGCATGTGGCCATGAATGCTGAGCTCTTGAAGCGAGGAAGTGATGTCTTTTATCTAAGAGGCACAGAGCACATGCTTGCCACTGTTGTGGGCCTCTTGTCCTTCCCCAACTGCATTGCTATCGGATATACATGCTCTGGCCATACCAAGCTCTAGTGGAATTGCCCAGTGTAGCATCTCACATTTCCTATTTCCCGTGCAGATTCTGCTGCCCTGTGCCTCCCCATAGTCTGTGGTAGTTGCAAGCCATGCAGTGGACCGTTGTTGCTAACATCTTGGGCCATCCTTGGACGCAAAAGCAGTGAAGTACATCGATCGATGATGGTCCACTAAAGGAGGGCGAGCATGGAAGAGGCCTAGTCCTGACCAGCTTGTCCCTCTCGGCCGCCATACTCCATAGGAGGGGGGCTTGTATTGGGGGGGGGGGGTGAACTCTGATCGGCCCCATTTCTCCGCTTCTACCCCTCTGTACATAGGCCTGAGGACTTTACAAGGAGTCGTACCCCAAAATGCTTTCACGCAATTTGGTGCGGGGTCACATGTGGGTCCAAAAGTGGTCAAAAATGATTGTTCCTAGACCACTTGGGGTGTTCAAACAAGTGGTCTAAGGCTATTTTGAGCAGTATTTGGCCCACATTATCCCATGCAAGATCCCAAAAACCCTTGAAATAGGCAACTTTAGGACCGACGGTGCCCGGTGCGTATAGGCAGAGGAGGTCCCGGGGGGATGTGCTTTCTTTGAATGCCATGGATTGTGTTGGGTACCTTTGTGGTGATAATTAATGATGAAGGGGATCACTTCTAACCGATTTGTGCGCAGTCAACACCTTTCAATGCCCCATCAGAGTGGTGCAACACGCATCGTGCATGTGCTAGGGTAGTTCACCGGTGGGTCCAAAAGTGGTCAAAAATGATTTTTTTCTGGAGTTGGGAATGCCGTGCACGCAGTGCGCACGCAGTGCAAAGTTTTGGATGTCGGCACTCTACTTTACTCTACCCTACTTTTGGCCCCTTTTGACAAGTTTTTGGTTCCATACTGGGGTTTTTTTAGCTTCCTATGCATTTGGGGCGTGACCATTTGAATTGTCACCCTTTGTTGCCCATTTTCAACCATTTTTGCCCATTTTCCATCCCCCATATTGAACTCCTGGTACCATGATACAACTTCAAGGTGTCTGTGGCGTAAATGAGGTTTGCCATAAGCAAACCCAAGTTTGGTCTGTGCTGAGTTGAGTTTGTATGTATCTGCTGTGGATGTCCGCACAGTTGTCTTTTATATTTGTGTGAGGATGGGTTCGGCTTTCAGCTTGCCGAGTGGGCAGGTGCGTCGCCATGGCATGCCCGGAGGAGCGATTGTTGGATGGGCGGGAGTCCAAGAGCAGACAATCGGGGAGGCGGAGGCGGCCCGAAGTGCCCCATCAAAGGGCGGCAGCGATGATCAGCCCAGCGGAGCCAACGACCGGAGCAAAGGGGGGGAGGGGTATGGTATGGTATGGTATGCCCTACGGTATCGGGAGTGGCTGGCGGGCCGCTCCCTCACGCTCTCCGTGTTTAGGGCCGGGGTCCGGGGCCCGCTTGCCGTGACACTCGGTTGCTGCCCTCCTGGCTCTGGGGGGGGGGGGGGCTGTCGTTGCTGCGCTCACCTCCAGCCCGTCCCCTCGTGCTCCCGCCTCCTGTGCTGGCCCGGTCCCTGTGGTCCCTGTGCAGTGCGTCCCTCCGCCACCCATGCCCATAGTCACATGCACTGGTCGGGCGTACTGGTTTAGCTGTAGAAGTCCAGGTTGGTCTACAATGTCCGTGGGCTCGCCGCAGAGCCCAATGGGAGGGGGGGAGGGGTTCGGGGTTGAAACACCGGGGCGCCGGATCCCTGGAGCCTTGGGCGACCCCTCCTGGTGCCCCAAACAAACACAACGGTCAACCTGTGGCCGAACCAGGGGGGCTAGCTCAGGGGGAAGGGGTGAAGGTTCTACCCCGGGCGGATCGGCCACGCACCTCGACCCCCCGCCACATTTGGATGCAGAGCCCGCGGGGTTGGGTGCAGGTGCACTCCGAGGATCCACGCCAGCTGCGCTTTGCGATTGCGGGGCTCTGGGGCTGTGAAGAGGACGATTTTTGGATGACGTGCGAGGGGCGCGTTCTTGGGGTCGACATGGAGCTACCCCCAGACGGTGGTCACGTGTAGGTGCGTATGCGCGGGGTAGGGGGTATGCACCCTGGATTTGCTACCCCCAACGAGATCGAGGAGGCCATGCGGGAAGAGGAGGAGCGCAAGGGTACGGCGCGAGATGGCACCCCGTCGGAGTCCAAGGCAAAGAGAGGAAAAGGGAAGAAGATGATTTCTTTCCGGGAATATACGCAATCGGGACTACACGCCCAATGGAGTCTTGTGGCACCTTAGAGGGACTTCATGAGGTTGAGAATGGAGATCCAGACCGACCTCAACACGTTGGGTGAGAGGCGAGACGAATGGGTGGAGAAGGCAGTCAAGGCACATGGGTTGGAACTGACAACGGTGGAGTTGGTGGAGTACATTGCCTGTCATTGCTTGCTGGAGGACCTGAGGTTCGACGTGACCACGGGAAACTTCGCGAAGGCGGTGGAGGAGGGCAACGAGACCTCGTCCAGTGGCATCAATGAGGTCCTCAAGAAGCTGGAGCAGATGGAGAAGAGGTTGGAGGAGGTAAAGCTGGGGAAAGGAGAGACGGTCAGAAAGGTTCCCCCTTTGAGCAACAAGGAACTATCAGATTTGATGGAGATGGATCATAAGCCGCAGTGGGTATGCCGTTTATTGGTGTTCTTTAAGGCCGTATTGGACGGAAAGAAGGTGGATCCCCAACTGATGGAGTGCACTTCAGCCTGGAAATCGTCCGACCTCCAAGAAGAGTTGGTTATGTCACCGGAGAAGGCGAAGATCAATGACGTTTGGACATCGGGCGCTTGGCTGGAGGCCATAACCGCCCCGATGGACGGGTCGGACAGCGGAGGAGGCCTCCCGATTCCGGCCCTGATCGCTAATTATGTTGAGAGCTTGTGGGTGCTGCTGGTGTCGGCGATGGGGTCGTACGATGAATCGTACTGTCGGCACGCGGGCAGTGGGCGGGGGAGCGAGACCCCCAAGGAGGCGGGAGAACCGCCCGAAAATTTTGGTGACACTACGGTCCCTGTGGAGGAAGTCCGTCGGAGGCTAGCCAGCCTGAGGAGCAGATTTTCGTATGAAAACGGGCGAAGGATCTGGATCCCGAAGAATAATAATCAGCAAAGGACCGCCATGACAGATCCGCCAGCAACGGGTTGCCGCACATGCAAGAGCCATGGGGCGCCGGGCAAGAAGCATTGGTTTTTTGCCTGCCCCTACTACGAATGACGGTGTCCCAACGGGGGGGGAAGAACAGGAGGAGGGGGGGGAGAGCCGGAGAGCCGTCGCGAGAAATGGAGGGAGTGGTGGGAGAGCCGGCAGACTGGTCATCATGGTGGGCGGCATGGAAACGACTCAATCGCCAGGACCCCGCGGAATGCTCACACGCCCTTGTCGCCATGTCGTGGAGCGCCGGCACCAGAAGTAACTACGCCGTTCACATCCGGGCGTTAAGGACGCTTGCCGCCACACAGCATGGAGTCGACAAATCCAAGTTACTGGACCGATACTTGCGTGCCCTCTTCGCCAAGGGTAGATCACGGTCATACATGCGAGGGGCCATCAACGCGGTACGGGCTTTGGAGGACTGGGGGTGGATCGACGGCGTGGTCCAGGCCAGGCATTGGCGCATGGCAAAGTCCACCATCCGAAATACGGAGGAGCAGAGGCCGTACGGAGGACTGGAAGCACTGTCCGTATTTGCACAGTCGTGTCGCACGAAGGAGCAGTGGTCCGGATTCGCCTTGGCCGTCCTCTCCTTCACGTGCCTGTGGCATCTGGGGGAGGCCTCCGGGGTTCGACGACGGGGAATCGAGGACGAGGCCGTCTGGTTTAGATGCAACAAGAACGGTGACAAAGTCGTCCAGCGGGAGCTGGGCCCATACTCCGCGAAGTGGGCGCGGTGGCTCCGTGACTATGGAACCAGGGGTCGCCGCAGATCACCCATCATGTGCCCATCCGGGGCGCCATTGTTGGAGTCGTTCGTGGAGTACGGATTCCGGGCGACGGAATTCGCAAGTGACAGGTGGCATTGTTGGAAACGCGGGGGTGCTGCACTACAGAAGTACCTCGCCCTCCCCGCCGAGATCCGGCAGTGGTGGGGCCGGTGGAGGTCCCGCAGAGTGGCGGAAGACTACGCGCAACCACCCGAAGAGTATAAAGTATGGACGTCAATCAAGCTACCCTGGCCGGAAGCACCCTCCGAATTCGTTAAGCGCACAATGCGAGGACACGACTTCTGGCCTACGGCGCTTTCGGAGTTATTTCGGGACGGACAGCAGACTGTGGAACAACAGCCTGACGTTGGGTCCAAGCGAGCGTGCATTGTACTGTCGGATGATGACACGCCTCAGCGACCTAGAGTCCAGGTGCGGCGCACCGTCCGGGTGCGTAGGGATGGGGGTGCAAGCCCCGTGGCATCGGCAGCGGTGGGGCCTCGAGTTGGCCGAGTGGATCCTGCAGCGCGTACGGGACGGAGCAGTTCGGGAGTGGTGCAACAGGCTCCGGGAAGTGATCGACCTCCCGCCAAGCAGCGGAGGCGATGATGGTTGGATTTTGGGGAGGTTGCTGGTGTTGATGCTCAGGATGTGGAGGCATTCATCGGAATTGGGTATACCACACCCGGGAGTGCATATCGGTCAGTTTTGTGTGCAGCTCACGCGGGATGCGTGGTTGATCTGGTTAAGGGACTCCACTTCCCCGAAGTTGATTGTGGTACCATTGACTGCAGCCATTTTGGAGAAGGGGGTGGGGCCTGTGGGTAACGTCCGCATCCCCCCCTACATTTGGAGGGCATTGGTGCCGGGGAATTTTGGGGAGTTGAATAGACGATCCTTTTCTTCTCTGTCGCCTGTGACGGGTCAATCTGCAATCTTGGCTAGGGCATTGGTTGAGCACGAGGTGCTCCGCCCCTGTCGTGCGGACGGTTTGGGCCCCAATGGGTCCCTTTTCGCTATCCCGAAAAACAGCGAAAAGGCAAGCTGTATTTGCCCAAGGGGGCGGCAGCCCCCCACTACAATTGCCTAGCGTTGGGCTTGTGGCTTTTTTATAAATTGTGCATTGGAATGTCCACATGGATTTCGTTCTGGCCGGTTATGCGGGAGTGGTGGGAGATAATGTGATTTTTGTTCCACACCAGATGGCTTCGCTGAAAGCCGACCCACTATGTCTGGGGGAGGACCCTGTATTGTGTGCATGTCATATTGATCTTAGTAACTGTTTTTTGTCTTTGAAGACCCCGGTTGAGTTTGCGGACGCTTTTCGCGTATCCATTGACGGATTGTTGTATAGTTTTGACTGTCTGCCATTCGGGTGGACGCACAGTCCAGCCATCTGTCAAGCCGTGATGGTTCGGCTGGTTCGGGACGCGGGGGTGGAGGGGGTTTTAGTTCTGGTTTATCTGGATGATGTTTTTGTCATTGGGTATGGCAGAAAATGGGTGAGTGTGCAAGCGGGAATCGTTGCATCGCGCCTAAGGGAGGAGGGAGCCATTGTCAGTCCAAAGAGCACCCTGAGGCAGTTACTGGCTTAGCCTGGATTGGAAAGTTTTTCGATTTCCATGAAGCCACGGTGTCCACAGCGCGAGGCAATTGGCACGCTTTAATGGCGCGCTGGTGGCAGGTGGCTGTGGGCCCTTGTACGCGCCGCCGACTGTTGCGTTTTTTTGGCGGGTTGCTGCGTGCGTCCGAGTTGGGGAGTGCTGCCATTCGTGGCGCTGGTGTGGGCGCGTATTCTGTGGCAGCCGCAATGGATTGCCGATGCCTCGATAAGACTATTGCACACCCTTGCAGGCTTACCGCCATAGGGCCTGACGGCTTGGAGGCCTTTGTTTTTTTTTTTTGAAGAAACCACGAGATGGGGCCGAGTATATATTTTTTGATGGTGCTTGTGACGGGGGAACCTGGAGGATGGCTCTATGGGGCTACACGGTGGGTGGGAGGGTAGGGATTGTGCACGAGGTGTTGTGCAATCAGCAAATTGCCGAGTACGCGGCTTTGGAGTACGCGGTAAACTTCGTTTCCGCTTTGGGGTGGGACAGAGTGGGGCTGGTCGGGGATAACTTTTCAGTGTTGCTAAGCTTTGCGGCAGGAAAGGCGAGTGTGGGGTTGAAAGTGCAGAATCGTATATTGCGGCGTCTGGTATACGGTTGCACGGGGTCTAGACGAACGTGGTATCTGTGTTGGGTCCCGGGAGAGTGTAACCCGGCGGATCCATTTAGCCGCATCAGGTCGGTGTGGGGGGGGGGGACTACGGCAAGGCGCAGTTGGAGGCCACGCGTCGTCTGCGTTTGGCGATGGGGGGCCCCACAATGTTAGTTCAGCATGTATGGACCCTGGGACTGCCTGTTATCAAACAGCTGCAAGGTCATGTGGGGTTAAAGATCCGGAGACCCGCTTAGGTTTTGGTAAGTGGTGCGTGAGGAACCCCGCTGCTTAGTGCCGTTCGGACGTGGATGTGTGCGGTTGGCTAGAGATGTCGGATCCCCCGTCCCTGACGTGCCCTCACCCTGTGCTGAAAACAACCACAACGGTCAACCTGTGGCCGAACTGAGTGAGGGTGCCGAAGAGAAATGTGGGGGAGCACAAACTCCAGAAGGGGCGTGCGATTGATCATGTGGACGGCCGTGGGTGTTAGGGCTGTTTGCACTAACGTGGTGAGGGGGTTGGACAAGCGGGCTGGTGTTAGCTTAGACTTTGTTTACGATTGTCTTGCCACAGTCGTTGTCTTACATGCCGAGACCAGTGGTGCTGCCGTGCTTCCACCCCTTGCCGCCACCGGCGCCATCGCATATGGGCCGGCGCAGGCGCCAGCACGATTGGGGGAGGTGGGAGGAGGATCGGCTACGGGGCATCGCACGCGCCCACCCGGTGCCGATTTTGCGGGGATGGGCGAGAGAGCTGACGGCGGCTGTGGACGGATTGCGGCGCTGGGGGAAGATTGTGGACGCGGCGTGCGTCTTGTATGCGGTCTTCATGCTTTTCCCAGGTGCCCTGGACTTGCCCGCGCTCCTGGTGGGGGCGTTTGAATACTTCATCAGCGTGGGGGCCACACGTCCCGCGGCCTCCATAAGCTTTACGGGGACGGGGCTGGCGGTGGCCCCGGGAGTGGTGCGGGCGGCGCTGCGGTGGAGATATGGGGCGGCAGCGTCCATTGCATGGAGGGCGCCTCGGAGGCACTTCCTGGCGGGCGCAGTAGGGCAGGTGGTGTATAATATAATATCGCCCCTCCGGGGCTAGGGGCCATTCGACCTCCGGGGCGAGCGACAGTGGGTGCTGGAGCGGTGGTGGCGACTGCCACAGTGCAGGTTGGTGGTGTTGGTTGGATGGTGTCCAGGTTTACTGGCGGGCAGTGCGGGGCACGCGGTGGGGTTGTCGTACATGGGTTGGCTGGCGTGTGCGCAACATGGCACGGTTTACGTGGGGCGTGACCCGGGCAGGGCGGTGGAGCTCATCAGTCAGTGGCTGCCGGACGTGTGGGAGGCTTGGTACTTGGTGCGGCATGCAGCCGGAGTTATTGCAGGCACCGCCCTTGGTTGTGCGACCGGGTGAGGGGGTAAGGTGCTAGGAAGGGGCGGTAGGTCGTGAGAGGCTTTACCGCGCGGTGGTAGCCATCGCGGAGGACTGGTACGCGCGACGGGTGCCGGTACGTATGATGAGAGACGCGCCGGAGTACTGCAGCTAGGATCGCGCGGGTAGTGCGGCTTGTGAGCTGGTAGGAATGTGTGTGTGTGTGTGTGTGTGTGTGTGCGCGCGTGCTTTGGACGGCGCGGGTGATGAGGCCTTACAGCCGGGTTGAGCATTCCAGCGTTGCGACAGCCGTCCGTCACGTCGGTGTAGGGGAGTGTTTGCGCCCAGGCTTCGCATACCGACGCTTCTTTTCGTTTTTTGTGTGCGTGTGCTTTTGCATGTGGACGGGTATGGATTTAGACCAAAATGAGGTTTGCCATAAGCAAACCCAAGTTTGGTCTGTGCTGAGTTGAGTTTGTATGTATCTGCTGCGGATGTCCGCACAATTGTCTTTTATATTTGTGTGAGGATGGCCCACCCTCCCACCCTTGACAGTTTCTGTGGCACAGGCTGCCTTATGCGACATCACGCCCAGGACTCGCATACCGACGCTTCTTTTCGTTTTCTATGTGCGTGTGCTTTTGCATGCGGACGGGTATGGATTTAGACCAAACTAGTATATTTTGCGCTATTTTGGCAGCAATCACACAATTTGAAAGTCGAGCAAAAGAAAATCACGGTTGAGTTACTATTTTTTTTGACAGAGCTGCAACCTGTTTTGGCAGTTTCGTTTGTGATCCCCCCCAATTACCTTGCTTACCCCATCCCACCCCCACCCCCACCCTTGTGCCGCCCTGCACATTGTGCTGCAGCATTCCTTGCTTTGTGCTCTTAGGGGTTGCTGGTGGTTTTTCATGGCATGACGCCCGGCGTCCTTCAGGTGGGCTGCCTCAGATTTCTCATTGAGCTGTTGACCAGATTCCATCTTTGAGGCATGCTCCATTCCAAGTGGTCTAAGGCATCTGCAACACTGGAGTGCGAGTGATTTGTATCGAGTGCAGCAATCAAGGCTGCCGGCAGCATGCAGTACAAGTTACTGTTATTCATGTCATTGAGCTTCATCATATTTGGGCTGGTTTACTATGGCTCCCCCTACTTGCAGCGCTCCATGGAGATGCAGGTTGACGTCGGGCCCTGAGCAGTGTCACATCCAATTTTGTCAGGGGATAGGGTTCGGAGTCAGCCACAGGAGGTGGGCATTTAGACTGTCCCGCGATGAAACCATTTGCGAGGATGGTTGGTAGCCTGGGTGATTTCATTGCCCAATACGTCCGTTCATCCCAGCTGTGGGTCCTGATAAATCCTGTGGGGGAGGGGGTCTGTGGGGTGTGAGGGAGGTTGGTATCCAGCACAATGAACCAAAGATCGTGGTTTTGGAAACTGTGGTGCTGCTTCCTGAGAACCAAGTCCTTGTGGGTGGTGTGCAAAATGCGGCCAATATTTGTTTGTGATGGACAGATACCCACAGTGCATCAGCACCCTCTTTTAAGGGACTATTTCTTATGTTCCACGTGGTAACCTGACGTTTCTTGGTAGTTGACTAACGTCTGTTGGTGGTTGCTTGACGGTGATTGGCCGCCACTTGTCAGCAACAAGTAACTAAGGCTGGAAACTTTGTCGAGACAGGTCCACATGCAGTGGTAGCCTGGCAAGGTGCAAAACCTGTGCAAGGCACATTGTACCATTTGCGCAATTCACATTTGCTGAGTGGCTTCACCAGCGGCGAGCAGGTTGGGTGTGGCAGCTGGCTTGAGGAGGGATCTGAGCGATACTTTGGTTTGCTTGCGCCGATGAACAATTGGTAGAGCCAGGGCAAGGGGGAGCTGCAGGACGTGTCAGAAGGTTTTACAACACCAAAGAGTGGTTGAATCCTTGGTTTTGGGTGTATGTCGTAAATTGTGTAATTTTTATGTGGTGAAATGGCAGGTGCAAACAAAAATCATATTGGCGAGTGTTGAAAAACTGGGTTCTCGCTTTTACAGCGAAAACAGCCACTCGCCCTTGCAGCAATAAATACTTGCCTTCACCGCAAAAGCAACATTACACTTCGAGGCCCTCTGTACCCATTCTTTGAAACCTCGTCTCTTTGGGGACTCCTAGACCAGTCGGCGATATGGGTCATGTAACCACTCTGTTGCTCGCCCCGTGACGATAGGGCATATAGACAGTAGGGGCTATGTAGCCCCTTTTTTGCATCTCCGCTTTACGGGCCTCAAGATGCCCCCTCTAAGGGCAAGTAATTTTCTTCATTTAAACCCGAGTTCCAGCGTTTTGTTGTGCTTCCCCTCTTTTTGACCTCTTTTTGGCCATCTCATCTCTCCCTGATATGGCGGGGTTATTGGCCATTTCATTTCACAACCATTTTATTTGTCGCCGATACGGCACGTGTTCCGCAGCCACTCTTGGGTGCCAAAGGGGTGGAGGGTAGAAGCTCTATATGTTCCCCCTATATTCAACTCCACCTTGTCTTGACGCAACCACCTCTTTTGGGGTGCTGAAAGGGTGGATGTATAAACGTACTGTTACATTGGCCGTGCCCCTCTAGTTGGCTGCCACATATAGTAGTTTGTGCTTTGTGAACTCGGTGTCCCGTCGTTAAGGTCGCTATGGGGCGCCGTAAGGTGGCAAGTGTACATTTTGCAATGGTTGCATCATTCCAAAAATTAATTGTTCCCGCCTTTACAATGATAATTGTTTTCCCCAACCCGGGCCACGCTTTCTCAAGGGGGGGGAGCGGCTCCACGGCCTGCCCACACCGTGCCCTACATCCCCCGTACTGCATGGCCTCTCCGATCACACACTCGCCGCAGGACGATCGAGTGGATCCCAATCTGGAGGGCGCGGATATGGGGGAGCGCACCAGCGGCATCTCTGCGCTGATTTCCGGAGAAGCGGCAGGCGGACCTAGTCAAGCCTATGGAAGTAACGCGCAAGTAGCGACGGATAGTCAATCCCGTATGAACAGTGCACACGTGCCGGGCGTTGACCGGGGTCCCGTGAGTCCTGCTGAAGTGCCGGGCAGTGCTGCAGCCGCCTCCATTGAGGAGCCGGTGGTCGCAGCCCCTTCTGCTGTGCATCCGGAGGTCAGAAGCGGTGTGGATGGCATGCCAATGCAGGATAGCACGGCGGATGTCCTCCAGACCGCCCCTCAATCATCGGAGGCAAAGACTGTATGGGACGGTAAACAGTTGATGGCCAAAAGCAGCGAAACTGTGGATAAACCGTTGGAGACAACGACTTCAGCCTCCGAGTCCACCGAAGCGAAGAAGAAGAAGAAGCCGCGGCAAAGCACTGGTTCAGAGCTAACAAGTACCACCGCCTCTGAATCAAAGGAATCCAAGGCTGAATTACCGCAGGTGTCCCACGTACCTGCCACCCCCTTCCCAACTTCAAATCCCTTTTGCATATCTCTCGGGGACATTCATAATATGCCAACGCGGTGCATTTTGGCACTTTTCGGGAAATTTTGCAATTTTTGCTTTGATGTGTGGGAGTACGGAAACCCCCCCCCCACTATTTTGAGGTTGGGGAACTCAAAGAAACATGTTTTGGGGGGTATTTAGATGGGCAGGGGTCGATTTTGGGGGCCTAGTAAGGGGATTAGAAGGACTAAAAATAGGGCATGACATCATCCTATGCAGATTGCAAAAAATAGGCAACTTAGGGACAAAATTGCTGACGTGAACCATGATTCACCCCTAAAAGTCACTGTGAATAATGAAAATGAGCAAAAGAAAGGGGAATGTTTCCAACTTCCATGACGGCTATTTTTTTTACCACTCTGGGTAAGATCCCATCAACAGCGATGTCTTACCCCATTTTCAAATAATTTTGCCCTCGTACAGCTCTCCCACTGTCCCAACCTTCTCTGAAACATAGTTTTTTTGAATTTCCCACCCCAAATATAGGGGGTGTATCCTCTACCCCCCCCCCCCCAAAAGCCCGGTAACAGGGGTAGGGGTGCAGTGCAGTATGTCTGAAACCTGACCAGGACATGCGAAAAAAAAACCTAAACCGTCAATCGTAGCGGCCAATTTTCGAAAAAAAATATGGTTCCGGACCCCCCCACCCCCACCCCCACCCCTACATCTCCGAAAAGCAATTTTCAAGGGCTTTCCGTATATACCCCACATTGCCCTACCTACGGGACACTCAGTGGGCACAAATGAGGCAACAATTGCTCCGACCCCCAAAAAACGCTCCAAGCTGGTATACTCAGCAACGACCCCAAGAGATATTCTACCCCCACTAATCCCCCTCAGCTGCCCACACTCTAGCCTGACCCGCCACTTGTTGTACGAGCACAGGGGTCATGTTAGATGAGATGCAAAAATGCTAAAGAGCATTTTGTTTGGTAACGCGGCTAGCCCCCAATTGTCCCTCAATTGGTAGCAGCGATGACCTAGTGATGGTGGCCCAGTGGCCCGAGTGCTTATAGGCACTAAGCCCATTGTGGAGGCGCCAAACACTCTGCATGGGAGAGTCGAGGCCATGGCATACCACTAGGGCATACCAAGAAACGACAAGAAACAACCAAGCCCAAAAAAACAATGAAACAACAGAAAAGTTCTGCCCATCAAACAACATGAACAACCAAGTAAAAAAAAACCCTCCAAACAAAGAACAACAGTTTCCTGCCAATCGAACAACAAGCCTAGGGTGCCCCCGTCCCCCACAATATTACCTCAAAACATAAGCATGAAGTTTTGGCATCTTGTTGAAGGCCAAAAAACACAAAGTGCCAAACGCGGGACATACGCTTATGGTACTCCCTTTAGTCGGGTTTGGGGCATGGGGGGGACGTCTGCTAGGGACCCCCGAGAATGCAGGGGTTAGGTAGCATTTCCGCCCAATTGCGGGCCCCCAAGAAGGCAGGGGTGAGGTAGCCACTATTGATTTTGAGGTAGCCACTTTTGATCAGTGCTTTTGACTGCCAAATTAGCATGACGAGGCGCTGAACAAGTGTCGTTTGTTGGAAAGTGCGTACCAGCGGAAGACGCAAGACGGGCTGCAAAGAAAACGTCGTTTGTTGCGAAGTGAAGATCTTGCATTGGGAGCAAAACCCTGGCCCCCGTGCAGCGCCAAATTCCTTCAAGGGCGAACGCGGTACTGCGTTCTTTCTTTCTTTCTTGTCTCTCTTTCCCACGCTTTGGCGTGGCCCTTGAGTTGGGGTTAGGGGGCGCCTCAAGCGCAGTGCGCGCGCAGTGCAACTATTTGGGCGTCTGGCCGTACTAGAGACCCATACTTTGAGATACTAGCGGCCCCTAGGGGCATCATGGTAACCCCTAGCGTAGACTTTGACTTCTGATTTTGTTCCCTTTGTTGGGGACCCCCGAGAATGCAGGGGTGGGCCTTGGGCCTTGTAGGTTAAGCCTAGTGGTCTCCCACCTCAGGACCCCTATACTCAATTGTTTTACCTACTTATTGTGGGCCTACCTTTTAACTGATTCTGAATTCAGTTGCTTGGCCATGCTAGCCAAGCCATATCCTGTGTCTGGCCCAACCTACTTGCCCCAGATTCCTAACCAACTCCATTGCATGTCAAAGTGTGCACATGAAGTGCTTGGGACTATCCTTGAGGCCAGACTGATGCCAGTTTTCATTATAAAATCAATTGCAACTTTCTTGAGCTGGGGCAGTTTGGGTCACTTAATTCTAAGGGCATTTCCAAGGGGTTTGCTTGGGGGCTCTTCGGGGAGAACATAGTCTAAAAGTAGCGCGCAGTGCGCGCGCAGTGCGCGCGCAGTGCAAAGGCTCCCCCTTAGGGACTCTCAATCCACACTTTGTTGTGTGGCCCCTAGGGGGGGGGGGGGCTAGCCGCCAAGGCTTCTCTGGGGGAATGGCTAGTCGCTAAGGGGGGGGGCACGCAACAAAGCGTGGATTGCGAGTCCCTAACCCCAACTCAAGTGGCCACGCAACAAAGCGTGGATTGCGAGTCCCTAACCCCAACTCAACTTTGGCCCACTTCTACTGGGGGGGGAGTTGCGTACAAAAGCGAGGAGACCCCCCCCCCTGGTTTGGGGCCGCTGTCCAGGCTATCGAGCTGGGTGCTACTTCAATGGATGCACACGCAACATGCTTGGTGGAGTGTTGGTGCAACATCCCACAGGGTGTTGACCAAGACACTGGCTGTACGGCGGGCTCACAACAGGGTGTGGACAGGTGTGCACCAATCAGCTGGTGAGGTTTTCCCCTGCCGTGTGGAGGAGCAGTTGGAGACGTTTGCAGTCCCACTTCTGTTGGGAGGGAGGACAGTCGCTTGCATTGTGTACTGTCGCTCTTGCTTTCCGTCCATTTTTGCCCCACGTCATTTTTTTGCTTCGGGGGATGGCCCTTCGTCCATCACGACAGGTAAAGAAGGAGAAGAAAGTGCGGAGTAGCAAGGAGCGCGTGTTGGCCAAGGCCTACGCACCACCGACGGTGCACAACGGCAAACGGGCGAAGCTCTGCAAGATGTTTGTGGAGGGATTGGCGAAGAAAGACACGACGGAGCCCACTTGTGAGCGCCTGCAGGATTACCACAGCTGCAAGAAGTTGGGCGGCGGCAAACAGGTCTAGTGGAACCCCAATGGGAGCTTGGACTCTCTCTCCCCCCACCCACCCATTTCGGCTACGGCAAGAGGGTTCACCCCACTTCCGTGCTCTGGGAGTACTCAGGGCTATCGTCCCCCATTTTGTAGGCTCATCTGATGCTGTTGCGCCGCTGGAGAAAACTGTTCCCAGTGGGCCTCGCCACAGTGCCTACAAACCCCTGAGGGCGGGCACTCAGGTCGAACGCCACCCCCTTCTGCGACACCCAACCCTTCCCCACCCACTAAAGTCAATGCATCCCTGTTCGTGGGAGGTGTTCCACTGGGACCAAAAATCTGTTTTGCGCCTTCAGCAGCAACTGAATTATGGAACATCTGAAGAGTCACACTTGCAAAGCCCCCAGTTCTAGTGTTGACCCATTTTTGCATTCACCCATAAACCAACGAGCATATGACTACACCCATGGACCCGTGTCCGAACCCCAGTTGACACCGACAGTTGGAAACACAAGTGGTATGCTGGTCACTGATCCTACCTTGCTGGTTTGAAATTTATGAAAATGCTGAAGTTACATCATATGCACACAAAGATGAATACCAATAGAAAAGATTAATGAAGTATTCTGGCGACCACATTCAAAAAATTGCCAGGTACAAGGTATTTCAAATACCACAAAGAGAATGATTGGTTTGGGAGTAGGTTCACAGATACAATCTAAAAAGACCGATTCAAATTACCCTTCTGAAGGCACCTAGCGGGCCAAGAGGTCAACAGCAATGCGCACCTCCTCTTTCTCTCAGATGTCTGGGAAATGTGATCTTTGAGTCTTATTTGGAGTGCTTTCTCTTTGGTGAGCGGCGACAGTTGTGACCTGTGTGATGAACCGGGGCTCTGTTATGATGTTGGGCCACCCTGTCATTCAGGCAAATTCTGCCCATGTGCATGTGCACGTTTTCTCATCCATCTGCTGTGCTGACTTATGAAGGAAACCCCACTCGCTTTTCATGAATCCACAGCTTAACTGTGCTTACGGACTACTAACGAACCTCCCGTGGGTCCTACTTTGAGGCTGTCGGAGAGTGGAGCCCCATTCTGCCCATCTGTATAGAGTGACAACGGCCCATCCTGCCGAAGTGTGCGTATCTCCTGGTGATGCCGCATGTCTGCTTTTCTTCAGGGAAAAGTGTACAAGTGTTATGATGCCGAGCAAATGCCGGTGGTGGTCAAGCACAGCACCCGAAAAAGGGACAACATGGCCCGCAATGAAGTCTTGTTGGCCTGTGAGCTGGGGCTGCTGAGGTATCTGTGGTGTCTGCGTGAGATGTGGTTCTGCCCCAGGCGCACAGCAGGGGTTTTGAGGGGCACAGCAGCAGGGCACCCCACATTTTGAATTGCGGGCGGGGGGGGGGGGGGGCGGAGTGGCTGTCTCAATCCCCGGCTGCCCCAAAACGGGGGCTCCATTGACGGGACCCCCCCTCCCTTAAGCCCCGTGGGATGGCCTGGAGGTGACCTGGACCCCAAATTGCAGAAAAGGTGAAAATGCCACTTTGGTAGATCAATTGAAGGCGCAGGCGCCATAGAACCCCCCCCTTTTGGGGGGTTCTTCACGTAGCATACCCCAGTATATGAAATATGTAATCAGGTTTCTACCGCCCCCCCTGAGGCAGCTGCGCACGTCGCTGGGCAAGCATTGTGGGGGCTTGGGCTGCAGTGTGTTGGGCCGGGGTAGTG
Source organism: Eutreptiella sp. 'Long Island Sound 2002' (assembly GCA_964036045.1). Classification (NCBI taxonomy): domain Eukaryota; phylum Euglenozoa; class Euglenophyceae; order Eutreptiales; family Eutreptiaceae; genus Eutreptiella; species Eutreptiella sp. 'Long Island Sound 2002'. The sequence continues at coordinate 42,885,929 of OZ038392.1, forward strand.
GCATGTGGGGCCTGGGCGCCGGAGCAGTGGTCCTTGGGCGGAGGCAGTGGCGTGTGGGGCTGGAGGAGTGAAGACGGAGACCCTTGTGCCGGGGTTGGGCGATCCTCTGATGACAATGGGAGTACATATAAACCCACGGAGAGCCGTGTAGCACCAATTAGGCCCTCCTAGTGGTGCTGTTGGCCCCCAAAAGCACCAATTTGGGCCCATTTGCACTAGGGTTTCGGCCTCAACATCGCTCGTCTCTCTTTGAGGTGCCTTGCGGAAGGCAATAGAATTTTGACCAATTGCCAAAATGTTAACGTGACCCGTCAATGGTCCCAGTCGACTGAGCCCCGCCCGCTTTCCTCGACCATCAGTTTTTGGGGGCTCTGTCCCTGCTCCCCGCCCCCCCAAAATTCTAACACTTGCTTTTGGTGCAGGGATTTCAACGTTGCGGATACTTTTGTGGACATCTTTGATTACTGCCAGTGTGATACTCCTGATCAGCATCCGGAGGCCTTCCGCAACAGCTCTCATCCAATTTCCACTTTGGGTGCTGCCCCTGCCTATCCGCCGTCCTCTTTACTAAGTGTCTCGTTTTGCTTTCTAGCCCCACTGCTCACAGAATGGTAGCGAGGACTGGCCTGAGGTGCCATGACAACCAGCCTGTGGCGCGTTCGCCGCACTGACTGTCGCGCAAGGACACCAATCCACACCCCACCACACCACACCACTGCCCACTGCCCACTGCCCACACTGCCCGGGGCAGTGTGGTAGTGCACCGCAGGCTTTCCACTGCCCACTGCGCTCAGGCAGTGCGGCAGTGTGCCGCGGGAGTTCCACTGCCCACTGCCCCAAGGCAGTGAGACAGTGACCAGAAGGAGTTCCACTGCACACTGCCCCAAGATAGTGAAACAGTGTGCAGGAGGAGATCCACTGCCCACTGTCCCCAGGCAGTGCAGCAATGTACCGCAGGAGTTCCACTGCCCACTGCCCCCGGGTGGTGTGGCAGTTGAACGGAATCATCCCCACTATCCACTGCCCGGCACAGTGCGGCAGTAGACTGCAGGATCCACTGCCCACTGCCCACTACATGCCCACTACAGTGTGGCAGTCTATGGAAGGATCCCCACTGCCCACTGCCCAATGCGGTGTGGCAGTGTACTGCAGGTTCTCAGCCACCCAAGAGCTGGCCTCAAAACCGCCCGAAGAGACCGCATAGGCGGCAGGAACTCCAGTAGCGCCATCAGGCAGAGGGGCAGGGTGTCCCCGGGGCAGCCCTGGACAGCAACCGCCCAGCGCCAGAGAACGGCTCTGCCACAGGTGCACAACACACTACACACAGTGTGTGTTTAGACACACAGCCATCCTGGCTTGCATTTTTCCGCGTGCAAGACCATCCCAGCCATTGCCTTTTGGTAACAGCGCCTTCGGCACACCACACCACACCCCTCACCACACCACACCACACCACACCACACCACACCACACCACACCCCACCACACCACACCACACCACACCACACCACACCACACCACACCACACCACACCACACCACACCACACCACTCCCCACTGCCCTCAGGCAATGCGGCAGTGCGAAGCACGATTTCCATTGCCCACAGCCCCCAGGCTGCCTGGCAGTGCGTTACACTGCCCACTGCCCCCTGCCCACAACAACAGTGCAGCAGGGCACACACAGTGCAGTGTGGTGCAGAGCACCAAGCAGTGCGGCACCACACAGAAGGCACTGGTGGTGCAGCGCGGCACGCAGGGTGCAGTGGGCAAATGAGACCCTGTGTGACAGCGCGCAGGCGTCGGCAAGGCAGTGTCGGCCAAGTGCGAGAGTGCACTGGTCCGGCTATGCCACAACACACTTACACACAGCGCGCACACAACACACACAGCCCAGCCCGTTTACCTGTACCCGTGGGTAGACATCCCGGCCTTTTGCCTTTTGGTAACAGCGCCTTCGGCACACCACACCACACCACACCACACCACACCACACCACACCACACCACACCACACCACACCACACCACCGCACCGCACCGCACCCCACTCCACCACATCACACCCCACTACCAAGTCAGGCCGGCCGACGACGCCGCCACCCACCCTGGGCGCCCCCTGGGGTCAGCGGTGCAGCCTGTGAGGGGCAGACGCACCACTGCCTCACCAAGTGTGCCTCGAGTGCGCGCGTCGACCGTCTAAGGTGAGACCCACCAGTTCCCAGAAAGCCGGGGCCTGTCGGCGGGACTGGTGTTTCTGAGCGTCCGCTCGCTTGCCCGTGGTGGACCTAGCTTGGTCTGGGCGCCTCTCTTCTTCGCGCCATGCATGGTGCTCTCGGCCCCCCCTCACCTGGGGCCCATTCCATCAAAGGTGAGACCCACCAGTTCCCAGAAAGCCGGGGCCTGTCGGCGGGACTGGTGTTTCTGAGCGTCCGCTCGCCTGCCCGTGGTGGACCTAGCCTGGTCCGGGCACCTCTCTTCTTCGCGCCATGCATGGTGCCACAGCCCTCCTCACCCGGGGTTCGTCTCATCGGAGTGTGTGGGTGTGCACCGGCTGGACGTTCTGCCGATGGACGTCCTCGGACGGACCAGCGGACGATGGATCCAGCATACCATGACATGACATGACATGACCACACCCCACTACCACACCACACAACACAACACAGCACAGCACAGCACCCAAAGGGCAGTGTTACCATAAAAGACCCGTTGCATGCGGTGGTATGCAATCAGCGTGTCCTGCTGATGTATCGCTTGTTTCTGTTGCATGCAGCCATCCCTTGCTGCTGCATTCTGCCATCCCTTGCTGACATGCAGTAAAATGCCATCCTGTGGTGGGTGCTCATTGCACTCTTTGCATTATGAGAAAGAGGCAGTCATGAACATTTTGATCATTAATATTTTGACTAAAAGAAGGGGGGGCACCTTGGAAAAATGTATTTGGGTTCTTTCTTGCATTCACCGCCCTCCATCCCCTTTTGGGGTAGTAGGTAGTGGGGGAGGGGGCTAGGAATTCTTCATTGAGGGAGGGATTGTTTCTCCAATTTTGTTTGTACCATTTCCAAAAAGGGGGCTGGTTTGGGTGAAGGAAGTGTGAATGTTGGCCCCATCAGGACGCGCCTCACGGAACAAAAGTATTCCATAACAAAGGATGAGCAGGGAGGCGTTGCTTCTGGGGATGGGTGGCCCAGAGCTACCGTATAACCACACCCCGCACCCCCAGCATGGCTTAGAATTTGGATTGCGGGGTGTGCGGGTCCCATCCCCTGTCCCAGCCCCCTTCTCCCTCAAGCCACCCTCTACCCCGACTGTCCCCCACAAACCCTCAAAGACCCCCCCCAGGGGCCCATTGAACTCTAATTTCATTCAACATCCCTCATTTACCCTTTCCAACCCTTGCGCCCCCTGGTAACACCCATCAACCCTGAACCACCAACGTCATCAACCAGAACACCCCTTGTCAAGCACCCCCGAACGTGGAGGCCCCTATGCAGGGCATGCCCCAGTTGTAGGTACTTGAAAGTTGCACAGGATTAGTCATCGAACGTCAACGAAGATCAGTGAAAAAGGTTTGAGCAGTCGGTTCCGATTGTTGTTGTCAGGGTTTTTCACCATGCTGTGGCACGTTAAACCACAATGTATCACGTTTCCCCACTGTTTTGCCAAATCACATTAGACCACAGTTTATCGCGTTTCATTGGAGTTGCGGTTTTCTCAATTTTTGTGACAGGCCCCTTTTTCAATGCTGCGAAGTGTGCTCGGCGGTTCCTTGACGAATTTTTTGCCCAATCTGAGGACATCATGTGTTGTCCCCCCCCCCCTTTGCGCATGCACGGCCTTGTCTAAGCACGGGTTGGGCGTTGAACCGCTGTTTTGAGGGAATTTTGGGACCGCTGTTTTTGTGGTCCAGAATGGAGGATTGGGTGTTTGTAGAGCGCTTGGAAAGGGAAAGAGGGGCTCAGTCATGTTTGTGATAGTGCATTATGTTCATAGCAACATTGTACCACACATTGCAACCCCATGCTGTTTGTTCTGATGTGATTTTCAGCCATGGCTCCCCCACACGTGGGCGCTCACAGGCGCGCAGTGCAAACCTGTGCCTCAACCTGCTGCGAAACCTGCTCCAAAGCCAGCTCCGCAATTGTTTAAGATGAGGCGGAGGGTTGGAAAGGGCTTCTATTCCACGGCACCCGATGCCCCCGACAGTGGATAAGGACAAGCAGAATATTTGGAGAGTTGCTTGTGCATTGTACCATGCTTTGTGTAAGGTTCGAGGTTTGCGCGTGCTTTGCTGTCACGTGTGTCTCACGCATGCACGGCCTTGTTGAAGCACGGGGTGGGCCTGCACCGCCATTTTGACCTGGTTTTTGGGACTGCGGCCGTGCTTGCGCAAGGGTGGGGGGGGTACATCATGATGAATGCTCTGCGTCCTGGGTTGAGAAGATTCATGGGAAAACTCATTTGGGGTCTGCCAGCCACAAGCGTGCCAAACAGAACGTGGCGAAGCTAAACAAGCAGGCTGGTCTTAGTGCTGCAGCTGAATGCCCACCACAGCCACAAACATCAACGCAACCCTGCCCTTGCAAGTACATCAATTTGGGCCGTCAACAACGCATCGAAGCTCCAGAAGTACTCAAAGTGCAGCCTCATTGGAAGGATGCCTTTGCAGATTTTTGAAAAAGGCTTTGGAATCCCCAATCCTATGGATAGACAGTGTAGATGGGTGTACGCTGCCCAATCTCAGCAAATTTACCTCACATTGCAACCCAAACAGTTTGTTACATCACGTTGAGTCACGTCAAAGCACATTTCAATACCAAGCCCTGTTGTTCAGGCGGTTGAGGCTGTGCAACTGTGCAGAACGCTCGAACCAGACAAACACCTTCCGCGTTCTCTGTTGCATTTTTCAGGGGCGTTCAGTATCATGGAGCTTGTAGCGACCGATCCCTGGGGTACCCATGCGGGGTTTAATTCATACGCTCTGTTTGAGCTCGTGTACAGCATCGTGGCTGCACATCTTGTTGAGTCGCACGTCAGAGATCTGCAGGTCTCATGCGCATGCATTCAATCAACTCCCAACATCACTCTCCAGTCATGCTACGTGTTGCCACATGTCCAACGCCTTCTTCCCTGCCACGCCTAGAAAACTTGTTGGTTTGCGTGCTGAGCTATGCTGTTCTGCGCTGGCACGATATGTGCTGAGAGGCTATGTGGCTATGTCACGTCATGACTCACTCCTGCGTGTCTCACGCAATTTGGAGCTGTGCAATGATGGGGCCCGCACGCCCCAGCCGCAACAAGTCGTCGATGCCTCGGCAAAGGACTGGGAGTAAGCCACCTCGGGTGGTAGTTTGCACCAGATGGTGACCCGTTCCCTTTTAGTAATACGCAGCGTAAGCTCAGCGGCAGCGGGCCCAGGGTGAACTGCCTCGCCGCTCGCCGTCCCAAGGCTACTGTGCCGCTCCACAAAATGTGGTGTCATTGAGACCCAAGGCTCTCGTGCACAGGAATAAATCCAAACTTCGCTGCAGGCGCGCTTTGCATTGTATTCACGTGCGGGGGATTTGTGCGGGGGATGCGTGTATCTCGGTAGCACGTGCAGCACGGACCGCGCCGGGCGGGGCGTGTCAAACCCCCGGAATGGACTGCCGTATGGGCACCACTGCCTTTCACATGTTTCTTCAAAGAGGATCTCCTGAAAGTCAATAGGCACTGCAGGCACTGCGGCGGTCATAGGAAGTCAAAAGAAGTGCAATGCAGCTTCTACCATTGAGCGTTTTCCGTTTCGTCGCGGCCGTATTGTGCTCCCCAGTAGGCTGCCTTCGGGGGACGGGGCTCGCACAACCCACAAGCAGCAATCCAGCGAGAAGCCCTTGCGCCACCGTACATGTTTGCATTCCTCGCAGTCGATTGATTTGTGTTCTCAGGGCAAACACATTGGATGGTCCGAGGAGGCAACGTATCGTCGATATTCGGTTGGGAATTCCTCCCTTGTGCTTCCCCCAGGGCGGCGCCTCAGGTGCTTGCCATTGCTTCCGGCCGCTGTGCGTGGCACCTGCCTTCCAATATTTTAGTGATCACCAATGCCGCCCTCTAGGGCCAGGAGAGTAGCCCCCATTCCTGTCTTTGGAGGGCACGGGAGGTGAGCTTGTGTGACTGTGTTTTGCTGCCACTCCACTTCCACAGCATAGTACAATACCCTATAGTATACTACCCTCCCCTATCCCACCCTATGCTACACTGTACCACCCGAAACGATACTACACTGTACTATACTATACCATACCATACTATGATATACTACAATCACGGGGGCCGATCCTGGTCAGGACCCGACCCCAAAGGGGGGGGGTACCCCCCCCCCCTCTACAGACCCCAAAATGGCTGTACAGAACAATGGGTTTTGTGGGCGCCAGAGGCGCCAGAGATTTTGTTTTAGGCATACGGCAGGGGGAAATTGTTTTGTTCAACCCTATGTGTCTGTACTCAAAATACTCAGATTTTTGCGGAGAATTCAAAAAAGCTGAAAAGCACAAAAAAGGATTTTGACCCCGACCCGGCCTCCGGGTCGGACCTTGGCTGACGGGAGCCTGAGTTGATGGGCGATTTTTTTTTGAAAAAAAAATTACCCCACTTGTGCATATTCAAAATGATCAGCGTGTCATGGGGATCATTTTGAGGTATGTATGTTGGGGTACCCACCGACCGCCCCCCTGGGGGGCCCGGCGGCTGAACGCCCGACCCACCAAACCACAAGGTTTGGGTCAACCAAGGGGGGTGGGGGGGTCCCCCCCCCACAGCCCCCCAAACTGTCGCACAGCCCTCGGGGTCACACATTGGCTGGCGGCGGCTCCCGTGACTACACTACACTACACTACACTACACTACACTACACTACACTACACTACACTACACTACACTACACTACACTACACTACACTACACTACACTACACTACACTACACTACACTACACTACACTACACTACACTACACTACATTCAGTGACGGAGGAAGTGGCAAAGGTTGCATCAGCAGCGAGGGGACAACAACAAGGCATAGAGGCATCAGTTCAGAGCTGGTGGAGCAAGCAACGTAACGCAGCTTGTGTAGCATCACTCCATTTGGAGGCTAACAAGCTTCAAGACACGAACATCACATCCACCACAAGCAGAGTGCTCAGAATAAAATCCCAGAAATTTCAAACTGTGCAAGAGATCAGTCTGGACGGACAGACATTCCCGACGCAACCCATGGAGTTTAAAGCAGAAATGTTGAAACAAGTGCAAGAAATGTATGCGAGCAGGCCAGGGATCACGGTTGATACTGCCCAGATACTAAAGGCTACAGAGAAAACTCCCCTCTCCCCTCTACAGGATCACCCAGGTTTTGCAGCACTGATGTATATGTACAAGAGATCCAGGCAAGGGCTTCCTTGGGAAGATGTGGCAGGTGAGGCACCAACGCTGGATGAGTTTGTAGATATGTTGCACACATCAGGGTCAGAGGCGACGTCCTGTGAAGAGATGCCTAGGAGCTTGGTGTTGAAACGGACAGGTGCAGCATGGCATACTCTTGTGCAGTTGCTATCTGACCTAGATACGGGGGCAGACAGTCAATGGTGGCGGATGGTGATTCAGCTCTGTCTCATAAAGAAATTTCCGACATGGTTGCTAAGGAATAGCAGGCCTATACTACTAGAAGCTTTTATTTGACGGCTGTCCGCAACGAATGTTTTTCACCGAATGCAGATCAGATCAGAACTGGCAGGGCTAATTCCATCAGAGTTCTTTGCATACAGGAAGCAATTGTCCCCGCAAGCAGCAGCTATGGTGGGCAGGCTCCTAATCCCGCAGTGGTGCAAAAAACACGGTGTGCTCTTCTCAGTGGATTGGGATGAGAAAAATGCTTTTTGTAATGTGGTCAGACCAGGACAAGATGCAGTCACGCGACACCCTGCACTGAGAGTTGAGAGATGGACGCGATCAGCGTTTGAGAACATGAGAGTGTGTGTAGTATCCCCTTTTGGGTTGGTGGGACCATTCCAAATGAGGCATGGGGGACCTCAAGGCAGCAGCATGGGGATGGGGATTTTTAACAACATGGGCATAGTCCGAACATGGTACAACTCAGCGGTTTGGTCACAGGGTATGCAACCAGAGTCGTTAAGGCACGAATCACAAGCTCTATTCCCTTGTCTGCCATGGAGAGAAGGTCATCAGATAGCAGAGATCTGTTACTCGGATGACAGACGAGGATTTGCGCTGTCTGTAGCAGGTTTGTCATACTTTTTGCTGACGGAGGGGCACAACTGTTGGAGTGTGGGAGGTTCAGTTGACTTCGCGAAACTCCAGCTCTTCAAAATTTCAATAAAAAACGCCAAACTGGTCCTAAAGGCAGGGAAAGTTGACACGGTATTCGGCAATTTTGACTTTTGCAAAAAAGAATTTGCGATGACAGGAATACCCATGCTGATGGGGCACAAGCCCACAGTGTGCATAGATAAACTTCGTGTCAGACTTCAAAAGATTCATGCAACCACAATGAGGCTGGGACCTTCCTTTGTGCTGCTTCTGCGGCTTCTGATCGCGTATGCCATTGCAGGGCTGGACTATGTTTTTGCGGTAGTACCAGTGCAACTGGCATGGGTCTGTAAAGCGCAAAACCTGATTAAGCGGGTGGCTTGTGCAGCCCTCAAGCTACCCCCCAAGGTGCCAAAAGCACGGATATATACCCCTGTGAGTGGGTGTGGGTTCGGATTACCAACTCTATACCTGAGATTTCAAATGAAATTCCTCCTGACTTGGTTTCAGCTCTTGAATAGCAAAGATGCACTGACGCGAGAAGCATGCCGTCATGCGTGGCTCCTAAAAGAGTCACCGCAGATTGAGCACTGGGATGCAAGCACAGCACGTGAGTGGATGAGAGTGAAAGAATTGAGTGTGGTTTTCGGCACTGAGTTGAGAGACAATGTTGATGATGCGTACTGCAACATACAGGTTCACAGAAGTGAAACCCGAGGTGCGCTGATCATGTGCTCAGATGGGTCAAAGAAAGGCGACAGGATAGGGTGGGCTGCGATCTTGGTCGATGCTGAGGGGGTAGTCGTATCAGCGGCAGGGTCGGCAGTGTGCGTCTCGGGCTCATCGTGGAGTGCTGAGTGGTGCGGGAAATATCTGCCCATAGAACTCCTGGAGCATGTCGACTGGAGGGGCAGGAGCATCATGGCTGCCATTGCAGATAATGCTGCGGCGGTCTTTGGCAACTCCGGTGGCTCGCCATCGTCGTGTTTCTGGATAGACAGACTCAGGCTGGCTTACGCTGAATTCATCCATGCACATGGGGTTGAGGAATTTTTCGTCCCGGCTCAGCACGATTCGCATGCTACGCATGAGGTAGCCATGTGGCAAAAGAAATGTGATGATCTGGCGAAAGAAGCAGCAGACCAAGCCAAGGCATGGTCCGTTCCATTTAGAGCCCTGGTGTCAGACTGTGGTTTTCTGTTTTGGGAAGGGAAGCTTGTCATTGATGCTCCAAAAACCATGGATGCGTGCTACATGGCAGCACAGGGCTTCAACGTACCGCAGGGAATGAGGGAAGCAGGCAGGACGTGGCAGGAGACAGTCATCAAACACAATCTCACGCAAAGGGCACACAAATATGCGTTCTGGGCACGGACTGCCCCATGGTGTCATGTTGCGGAATCCCCGGATTTTTTCTGTCCGTTCTGTAGGAGAGAATGTCGAAGCTGGGGAGGTCACATCACCACAGAATGCTTTATCTCGTCGGTGGCCGGTTTTCTAGGATTCATTGCAGCGGCTAAGTTTTTGCATGTCGAGGGCTGGTCCATGGACTGGGTCGATATAGAGTCAGTCAGGTTCAACAAAAAAGGAAAAGCCGGGCGTGTCAGCCTAGTGTCAGAGTCCAGACTGACCAACGGGGGCGAAGTAGGGCATGGTGAACTGCTATTGTCCAAGTCAGGTCTCATCCGCATGCATGAGAAAGGCCCCTGTAACCTGGCACTCAGAGCGAAACTGGCAACGGCGTTTCTTGAGGCGATAGGAGCATGGCTTCGCCTGTCCCCCTTGCAACGCCGGCATTACCTGTTCGGAAAGAAACCCCCTGCCTGGCCCAAGAGGATAGGGACGCCGTGGGCATACCTGATTTGCGCCAGAGCCATGGCACACGCATGCGCACCGAAGGAAGTCGGGTTTGAGGGGACGGACAGTGGCTGGGTACAGTCTAGCGTACCGGCAGTGATGGGGGGCCAGGTGGTGGTGCTGGGGCTACGAGTGGCAGGCACCTGGGATTCAGTGACCCTCGCTTTGTCGCCCACCTCCCCGCACGTAGGCCAGTGTACACTAGGTGTCACAGCGGTTCGAACGCCACCAGGCATGTATATATGCTTCAGGGCAGGGGCGAATGTGTCAGGCTTAGGAGGGGTTCTGGCAGACCTTGAGGGACGAGTGGCAAGAGGCAGATGAAGAGGAGGAATCAGAGCCCGAACTGCCAGAAATGGACACGGACTCAGACTCGGATGATGGAGACCTCGCAGAATGGATCGAATGAATGAGCCATTAACTGTGTTGTGCTGCAGCGCTCAGGGTCGGGAGAGGGGACGCGGAGTGTGGAGGGTAGGGACAAGGAACAGCGCATGAAACCGAAGAGGACCGGCCTCCGTCAGTACCAGCTGCGCTAAAGGGTATCGCTGGCATGGCGCCTCCAAAAAATGGTGTGGCCGCATACTACTACTACTACTACTACACTACACTACACTACACTACACTACACTACACTACACCACACTACACTACACTACACTACACTACACTACAATACACTACAGTGCACTGCGCTGCACTACGCTACACTACACTACACTACACTACACTACACTACACTACACTACACTACACTACACTACACTACACTACACTACACTACACTACACTACACTACACTACACTACACTACACTACACTACACTACACTACACTACACTACACTACACTACACTACACTACACTACACTACACTACACTACACTACACTATACTACACCACACCACACCACACCACACCACACCACACCACACCACACCACACCACACCACACCACACCACACCACACCACACCACACCACACCACACCACACCACACCACACCACACCACACCACACCACACTACACCACACCACACCACACCACACCACACTGCAGCACTACACTACACTACACGACACGACACGACACTACACGACACGACACGACACTATACTATACTATACTATACTATACTATACTATACTATACTATACTATACTATACTATACTATACTATACTATACTATACTATACTATACTATACTATACTATACTATACTATACTATACTATACTATACTATACTATACTATACTATACTATACTATACTATACTATACTATACTATACTATACTATACTATACTATACTATACTATACTATACTATACTATACTATACTATACTATACTATACTATACTATACCGTACCGTACCGTACCGTACCGTACCGTACCGTACCATACCGTACTGTACTCCACTCCACTCCACTCCACTCCACTCCACTCCACTCCACTCCACTCCACTCCACTCCACTCCACTCCACTCCACTCCACTCCACTCCACTCCACTCCACTCCACTCCACTCCACTCCACTCCACTCCACTCTACTCTACTCCACTCTACTCTACTCTACTCTACTCTACTCTACTCTACTCTACTCTACTCTACTCTACTCTACTCTACTCTACTCTACTCTACTCTACTCTACTCTACTCTACTCTACTCTACTCTACTCTACTCTACTCTACTCTACTCTACTCTACTCTACTCCACTCTACTCTACTCTACTGCTCTAATGTACTCTACTCTACGCTACTCAACTTGATTGTTGTTGTTGTTGTTGTTGTTGTTGTTGTGGCACCCACCACGTGCCGGCGGGAGAAATTGCCAGACACGCTCTCCCTGGGCAGGGCGCAAGGGAGCAGTCGGCCGCCGTCACGCTGGCCGGGCGTGTGCCGACGACGACCGAGGGGGGGGGGGGGGGGGCATGTCCGGGGGGGGGGGGGCTGCGCACGCGAGGAGGAGGGAGGAGCCACCTGTGTGTGTTACCCTGGAGCCCTCCCCCGCCTGCGGGAGGGAGGAGACCCGATCTGTGAGAGACGGAGGCGGGATGGGGGGCCGGCTGGAGGGACCACCTGTTCGGGGACCTGCGGGGCCCCGATTCCCCTTGCTTCCGGCCGCCGCTCCCCCACGACAGGGGAGGGGGCGATCTGCCTGCATGCCCCTGAACCGCACGAGCGTGGGGCGCGGAGGGGCGCTGCCCGTTCCTGTGGGAGCCTGCACAGCACAGCTGGTGCGGCCTTGGCGTGCGGGGGTTCCTGTGGGGCCTGCACAGCACAGCTGGTGCGGCCCTGGCGCGGGGGGTTCCTGTGGGGCCTGCACTGCCCAGCTGGTGCGGCCCTGGCGTGCGGGGGTTCCTGTGGGGCCTGCACTGCACAGCTGGTGCGGCCCTGGCGTGCGGAGGTTCCTGTGGGGCCTGCACAGCACAGCTGGTGCGGCCCTGGCGCGCGGGGGTTCCTGTGGGGCCTGCACAGCACAGCTGGGTGCGGCCCTGGCGTGCGGGGGTTCCTGTGGGGCCTGCACAGCACAGCTGGTGCGGCCCTGGCGTGCGGGGGTTCCTGTGGGGCCTACACAGCACAGCTGGTGCGGCCCTGGCGTGCGGGGGTTCTTGTGGGGCCTGCACAGCTCAGCTGGTGTGGCCCTGGCGTGCGGGTGTTCCTGTGGGGCCTGCACAGCACAGCTCAGGGGAGGGGCAAGGGCAGGGGCAGGAGTTGGGCAGGGGGCAGGAGGAGGGGAAAGGGAACCGTAGTTGCTGGCCACCGGGGGGGGGGGGGGGCGCTCCCCCCCTCCT